>LR738710.1:494976799-495024299 GCA_902687465.1 Secale cereale
CCCCCCCCCCGCGAGGGTCTTGAGCAGCTGGTTGATCAGCTGGGCCGTACCGGACCGTGGCAGGAGCGCGCTGCGGCCCGCAGACAGGCAAGTCTGGGTACCTTGGTTCCCAAGACGCCGACAATTTTGGTTGGGGTTGGCTAATGTGCGTACCATGCACGCCACCAGCAGGACACGAGCCCGCGTCTGGCTGGTACGCCGTCGGGTGCTACCATTCGAGAATGCAAAAGGAATATTTTTTAAAATTGCCGAACAAATCTATATGTATTACTGGTACAAGTCTACAATGCTCGTATTTTCCTTGCAAGTAACTGGTCATTACAAAAGGCACGGTAATTGATTTATGACGATTTCTTAGAATTATAGTGAGTTTGTGAT
Source organism: Secale cereale (assembly GCA_902687465.1). Classification (NCBI taxonomy): domain Eukaryota; kingdom Viridiplantae; phylum Streptophyta; class Magnoliopsida; order Poales; family Poaceae; genus Secale; species Secale cereale. The sequence goes on from LR738710.1 coordinate 494,977,178, forward strand.
ATAGTGATCTCAACATTGATGTATGACCACACATGTATGACACGAATTAAAAATAAAATGTAAGCCATGCATGGTCCTCAATTCAATATTTAAAATGCACAATAAATTGAAACGTCAATATTAAGTCTAGTACTATTTACATGCAAGTGTTGTATTTAGGTCTCTCCATCGATACCCCCCATACACACACATACTTCATGTATCGATCGATCTTCATTTCTTTGTTAATAGAGCTATTGTTATCTGACACACAAGCACTCATTATTTCTCTTCACGTTACGATCTCCATTTATGTCACACCCGCCCTCACACTCTCAACAAAAGTATTTCTCACATACAACCTCGTCGGGTGATACTTCTCCAACGTATCTATAATTGTTTATTGTTCCATGCTACTATATTATCTATTTTGGATGTTTTATATGCATTAATATGCCATTTATTATTATTTTCGGGACTAACCTACTAACCTAGAGCCCCGTGCCAGTTTTTGTTTTTCCTTGTTTTTGAGTTTTTGCAGAAAAGGAATATCAAACGGAGCCCTAACGAGATGAAAATTTACGGTGTTTTTTATGGACCGGAAGAAGCCCCAAAGCACAAGAGTTGAGCTAGAAGAATCCCGAGTCAACGACAAGGGTGGACGACGCGCCCCGCTACCTTGTCGTTGACTAGTGGACCCCCTAACTTGTTCTCGACGCCAAAAATTCCTATAAATACCAAAACCCCCAGAAAGAAACTTAGATCGAGAGTTCCGCTGCCGGAAGCCTCTGTAGCCATGAAAAACCAATTGGGAGCCTGTTTCGGCACACTGCCGGCGGGGGAAACCATCACCGGTAGCCATCTTCATCATTCGAGCGGTCTGCATGACGAGGAGTGAGTAGTTCACCCTCGGGGCCGAGGGTATGTACTAGTAGCTCTGTGTTTTATCTCTCTCTCTCTCTCTCGTGTTCTTGATTTGGCACGAGCTTGATGTACCGCAAGCTTTATTACTATAGTTGAATCATATGGTGTTTCTTCCCCTCTCTACCTTGTGATGAGAATTGAGTCTTTTCCATTGAGGTTTTGTTATGTCGGATTGAATATTTGGATGTGAGAGCACCTTATGTATGTCTTACATAGGATATCCTTGGTGACAATGGGATGTTCTTTTGATCCACTTGATGTATGTCCTCATTATCAACTTGCGGATTCCCATGGTGACACTAGGGTAATCTCAGCATAGAAATCATCGGATGCTCTTGAAGTTTTTTGTGTTGGATTGAATATTATGAATCTGAAATTGTGTGATGCATATCGTATAATTAACCCATGGATACTTGCGGTGACATTGGAGTATCTAGGTGACATTAGGGTTGATTCATGTGTGTCATGTGGTGTTATTTTAGTATGAACTCTAGGGTTGTTTGTGGCACTTATAGGAATAGCCCAATAGATTGATCAGAAAGAATAACTTTGAGGTGGTTTTGTACCCTACAAGCAATTTCATCTTATGTTATCCGTGATAGGAACTTTGGAGTGATTATTCTTTGCATGTTGAGGGATTGTTATATGATCCAATTATGTTATCATTGTTGAGAGAACTTGCACTAGTGAAAGTATGAACCCTAGGCCTTGTTTCCAAGCATTGCAATACCATTTGTGCTCACTTTTATCGTCAGTTACCTTGCTGTTTTTATATTACCATTATTTTGGGTGTGTTGGGGACACAAGAGACTCTTTGTTATTTGGTTGCAGGGTTGTTTGAGAGAGTCCATCTTCATCCTACGCCTCCCACGGATTGAAAAACATTAGGTCATCCACTTGAGGGAAAATTTCTACTGTCCTACAAAACTCTGCGCTTGGAGGCCCAACACGAGTCTACAAGAAGAAGGTTGTGTAGTAGACATCAAGATCTTTTATGGCACCGTTGCTGGGGAGGTGAGTGCTTGAAGTTATATCTTTAGGTCGTGCAATTGAATATTTTAGTTTCTTGTTTTATCACTAGTTTATTGCATAAAAGAAAACTAAAAAATTAAATTGAGGTTGCCTCATATGCTTCATCTTTTTAATGTCTTTCGTGAAAATGATGGAAAGGAAAATTGTGCTCAAGTGTTAGAAGAAGAAGTTCATAAATGTTTGGCATAAAATCTTTGAATGATGAGCATGCTTGCAATGTTGTTAGTATGAATTCTTTGAATATCCACAGTACTAATGATGATTGCACTAGTCATGATAAAAATGTCTCTTATAAACATGTCAATTTTCGTGGAGTGCATAGTATTTGCAGTTACATACCAAAAAGAGAAGATAGATTTTGCAAGAGGCATACGTATTTAGAAACTAACTGGTTGCAAGAGAGGTTAGATGTTTGTGCTGAAAGATTTAATTTTTTCGCCGTCCTTGTGAACTTTGGAATGAACGTGGTCATTTAAATCCCCAATACAAATTATTTCATGATCGAATCGTGTCCAAAAATTGTGATGACTTGATTTACCTTGCACATCAAAATGAACTTAGTTTGCTTCTGGGATATGAAGAAATGAAACATATAACTAAGGATATTCTAGAATATAACCTTAAGATATTTCTTGATTTTTATCTAGAGGAAATTTATATGTATTGTGCGGTAAATTGCATTGAGAATCCATATATTGCCAATTACTTTAATACAAGAAAACAAATCGAAGATGAAGAGAATACTAATGAAGGGGAAGAGGTTTCCCAATATCCTCCTATTTTTTATTACGATGAATTAGGTAACAAGGAGGAAATTTTTATTCAACCAATCTCATCTATAAGGAGCTACAAAAACGTGATTAAACCCACACATGATGTGGACAAGAAATAGAAAAGACGGAGAAGCAAAGGTAAAAAGGAATCCCTACCAAATGATGTTGCTCCTATTATTGTTTTGCCTCATGAGAGTGAATCAAAAATAAATGTGGAAGATGATGCACTTGTTGATGATTTTGTTATGCCTCCTACTAGCAATTATGATTATGATTTTTAAGACTATGATACTTCTTATAATATTGAGAATCTTTTTGGAACCAACTTGGAAACTTATGATGGTAGAATTTGCTATACTATTGGTGCTATTCATACTATTAACGATGAGAGTGATTATGCTTATGATATGCAAAGCCACAAGCTTGGGGATGTTATGTTTGATGAGAATGACATGTTTGAGAATTTATTTACTGCAATTAATGATTGTCCCAAGCTTAGGGATGTTATGTTTAATGAAGATGATATTTTTAGTCCCCCAAGTTTTGATGTGCTAATTTCTTATGATGATTGCAATATTTATAAAAGTGGATTTGGAGAGGTCATGACTTTATTTAGTAATGATTCCACTATTTCGGAAGAGGTTTCAATTGACTATGATGAGAACAAAGTTGCTACTTATGATGATTATTGTGAAGATACTTATGTTATAAAAAGTAGCGATAATTATTGTCATAATTTTGAATATCCTTTTACTAAACATTACTCTTTTAATGTGGAAACAATTTATAGTATTCAAGTTTCATATGATGCTCCCACTACTATTCATAAAAAGAATGATGTATGTGATAACTATATTGTTGAATTCATTCATGATGCTACTAAATTTTTATATGAGAGGAACATAAGCTTCTACCTATTGCAATAATATCACGTTTCCTCTCTATGTGTTGAAATTCTTGAAGTCATGCTTGTTATGCCTTCCTATGCTAGTTGATTCTTATTCCCATAAAATTTATTCTCACAAAATCCCTATGCATAGGAAGTGGGTTAGACTTAAATGTGCTTGCCATGTGATTCATGATGCTCTTTTTGCGTTACAATTCTTTACTTTTATGTGAGCATCATTGAAATTTTCGTGGCTAGCTAAAAGGCGTTAAAGAAAAGCGCTTGTTGGGAGACAACCCAATATTTATACCTACTGTTTTTGTGTGCTAAAATGATTAAGCTACTGTAGTAATCATGTTTTATAGATTATGTTTCAATAAAGTGCAAAGTAAATCCTTTGGGATAGTGTGGATGATAATTGATTTGTTTCTGTACGAAAAGAGAAAGTTTTGCGTCCAATGCATAAAATTCAATAAATCACTAGAACATGATACTTAGCTAATATTTTTACTCACTATTGATATACAAATTACTACTTTGTACTAATGTTTCAGAATTTTTAGAGTTGCAGAAGTATGTTGGTTGTCCAGATCATTAGAGACTGTTCTGTTTTTGATAGATTATGTTTTCAATGCATAGATTGCTTGTTTTAGTGTTTCCACAGCTTATGTTAAGTGATATAAATTGTGGAAATGATAAGGTACAGTAGGAATTGTGTGAGAGCAATTATAAATCTTGTCTTGGCATTACCAAAGTGAATGATTTCCTCTTTATCATACTGACGCATCTCACGAAGTTCTGTTAAGTTTCATGTGATCGAAGTATTCAAGTATTGGGTGAGATATCGACATGAGGAGAATAAGGAGTGTCAAGAAATTAATCTTGGGGATGCCCAAGGAACCCCAAGGTAATATTCAAGGGAGATCCAAGAAACTAATATTGGGGATGCCCCGGAAGGCATCCCCTCTTTCGTCTTCAACATTATTGATGTCCTCACTTCGAGCTATATTTTTATTCGTCACATGATATGTGTTTTGTATGGAGCATCATTTTCTTTTGTTTAGATTTTCTTGATGTTATTTAGAATAAGTTGTAGAATATTTTATTTCAAAGAAGGTGTCAAGTATATCCTTTACCATGCTTATTTGGCAAGTATATATGTTGCTGTTTGAAAACTGAAAGTTTTCTATCATTGTCTAAAATCTTCTGGATAGTCGGAACGTGATAAAATCTTGAAATGTTTACACAGTGAGCACGAATAAGTTCTCTGTAACGTGGTATTTTTTTAGAATTTTTAGAGGTAGGGAAGTATGAGAACGATTCCACTCTTTACAGGCTGTCCTATTTAGACATATTACTATTATGTTTGCATTGTTTGCATATGTTTGCATGTTTAATGATTCTATTTGAGGATAGGAGTATTAAATATGCAGAGGCATTTAGTATGAAATGTTAAATTATAATTCTAGTGATTTTCTACAGTACACAATGATAAGGTTTTGAGTTGATTTATACTAACTTATCTCACGAGTTCTTATTGAGTTTTGTGTCGATGAAGTTTCTGAGATTTAGGGAAACACATGAGAGGAATTAAGGAGACACAAAAGTTCAAAGCTTGGGGATGCCCAAGGCATCCCTACTTAATATTTTAAGAAAGTCTCAAGCATCTATGCTTGGGGATGCCCCGTTAGGCATCCCACCTTTCTTCATGAACAATTATCGGTTAGTATCGGTTGAGCCTAAATTTTTGCTTCTTCATATGATATGTGGTATCCTTGCAATGCCATTTTATTTTGTTTTGCTTGATGTTTGAATAAAGTACTTAAGATGTGAAATTCTTAAATGATAGAGGGTCTTCTCATAGCTAGTTGATTATTTTACTACTCTTTGTGCTTCACTTATATCTTTTGAGCTAGGGTAGTTGCTTTAGTGCTTCACTTATATCTTTTTGAGCACCGCGGTGATTTTTATTTTGAAGAAATTGATGAAATCTCATGCTTCACTTATATTATTTTGAGAGTCTCTAAACAACATGGTAATTTGCTTAGTTTATGAATTTAGTCCTAATATGATGGGCATCCAAAGAGGGTATAATAAAAACTTTCATATAAACAGCATTGAATAGTATAAGAAGTTTGATTCCTTATGATTGTTTTGAGATATAAAGATGGTGATATTAGAGTCATGCTAGTGAGTAATTATGGATTGGTAGAAATACTTGTGTTAAAGTTTGTGATTCCCGTAGCATGCAAGTATGGTTAACCGTTATGTGATGAAGTCGGAGGATGATTTATTATTGATTGTCATCCTTTGTGTGGAGGTCGGGATCGCGCGATGGTTAACTCCTACCAACCCTTCCCCTAGGAGCATGCATGTAGTACTTCGTTTCGATAACTAATAAATTTTTGCAATAAGTATGTGAGTTCGTTATGACTAATGTTGAGTCCATGGATTATACGCACTCTCACCCTTCCACCATTGCTAGCCTCTCTAGTATCACGCAATTCTCGCTGGTACAATATACTCACCATATACCTTCCTCATAATAGCCACCATACCTACCTATTATGGCATTTCCATAGCCAATCCGAGATATATTGCCATGCAACTTTCCACCGTTCCGTTTATTATGACACGCTTCATCATTGCTATATTGCTTTGCATGATCATGTAGTTGGCATAGTATGTGTGGCTTGGCCACCGTTCATATTTTTTATACATGTCACTCTTGATCATTTCACATCCCGGTACACCGCCAGATGCATTCATATAGAGTCATATCTTTGTTCTAGTACCAAGTTGTAATTCTTGTGTTGTAAGTAAATAAAAGTGTGATGACCATCATTATTAGAGCATTGTACCATGTGAGGAAAGCGTGATGGAAGCTATGATTCCCTCACAAGTTGGATGAGACTCCAGACATAAAAAAGAGAGGCCAAAGAGCCCAAACAAAAAAACCAAAAAAGTGAGAGAAAAAGAGTGAAGGGACAATGCTACTATTCTTTTACCACACTTGTGCTTCAAAGTAGCACCATGATCTTCATGATAGAGAGTCTCCTATTTTGTCACTTTCATATACTAGTGGGAATTTTTCATTATATAACTTGGCTTGTATATTCCAGTGATGGGCTTCCTCCAATTGCCCTAGGTCTTTGTGAGCAAGCGAGTTGGATGCACACCCACTTAGTTTCTTTTTGAGATTTCATAAACTTATATCTCTAGTGCATCCGTTGCATGGAAATCCCTTCTCACTCACATTGATATCTATTGATGGGCATCTCATTATCCCGTTAATACACCTAGTTGATGTGAGACTGTCGGTGTACTAAAGTAGGGGTACCTTAGTATCCCGACTTGTGCACGGGCAGTAGCAGCGTCCCATGGTCTGGCTCACCACGCGCCCGCCAAAGCCCACTCTAGACCCCTTGAAGCCATTCAAGAACAAAGTATTCAAGTTAAGAGACAAGACCCCGGCAAGAGGAGCTTGCCGGGAAGGCCGCACCAGGCTCAAGGTTATCATTCCAGCACAAGACCCTGGTGAGAGGAGCTTGCCAGGAAGGCCAAAGAACGGCACCTCAAGAAGGTATATCGTGGCGCACCACGCTCCCCGGCAGGACCCGGAGAGCGACAAGCTTCCGGGCCCGGCAAGATTGCGACCCCGGCAAGGTGCTTGCCGGGGGAAGCTTACGCTGTGTGCCTGCGCTCCAGCTCATCTGGCCACGCATCGCCCTGGGGCCCTTCCAGGGGCACGTGGCAGATGGCTGTGCAGCCTGGGGTACACGGTGGCGAGCCGCGGTGACGAGGCTATCGCCGTGGTGAACGGAGACGCATGGACGGACGCTTTTTGGGCGACGGCGACGGGCATTCAATGCCCTTGTCCCCCACCGTCAGAGTTAGGTGAAGACCACTGTTCATACACTGTTCATGCACTGCTACAACCACCACCAGTTTTACGTTTTTACCCTCCTCTACGTTGGCACCTGTCGGTGACCCCTTTGAGCTATAAAAGGAGGCCCATGCACAACGTAGAGGGGGTTCGACCCTAGAAACTCGATCACTCCTACGCTCAGTATAGCTGGTACTGTAGATCTTCAAGCTCCCGAGCTCCCTAACTCAATACAACCAAGGCAGGAGTAGGGTTTTATGCATCCGTGCGGCTCGAACCTGGGTAAACTGCCCGCGTGTGCCCCTCGATCCGCTCTTCGTGCTCCCTCCGCACCCTTGTCGTACCGTAGAAGGGGCTCCGGTCCCATAGGTGTTCGTGGGCGACCAGTTTCCCCGACATCTTTGGCGCGCCAGGTAGGGGGGCGCGTCGAGGTTGTGCGAACCTGATCCGGCGCTCACGCGGGCGCAACCTTCAGCAACTGCACTAGCTTCAACAACCTCATCGACTACATCAACATGCCTCCGAAGAAGAAGGCTTCGGAGGTCGGAGGCCCGTCCGCGTCTATCCCGCCACCACCAGAACAGACGGTTGGTGGGGGAGACACCGGCGGAAGGGTGGACGCCGGTGAGGACACTCACGGCGCCGCCAAGTCCAAGGACAAGACGGACGACCGGGCGAACTCCAAAGCCTCGGCGTCCATGCACGCACCCCGTCCCTCTCAGGAGGCGCCGGGCCAGCAGCGACGTGGTACCCACGGTACCATCCGTCTGCTGGGACAAGGCCAAACTGGCGGGTCACGGGACGCTCAAGGCCAGCGCGCTGGCACGAGCAAGGCACGGTCGCCGGGGCGAGAACCTGCTCCTTCTAACGCTGTTAGAAGTCCGAGCATATCTCGCTCCTCGCATCGCTCGCCACCGCTCCCCTCCTCTCCAGCAGAAGCTCTCGCCAGAGCTCAACTGCTCCTCGACTTCCCTCCAGCGGCGAGCAAGGCCGAAGACTGGAGGGCTACAATCTAGAGCCTCATCGCCTTCGCCAACAACGACACGCCGCAGCAGCCGGCAACATCACGGCCGCGGCAAGTCGACCAAGCGAAGGCCGATGGAGACAAGACCGCCGGGGGTGCAACTACCGTGCACTCCCCGCCGCGGAAGCAGAAATCGCCGACCCACCGGATCAACGTCGACGATGACTCCACAGCGTCGTCGGATCCGCGGGCTCGCCGCGATCAGCACCAAGTCCTTGACGACAGGCGACAAGAGGACGCTCGAACTCGTATCGAGCGTCGAAGAGAAGCCCGAAGACAGTCCGACCAGCGCGCTGGGACTGCTGTCGACATGCACGCGCCCGGTGAACCAGGCGACTTGCCGTACGCGGCAGGCTGCCCTACGTTCACCCGAGAGCTGCGGCAAGTCCAGTGGCCCGACATGAAGAACTTTAAGCCCGACATACCCGAGAAGTACGACGGCAAGACACACCCCTCGGAGTTCCTCAGCATCTACACCATTGCGGTGCAGGCTGCCGGGGGACGCGACGAGAAGATCTTAGCGAACTACTTCCCGCTCGTGCTTAAGCCAAACGTCAGGTCTGGGCTTATGCACTTGCCGGAGAACTCCATCTCCTCTTGGGCAGATCTGTGCCACCAGTTTGTTGGCGCCTTCACGGGCGGCCACAAACCCCACGGCCAGGAGAGCGATCTACACATCCTTGCCCAGAAGGAGGGAGAGTCCCTGCGCAAGTACATCTAAAGGTTCAGCGGCGTTCAGCACAACATCTCGGATGTCCACCCTGCCGCGGTTATTAGCGCGTTCCACCAGAACGTGTGTAACCGCCGGATGAGGGAGGAGATGGCGATGACCAAGATCCGGGACGTCAGCAAGCTTTATGCTCTGGCTGACAAGTGTGCCCGTGCTGAAGAAGGGAGGAGACTCCCCGGAGAGGATACCGGCGTAGGAGGAAGTGACAGCGAGGATGCCGCCCCGACAAGGAAAAACCGGCGGCGGAACAACAAGAAGAAGAAGAACAAGGAGGTACTAGTTGTCGAGCAGTCCGGCAAGGAGGCTGCCGCCAAGAAGACACAGGCTGGTGGCTCCGGCAAGGAGGCCACCCCCGTAGCGGCCGCCGACAAGCAGGACGGCTCCGACAAGCAGTACTGCAAGATCCACCGCACCAAGGGCCACGATCTCCAGAACTGCAAGAGAGTAGAGTACCTCGTAGAACAGCAGAAGGCTGAATACGAGCGTCGCGACAAGGAGAAGGCCCAAGGAGGCGGGGGAGAGCCCAGCAAGAAGCGGCCGTTCAATGGCCGGGGAGGACGTCGCGGCAAGGCCAAGCAGCGGCAAGGAGACAGACCTCCCCGGGGCCGCGACAAGGATGAAGACGAAGACGATGACGAGGACATGGATGACGGAGATAACAGCGAGCAGGAGTTCCAGAAGGCCACAGAAGTTCTGTGCGTCGATGGAGGTGCCTCCCTGCACACTTCCCATCGCCAACTCAAACAATGGGTGCGGGAAGTAAATGCAGCTGAGCCACCTGTCGAGTCGCGCAAGCTGCTGAAATGGTCCGGCACGCCCATCATCTTCGATCTTGAGGACCACCCTGACCGCACGACTGCAGTCGAGTGCTTGCCGGTGTTGGTTTCACCAACTATCCGCAAACTCAAGGTCACCAAGATGTTGGTTGACGGCAGGGCCGGCCTAAACTTGATCTCCTCTGCTGTGATCAAGAAGCTGCAGATCCCCGATAGCGAGCTCGAGGAAACCGGGACGTTCCAAGGGATCAACCCGGGAAGGAGCAAGCCGAAGGGGAAGATCACGCTGCCGGTGACCTTTGGCGGAGAGCTTAACTTCAGGACGGAGAGGATCACCTTCGACGTTGTCGATATCCCATTACCATACAATGGGATACTTGGCCGTCCTGCGCTCGCCAAGTTCATGGCAGCCTCCCACTATCCTTACAACATGCTCAAGATGCCGGGACCAATCAGCGTCATCTCTGTCCCCGGCGACAAGAAGGATGCGCTCATCTGCGCCGACAAGATTTACCGGGACGCAGCAGCCGCAGTAGACAGCAACACACTTGCCGCTGAAGCTCCCGGGGGGAAGACCAAGATCAAGTCCGGCAAGAGCTCTGGGGCCCACTCCGGCAAACGCACCTCTTCGGAGTGCTGCGCTGCCGTTGAGGACGCACCATCGTGCTCCACCGGCAAGTGCAAGAGAGGAATGGCAGCTCCACCGGCAACCAAGAAGGTGTCCGCCAAGGAGGACGGCACTGGTGGTACTTTCACCGTCAGTGCTACGCTCGACCCCAAATAGGAAAGCGTGCTCGTTGCCTTCCTGCGGGCGAATGTCGATGTGTTTGCATAGCAACCATCTGACATCCCCGGCGTTCCCAGGAAGGTAATTGAGCACAAGCTTGTTGTTTGCCCTCACGCGCGGCCCGTCAAACAGAAGGTCAGGAAGCAAGCGGTGGAGCGCCAAGAGTTCATAGCCGAAGATATCAAGAAGTTGGAAGCAGCAGGCCTTGTTAGAGGTGTACTACATCCCACGTGGTTGGCTAATCCAGTTGTCGTGCGTAAGGCTAATGGGAAGTGGAGACTTTGTATAGACTTCACTGATGTGAATAAAGCTTGTCCCAAGGATCCATTTCCCTTGCCGCGCATTGACCAGATCGTCGACTCCACGGCCGGATGTGAGTTGCTTTCATTTCTTGATGCATACTCTGGATACCACCAAATATTCATGGCCGAGGAAGATGAAGAGAAGACCGCATTTATTACTCCATGTGGCACATATTGCTTCGTACGCATGCCCTTTGGATTGAAGAATGTGGGCTCAACATTTGCAAGGGTGGTCCATACTGCTTTTGAGCCACAGATACACAGGAACGTAGAAGCCTACATGGATGATATAGTGGTCAACAGCAAGAGCAAGGATACCCTGATTCAAGACCTAGGAGAAACCTTTGAGAATCTGCGCAAGATACAGCTCAAGTTGAACCCCGAGAAGTGCATTTTCGGAGTCCCCTCCGGCAAGCTTCTCGGGTTCTTTGTGTCCCAGAGGGGGATTGAAGCTAATCCCGACAAGATCAAGGCCATCGAGCAGATCGAAGCCCCGAAGCGCGTCAAGGATGTACGGAGGCTTGCGGGTTGTGTGGCCGCCCTCAGCAGGTTCATTTCAAAGTCTGCAGAACGCGCCCTGCCTTTCTTCAAAATGTTGAAAAAGGCAGGTCCTATGAAATGGACTCCGGAAGCGGAGGCAGCGCTGCAAGACTTGAAAGGATACCTGTCCTCTACTCCAATACTTGTCGCACCTAGGCCACAAGAGAAGTTGTTGCTATACTTAGCAGCAACCAATCAAGTGGTTAGTGCTGCGTTGGTAGCGGAGAGGGAGGCAGAGGAGGAGTCCACAGCCCCGGCAAGCACATCCAGCGACAAGCAGGGGGCTTCCCCGACAAGCTCTGGCCCCGACAAGGACAAGCCTGCGCAGGAACAAGGAGAAGTGCGAAAGAAGATGGTACAGCGCCCAGTTTATTTTGTAAGCTCCCTCTTGCAGGGGGCTAGGTCAAGATACTCTGGGGTGCAGAAATTGCTTTTCGGCCTCCTTATGGCCTCAAGGAAGCTGCGCCATTACTTCCAAGCGCACGAGATAACAGTGGTCACTCGCTTTCCTTTGAAGAGGATACTGCAAAATCCAGAAGCAACAGGCAGGATCGTCGAGTGGGCACTAGAGCTGTCAAGCTTTGGTCTCAAGTTTGAGAGAACTTCAACTATACAGAGCCGAGCATTGGCAGAGTTCATAGCAGAATGGACCCCAACACCAGATGAAGAAGTTCCAGAGACAAGCATCCCCGTCCAAGAAGCAAGCAAAGAGTGGATAATGTACTTCGATGGTGCCTTCTCGCTGCAAGGCGCCGGTGCTGGCGTGTTACTCATAGCGCCCACCGGAGAGCACCTCAAGTACATTGTTCAAATGCACTTTCCCAAGGAGCAAGCGACAAACAATACTGCTGAGTATGAAGGTTTGCTTGCCGGCCTCAGAATTGCGGCCGAACTTGGGATCAAGAAGCTGATTGTGCGGGGAGATTCGCAATTGGTGGTCCGACAAGTAAACAAGAGTTACCAGAGTCCTTTGATGGAAGCTTATGTCGATGAAGTGAGGAAGCTTGAAGAACACTTTGAAGGCCTGCAAATGGAGCACGTTCCGAGAGCTCAAAATGATATCGCAGATGGCCTCTCAAAGTGTGCTGCAATGAAGTTACCTGTGGAACCAGGGACCTGAATGCTCAAGCTAACTCAACCATCCGTTACACCATCAGTTGGGGAAAGCAAGAAGAGGAAGTTGGTCTCCGGCGACTACTTGCCGGCGGACCTTCCCGAAACCGCCGCCAAGGTCCCCAAGACCAACGACCAGGTTGCTGAGGAACAGTCTGCTCCTGCAGACCCAAGGGTCTGTACAGTTGAAGCAGGCATTCCCGACAAGTCTCGCCCCGGCAGGCTTGCCGGGGGACGTTCAGCTCCGGCAGAGCCACAGGTTCTTGCCGAAGAAGCTAACGTCCCCGCAGCAGCACTGATGCCTTTTGTCCTTGTTGTTGAGCCTCAGGCTCCAGCATGGGCACAACAAATCGTCCGCTTTCTTCAAACCAGGGAACTTCCCGAAGAACCTGAGGAGATAGAGAGGATTACCAGGCAGTCAAGTATGTATCAGTTCGTCAGCAACGAGCTATACAGAAGAAGACTCAATGGTGTCAGATTGAAGTGCATTTCTCGAGAAGATGGACAGAAGCTGTTGGCAGAAATACACGGAGGCATATGTGACCACCACATTGGCGCAAGAGCACTTGCCGGGAAGGCGTTGCGGCAAGGTTTCTTTTGGCCAGAAGCCCTCCAAGATGCAACTGCACAAGTAACCAAGTGTGAAGCGTGCCAGTTCCATGCCAAGCAGATTCACCAGCCAGCTCAAGCTCTCCAGACGATCCCTTTGTCCTGGCCCTTCTCGGTCTGGGGGCTCGATATCCTCGGCCCCTTTCCCCGCGCAGCCGGGGGCTTTGAGTACTTGTACGTCGCAATCGACAAGTTCACAAAGTGGCCAGAAGTGGAACCCGTGAGAAAGGTGACCGCACAGTCAGCAGTGAAGTTCTTTAGATCAATTGTTTGCCGTTTAGGAATCCCTAACAGGATCATCACCGACAACGCCACACAGTTCACAAGTCGCACCTTCATGCAATACGTCCAAGACCTTGGCGCCAAGGTCTGCTTCGCTTCTGTTGCTCACCCGAGGAGCAATGGTCAAGCGGAGAGGGCAAACGCTGAAGTGCTGCGCGGACTCAAGACAAGAACCTTCGACAGGCTGCACAAGTGCGGAAGAAACTGGATTGAGGAGTTGCCGGCGGCTCTTTGGTCAATCAGGACGACACCAAATCGAGCCACCGGACAGACACCCTTTGCTCTCGTCTATGGAGCAGAGGCAGTTCTCCCCACGGAACTCGTATACGGGTCTCCTCGAGTGCTCGCTTACGATGAGCTTGAGCAAGAGCAACTCCGGCAAGATGATGCATTGCTCCTCGAGGAGGACCGTCTCCAGGCTGCTGTGCGAGCTGCTCGATACCAGCAAGCCTTGTGTCGCTATCACAGCCGCAAGGTCAGGGCCAGGAGCCTCGCGGAAGGCGACCTTGTTCTTCGGCGTGTTCAGTCCGCTAAGAATTCCAACAAGTTGACGCCGAAGTGGGAAGGCCCTTATCGGGTGATACAAGTCACAAGGCCCGGCGCTATCCGCCTTGAGACCGAAGAAGGCTTACCGGTGAGCAACTCCTGGAACATAGAGCATCTTCGCAAGTTTCACCCATAAGGCGCGGTTGCCGTGATCCGCTCCGGCAACCACCTTTTGTACAAGTCTTGCCGCTGTTGCATGTAAACCTTTGTACAAAGCCGGGCGCATACCCCGTGCATCAGTAAAACTTTTGTGCTTCGCACCATTTGTCATTTCATGCCTTTCCTTTTACTTGCATGTAACATCTGACACTTTGTGCAGCACACATCCCCGGTAAGCGATAGCAAGCCGCAAGGCTCCATACTTGTGTTTCCTCCTCTTTGCCTTTCTCTCTTAAAACAGAAGAACTCTCCCTCGCGCACAAGTTTGCCGGGGGGAAAGGAGGTAGAGATATGGACCAAGTGCTCTTCAAGAAAGGGAAGCCTTGCCGGGAAGCAAACAATTCATGAAAGCTAAGTTGCCAGAGTTTGAGCAATAGAAATTCAAATTTTTAATTTTTTAGTTGTCTTCCTTGAACGACCACACTTTGTATGGAAAACCTGTGCACGGAGGAACCTACCCGTGGCTAGCCGCACCCTTACTTTGTTTCGAGCGCGCTCAACGGCTTAAGTGAGCTGCGACAAGTGTCGCGCCCTTACTTCATTTTCGAGTTCGCTCAGCAATCTAAGTGTGCTGCGACTAGCTGCGGCAAGGTTTCTTGCCGGCAAGGGCATTGCTAGCAGGCTGCTAAGAGTCCCGCACTCAGCGCTCGCGGCAAGGGTTCCTTTACCGGCAAGTTCCCTAAAAGCGTGGGGTGGAAAGCATACAAAGTGAAGGGACTAAACAAGGGAGATAACACTGTATTGATTATCCAAAATAAAGTTATATTACAAGATAGCTTGCCGCTGTTCTAACCAACTACTACCCATGACTTAATCGACAGCGACAAAGGAAGCAGAAAGAAGGGAGCCTAGTCTCTTTGGTCTCCGTCGACCCTCTTGATCTTGCCCGCCTTGGCTACGATGTGGGCGACTTGCGCCTTCAACGCCTCCTGGTCAGCTTCGGGCGACAGGGTCCGGAGGACGTTGACGAGGTTGATCCCAGGGTTGCGGTAGACGATCTTCGACAACACCCGCTCCATAGTACCCGTGCAAAGCCGGCGCGCCTCGTCAGCCAGCTACGCGGGGATCCTCTCCCGTAGCCGCGCAAGAGCCGGCGCCACTCCCCTGAAGAACAGGCTCAGCTTGGCGCTGTGGGGGAGGCTCTCGTCGGGGGAGTACACGAGGTGCTCCACCCTCAGTGCCACCATCTCCTTGTCGATGTTGCGGCGGAGGTGACGAGCTCCTCGGTCCACTGCTCCACCGTCCGCTGGAAGTTGTTCTGCGACAGGGCGGCGCTGTCCAACAGCGCCCTTTCAGACCGGAGATCTTCCTTGAGCTTCGTTTCACGGTCCCGGGCGGCGTCAAGTGAGTCGTTGAGGGTGGAGACCTTCAGCTCCAAGTCTGCGATGGAGTCCTTGGCGTCGTTGAGCTCTTTGCCTTTCTCGGAGAGGTGGACTTGCAGCTCCGAGTTGGTGTGGGCGTCCTTCTCCCGCGCCACGTTGAGCGCGGCAACCCTGTCCTCGCTCGCCTTCAAGTTCGTCTCCATCTGCGCCACCCGGGCCTCCAGATCCCTCTTGGCGGTCTCTGCGGCAGCAGCGGCATCCCTCGCCTCGTGCAGAGCCCCGCCAATGGCCTGCTCACGAGTGGTGAGGTTGTCCTCGTGGCTATCGAGGTCGACCTTCCGCTGGTTGAGCTCTCCCTCCTGCCGAGACAGATCCTCGGCGGCCAGTCGCTGCTGCTCCTCCACCTCGGCCTTCTCGAGGAGGAACGCTTGGTGTGCCCCGGCAAGCTCTTCGCGCTCCTCCGCCAAGTTCCGGAGGGCCGCCTGGTTGGCGGCGCGGAGCTCCGCGGCACGCTTCTCCAGATCAGCACCAGCCTTGGCAGCCAGAGCCTCCCGGGACTCCAACTTAGCCTGCCTGGCCCGGTACAAGGCCAGAAGCCGGCGTAGGAGTTGCTCCTCTTCGGGCTCGTCGCTGCTACCGGGCGCGTCGACAATCTTCAGCACGGCGGAGGCGAGAACTTCTCCGTCGAAGATCTCCCCCTCCGCGGGTGCCCTTGATGAGGACGCCCACGGGACTTGGATAAAGACCCCGTTGGCGGCCTCCAGATAGACGCCCGACCCAGCCGCGGGGGCGGAGGGGTCGGCGGCCGGCGCAGCGTCCGGTGCTCCTGCGGCCTCAGGGCCAGCAGTGCGGTCGCCGGTCCCTTCCCCTGCTGCAGCGTCAGCGGTCGGGGCGGTCTCCTCGGCGGCTGGCTCGTCAACACCAGCCATTCCTTCTGCGGTGGTGGCGTCGCCAGCATTGCCGCGCACGTCCTCCTCGGCGATGGTCTCCGTCTCCATCGGCTCCGGGACGGGCGGATTTGACAGTAGGAAAAGAAAAGAAAAGATCGTCAAGCAAATATCCAAAAAAAGAAGAATCCAAGAAGAAGAAATTACAAGGGTTACCTGCGCGGGCCTCTTCGGTAACGGGGTCCCTCGCCGGGGAGTTCTCCCTTGGCGGCGTAGTAGTGGCCCCTGCTGGCGGAGGGCTACCTGCGCCTTCCCTTGGCGGGGTGCTCACCCTTGTCGGGGTGCTCGCCCTTGGCGGGGTACTCGCCTTTGGCGGAGTACCCATCCTTGGCGGAGCGCTGTCCCTCGCCGGGGAGCCCGTCCTTGGCGGGGAGGGTGGAACAAGCGGCTCGTCAGGGGCGGCCTCTTGGTGCTCCTGCGGCTGCGGCTCCATTTCTGCACAAGACAACAAGACATCAATAAGGGTAACAAGCTCAAGCGCGCCCATCAAGCGGAAAAGTGAACGCAAGGCTTACGCTGGGGGCTGCTCTCCGGAGCAGCAGGCTGGTCCGGCAAGTTTGTCGCTGGCGCATCCCCCTTCGCTGCGACAGGCTCGTCGTCCTCGAGGTCAACCACGGGGATTTTGGCCCTCTTCGCCATCCTCTGGGTCAACGTCCTGGAAGCCAAACAAGATCAGAACCAAGCAAAAGAAATCAAAACAAAAGCAACAAAAATCAAAGGAAATAGTAATTGCAAGTGCTTACTCTTCCTCCTCTTCATCGGAGCTGAGGGCGGAGAAGTCAAACTCCGCCTCGCGCGCTCCAGCGCGAGGAGCTGGAGGAGAAGGCTTCCTCAGGCGCTTGACGGGCTCCGGAGCCGTGGGTTGTGAAGACCCCTCTCCGGTCGTCCCCGAGGACCAAGGTGCGGAAGGAACACCAGATCCGCTCCGGGAAGATCCCCCTCCACTTGCCGCTGGGACACGGGACGCCTCCTCGACGACCTTGCTCGTTGTGGTGGCGCGCGTCGCACGACGCTTCGGCTGTTGTCAGGGCGCCGGTGGCCTCGCCGTCTCAGCGGTCTTGCGGAGGCGCTTCTTCTGCGGCGGTGGAGGACTTGGTGGTGGCGGAGAGTTTTCCGAGGATGAAGAGGCGTCGTCGAGGTTCAGTGACCCGCCGGAGTCTTTGTCAGAATCGCCGGATTCAGCATCCTCCTCGGCGGGCTCACTGGACTCAGTGCCTTGCCCGGCGGCCTCGCTCATCCCGGCATGCTCCCTGGCAGGCTCCCCGGCAAACTCCTCGGGCGCAATCTTCAACAGCCTGAGGATTTCTTCCTCCTCGGCCTGGCTCACTGCGTCCGCCGCATCCGCTTCTTCCACGGTGTACCCAAACTCCCCCGCGGCCGCCGCTGCGGCGGCCTCCTCCATCCTGTTGGCTATATATGCCACATCCCATTCGGTGGTCTCCCGGGTGAGGCCCTTTCTCTCCTCGGGGTTGCATGGCCGTTCGACCAGGCTATCGAAGAAGGCCTGCACGGTCTCCTCTGAAGGCATCAGCCAAGTGGGGACAACCCCGTGGGAATCACACTCAGGCATTGCCGCGCGGATGGCACTAAGAGCAGTGTTATTGCACAACGGAACTACTCCCCAGGACAGGGTGAACAACTCCTTGTGCTTGGGATCATGTTTGAACAACTCCCGGACCATCCCCTTGAGTTCCAAGACAGTGAAGTTGTAATTCAACCCCGGGCGCAGCCTCATGCGGTCTGCCGTGTTGCCGAACTCCCAGGCAGGCCTCTTCCTTTCCTGCAGAGGGGCAATGCGGCGGCGGAGGAAATCAGCCCCAACTTCACCTACTGTAAGGTTGGCGGCCCGGAGACGAAGGATCCTAGTAAGGGCAATCTGCAGCTTGTCGTCCTCCGGGGCCAAGTCACTCCAATCCCTGCCGCGCACTATTGCAGTCTGGCGCGGCGAGGTGAACTGCTCGGGCTCATCTTCCATGACCCAGCACCAATCAGCCCTCCACTCCTCCCACTTGCCGCGGATCTTCCCAATCAGGTACGCCTACTTCTTGCCGAGCCTGAAGATCCAGGAGATACCGCCGGAGAGTGGAGATCCGGACTCTACTCTAGGCGTGAAGAAGTGGCGGAAGAGAGCTACATTTGGGTGGACCCCGACGTAGTTTTTGCACAGATGTGCGAAAACGGCCAAAGTGAGGACGGCGTTCGGGGTGAAATCTAAGAGGTGGAATCCGTATGTGTTCATCACATTGCAGAAGAACTCTGAATACGGAGGACACAGGCCGCAATTGAAAAACGAAGCGAAGTAGTGGTAACCTCCCGGGTACAGGTCGATGGCTGCGGCGGGGAGGACTTTGGTGCGCGGGTGAGCCTTCGTCTCCCTCGCCCAGAACAAGTAGTACTTGTCCCGTAGCTCCCTCGCGCCGAGCCTCGGCGGGAAGACCACCATCCTTCTCCGCATGGCTGCCAGCTTCGCCACCTTGTCGGACTTCTCCTTCTTTGCCTGGTCGCTCTTCGCCTTGTCGCTCTTCGCCTTGTCGCTCTTCGGGGCCATGGCGGGGACGGCGAGGGAGGTCGACGGCGCTGCGGGTGGTGAAGACGGCGGAGGAAGGGCAGAGCTCGGCTCTCTGTCGACCTTTGGGGAGGCAGAGAGCGGCGGGGGTTTCTGGAGATTCAAGACACAATGAAAGCAATGGGGGAAACTGCCCCTGCTTCCTCTGCTTTTAAGGGGGAAGTGGGGGACGTTCCGCATTTCCCCATTAAAGAAACATGCCACGATCTCTCCCACGACGCCGCAATCGACGAGTGCCGTTATGGAGGGATAAGGCGAATCTGGAGTGGGAAACGGCGCGCCGTGGGCCGCGTGTGCCCGTGCACTGTTCTGGGCCTGGCCCAACAGCGCTCGGCACCGTGTGTGGCCCAGGCCCGGGGGCTCCTGTCGGTGTACTAAAGTAGGGGTACCTTAGTATCCCGACTTGTGCACAGGCAGTAGCAGCGTCCCATGGTCTGGCTCACCACGCGCCCGCCAAAGCCCACTCTAGACCCCTTGAAGCCATTCAAGAACAAAGTATTCAAGTTAAGAAACAAGACCCCGGCAAGAGGGGCTTGCCGGGAAGGCCACACCAGGCTCAAGGTTATCATTCCAGCACAAGACCCTGGTGAGAGGAGCTTGCTAGGAAGGCCAAAGAACGGCACCTCAAGAAGGTATATCGTGGCGCACCACGCGCCCCGGCAGGACCCGGAGAGCGACAAGCTTCCGGGCCCGGCAAGATTGCGACCCCGGCAAGGTGCTTGCCGGGGGAAGCTTAAGCTGTGTGCCTGCGCTCCAGCTCATCTGGCCACGCGTCGCCCTGGGGCCCTTCCAGGGGCACGTGGCAGATGGCTGTGCAGCCTGGGGTACACGGTGGCGAGCCGCGGTGACGAGGCTATCGCTGTGGCGAACGGAGACGCATGGACGGACGCTTTTTAGGCGATGGCGACGGGCATTCAATGCCCTTGTCCCCCACCGTCAGAGTTAGGTGAAGACCACTGTTCATACACTGTTCATGCACTGCTACAACCACCACCAGTTTTACGTTTTTACCCTCCTCTACGTTGGCACCTGTCGGTGACCCCTTTGAGCTATAAAAGGAGGCCCATGCACAACGTAGAGGGGGTTCGACCCTAGAAACTCGATCACTCCTACGCTCAGTATAGCTGGTACTGTAGATCTTCAAGCTCCCGAGCTCCCTAACTCAATACAACCAAGGCATGAGTAGGGTTTTACGCATCCGTAGACCCTAGAAACCTGGGTAAACTGCCCGCGTGTGCCCCTCGATCCGCTCTTCGTGCTCCCTCCGCACCCTTGCCGTACCGTAGAAGGGGCTCCGGTCCCATAGGTGTTCGTGGGCGACCAGTTTCCCCGACAGAGACGATCTCCTTTTTTTTGTCTTCTCCACCACCACCATATTCTATTCCACCTATAGTGCTATATCCATGGCTCACGCTCATGTATTGCGTGAAAGTTGAAAAGGTGTGAGAATACTAAAGTATGAAACAATTGCTTGACTAAAACCGGGGTTGTGCATGAGTTAATACTTTGTGTGATGAAGATGGAGCATAGCCAGACAATATGATTTTGTAGGGACAACTTTCTTTGGCCATGTTATTTTACGAAGATATGATTGCTTTATTAGTATGCTTGAAGTATTATTATTTTTATGTCAACATTAAACTTTTGTTTTGAATCTTATGGATCGGAACATTCATGGCACAATAAAGAAGAATTACATTGATAAATATGTTAGGTAGCATTCGACATTAAAAATTCAGTTTTTATTATTTACCCACTTGAGGACGAGCAGGAATTAAGCTTAGGAATGCTTGATACGTCTCCAACGTATCTATAATATTTGATTGTTCCATGCTATATATTATCTGTTTTGGACGTTTTATATGCATTAATATGCTATTTATATTATTTTTGGGACTAACCTATTAACCTAGAGCCCAGTGCCAGTTTCTGTTTTTCCTTGTTTTTGAGTTTTGCAGAAAAGGAATATCAAATGGAGTCCAAACGAGGTGAAAATTTATTATGATTTTTTATGGACTGGAAGATGCCCCCGAAGCACAAGAGTTCAGCCAGAAGAATCTCGAGTCTATGACAAGGGAGGAGGGTGCGCCCCCTACCTTGTCGTTGACTGGTGGACCCCCTGACTTGTTCACAACACCAAAAATTCTTATAAATACCAAAACCCCAGAAAGAAACCTAGATCGGGAGTTTCGCCGCCGCAAGCCTCAGTAGCCACAAAAAACCAATCGGGAGACCGTTTCGGCACCCTGTGGGAGTTGGAAACCATCACCGGTGGCTATCTTCATCATCCCGGTGGTCTCCATGACGAGAAGGGGGTATTTCGCCCTCAGGGATGAGGGTATGTACCAGTAGATATGTGTTTTGATCTCTCTCTCTCTCTCTCTCTCTCTCACTCTCGTGTTGTTGATTTGGCACGATCTTGATGTACCGCGAGCTTTGTTACTATAGTTGAATCATATGGTGTTTCTCCCCCTCTCTACCTTGTGATGAATTGAGTCTTTTCGATTGAGGTTTTGGTATGTCAGATTGAATCTTTGGATGTGAGAGCACTTGATGTATGTCTTGCGATAGGATATCTGTGGTGACAATGGGATGTTCTATTGATCCACTTGATGTATGTCTTAGTTATCAATGTGCGGATTCATGTGGTGGCATTTGGGTAATCTATGCATAGGGGTTGGAACGTGTTTTCAAATTCCTTTCTCCGATAGAAATCTCTGGATGCTCTTGAAGTTCTTTGTGTTGGACTGAATATTATGAATTTGAAATTGTGTGATGCGTATCGTATAATTAAACCACAGATACTTGTCGTGACATTGGAGTATCTAGGTGATATTAGGGTTGATTGATGTGTCATGTGGTGTTATTTTAGTATGACCTCTAGGGTTGTTTGTGGAACTTATAGGAATATCCCAATAGATTGATCAGAAAGAATAACTTTGAGGTGGTTTCGTACCCTACAAGCAATTTCATCTTATGTTCTCCGTGATAGGAACTTTGGAGTGATTCTTCGTTGCATGTTGAGGGATTGTTATATGATTCAATTATGTTATCATTGTTGAGAACTTGCACTAGTGAAATAATGAACCCTGGGCCTTGTTTCCAAGCATTCCAATACCATTTGTGCTCACTTTTATTGTTAGTTACCTTGCTGTTTTTATATTTTCAGATTACTAAAACCTATATCTACCATCCATATTACACTTGTATCACCATATCTTCACCGAACTTGTGTACCTATACAATTTACCAATATATTGGGTGTGTTGGGGACACAAGAGACTCTTTGTCATTTGGTTGCAGGGTTGTTTGAGAGAGTCCATCTTCATCCTACACCTCCCATGAATTGATAAACCTTAGGTCATCCACTTGAGGGAAAATTGCTACTGTCCTACAAAAATCTGCACTTGGAGGCCCAACATGAGTCTACAAGAATAAGGTTGTGTAGTAGACATCATCGCCCCCCCCCATGACAAACCCTCCCACTATCTCTCAAGACACGTACGTTGCCTTTGTAAAACATCTTCAACGCGCGCGCACACACAAAGTCTATCTAGGCCACTCTCTCTGTAACTATCTCCCTCAAGACCTCACTGCAGTTTCGCCGCACGATATCTTGGTGTATCGTCTTTAACAATTGATTGTACGCTACGCCACACTCACTCGATCTCTCCCTCTATAAATGACTTGATTGACCCCACTTTCTCGCGTCATCTCTCTCACACAGAGACGCTCCCACTACACCTCTTGCATAGACGGAGCTATGTAGATTGTTGGGGGGTAACCCCTCGACCTTAGATAAAGTTGTGAAGCTATGTTTAGGATTGTTTAGATTATATTTATTTGCATTATATTTGCCCCCACCCTCCCAAACACCGATGGGTTGTGCACCACCCCCCGAGAGAATATCATGTGCCCCCACACCTTAGATGCTATATGGTTATACGAGTTCCTTGGAGCGTGTAGATCTGAGATATAGCGGCTCCCAAGATGTCTTAATATTTTTACAAGAAACCTAAATGAGTTTGGGAATTGCAGACAATTAGTACCAAAACTAGTCAGGTGCCCTTCGATCCCATATCCAACAGCCTCGAAGCTCCTATCATCGTAGCATCTAAGATGAGGGAAGACCTCGTATTCTCTTGTATTTAAGAATATCACGTGCTACCACTCCTTAGATGTTGTGTTCATACAAGCTCCTTGGAGCCGTTGGATCTCAGATCCCACAGCTACTTGGTGGTTCAAATGTTTTTTGCAGAAAAGCCCCAAAGAGTTCGGGCACGGCCCCCAAGCACATAGACTAGTCAGATGCCATTGGATCTCAGATCGAACAACCTCGAAGCTCGTATCACCTTAGCATCCACGATGTGAGAGCACCTCATGTGTTCTCGCATGGGGGAATATGAGGTGCTCCCACACCGTAGATTCTATGGTGATATGAGTTCCTGAGAGATCTAATGGCTTGCAGTAGGAAGTTTGTATGTTTTTAAAATATAGGCCTCAAAGAGTTTGGGAATTGCGCAGAAGGTACAAATACTACGCACATGGCATTGGATCTCAGATCCAACAACCTATATGCTCGTATCACCGTAGCCGCTAATTAAGCTGCGGGGAGCACCTAATATGAGCTACTGGGAACCGTTGGATCCAAGATCCAGCGGCTCACACGAGGGCTGGAAGTTTTTTTCAAACAAACCTTTGGAGAGTTTGGAAATTGCGCATAATTACAAAGACTACTTCCAAGCCATTGGATCTCAGATCCAACAACGTAAAATCTCGTATCACCATAGTTTCTAAGTTGCCAGGAGCATGTGATATTCTATGCCGCTGTTATTTTTGTTCCTAAACCTGCATAATACGTGTAACTGCAGCTGTAACTTGTCTAACCACGCAAAGTGTTTGTGAAAAAAAACCATCCTACACTAAAATATCCAAACAACACACGGGGGGCCCACTTGTCATTGATCAAATTTGGACCTAAAACTAACAAATTTGAAGGAGGAGATTCGAATCGGCAACCTGGAGTACAAATCGTACGTCGATAGCCTGAAATCGCAATGGTTGTTGGCTTAGTCGCATAACTTGATTTTATACAGTATTACATTGAGTAGAGTATAGAGGGAGTAGCTCGTCAACACGTGCATGAACGTTGACTGACTTACTGGTGGGTCCCATGTCTTCCATCTCTCTCTCCTCTCCATCTAGTATAGAGGGAGTGGCTTGTCAACACGTGCATGAACGTTGACTGACTAGTACAACCTTTAGACGCACGGGCACACACGAAGAGCGGCGCGAGCTTGCCGTGATGTTATTATAACTAAAAATGCTTGGAAATTATACGAATCTCCTAGAACAAGAGACGTCGTGGCTGGTCGTGACAGAGCTAACCACACCTATCATTTGTTCAACGTTAGCACGATGAAGCTGTGTGGCTAGTGGGTTGTTTTCGGCCGACTGGATGTGTCCCGAGGTCGAACCATAGGTAGTTTGATACAATTTATTTTTACACACACATTTTTCCTTCATGCCGAGACGTGGCACACCCTACCACGCGGTTAATAGATCCTGTCGGGTGGTGCACGCATATTTTCTTCCTTGCCAAGACGTGGGACACCCTACTGCACGTTTTCTGGGTCCTCCTCGGTCGAAGCAAGTAAATGAGTCGTCAAATCACAAAAGCCCACCTTTCCCGCCGAGTACATTACTTAAGCACAGTGGCTAGCTAGTTGGGTTAGTGCGACCGATTAGCTAGGCCACCGCCACATTTGTTTTTTCACCCCTTTTTTCTCTCCTTATCGGTTGGTTAATTTAAATATCCACCGATGCGTTGCACTAGTCATTGGGTGCGGCAGGCGCGGTAGGATGTTTACTTTTTTTATTGACGAGAGAAGGCACGACAGCAAATTGTCATGATGACTCCGCCTGTAAAACCCACTGCTCCGTGAAGTGAAAAGTCGCCGACAGGTGTTTTCCCATGGTGAAAACCAAAAGATTCACCCCGCTCCTGGGCTGGCTCCCTCCACCTTCCCGTAGATTGCATTGCCTTTCAGCTATTTGAACCCGTTTGCTTCCTCTCCCCATTGCTTCTACCTAGTTCCATGGTGGCGCACCAGATCACGGACTCTGAGGTGAGGCGCCTGACATAGGAGCTCCATGCCAAGGATGCGGAGCACGGGGCCAAGGACATGGAGTTCCATGAGCTCAAGGAGGGGAGGAGTGCCATGCTCCTCCTTTATGTGCGGGAGTTCACGGAGCTTCAAAAGTGGCAGGCATCCACCACAAAGATGCTCGATGTGTAGGCAGTGTTGCTGCAGAAAGCGGGAGATACGATAGGCGGTCAGGCTAGCCTACTGGAGCGCGAGCGGGCCGATCGTGACGAGATCCAGGATCGCCTCAACAAATTGTTGGACCATGTTGCCATGCAAGTGTTGCGGCTGTTGGATGCCTACCATTGTGCCAGCGCGACCATGCCAGCCGTCAGGCTAAACCCGTTCGACCACCCGATTGACTTCAACAAGCTGCGGCTTCTTGACCTAGTCTCCTTCTTCACCCACATCTCTGAGGAGCTGAGCTATAACCGTGCGGTGGTGCGAGCGGAGCTGGATAAGGAGGGGTTGCGGGCGGCCATCACCGTTGTCAGGCGAATCATCTCAGGGCTTCGTCGCCGGAATCCATTCGTGCCATTGGACGCTGTCTTTGACAAGCTGGCTCCCGTCGACAGGGAGGGGGCTCTGCGGGCTGTGGCACCCTTCATCACCACCGTCGTGCGCCTCAAGAAGCAAAGGGGCTTCTGTGGTGTTTAGGCATCCTATGCCTGGACATGTCTCGGTGCAACATGACCGTTGGATCAAACTTAGACGATGCAGATCAGCCACTATAGCACAAAGCGTGCGGGTGTGCTTTGTTGCATTCTCATCTCAACATAGTTGTTCCCTCTTCATGCATGCTCATCTCAGCACCGGTCTTCATGCATGCTCTGCATGCTCCTAGTGTATTTGTGTTAACCTAGTGTGGGATCATGAACCCTTCATGCTCTGTAGCATTGTACTCTCCGTGCACTGTAGTTCTAGTTGTATTAACATTGATCTCACCGTTCATTCTCGACCGGACAGTAAAAAAGGGGGCATGTTACATATCTATTCATATAGTTGACCCACGCACCACATCTTTTTTTATCGTCATATCTTCCTACGCTAGCAACAAGATTATAGTACAGACGTATGAACCACTGCACATGCCTAGTAGTAGGAGTAATATGTAAGTTCAAGTGGCTCCCGTGTTTCGCACTCCTCCATCGTAAGAGTCGAAAAGCTTGATGTAATCATTTTTTTTGAAAGAGTGGCCACACTCATCCGTGCGGATCCTCCTCGACGGTAGTTGGGAACCTTACTACTCACTTGCACCGACGTGTGGGACATCCATCATCGGGGTCGATTTGCCATGCACTAAATTACTCTGTACTAGAGTGCACAACTGTACGGTAGACTACACCGGTCGAAGAGCCACAGTAATGCCCAATGAGCCGTCAAATCACTAAACCCCGACCTTTGTAGCAGTAAGTTGGACGGACGGAGCAACCATCATTTCACTCGTCTCCCTCATCTTCCTCTCTTGAAGAAAACCCCAACTCGCTTCTCGCTCATCTTGTTCCTCATTTCTTAGAGAAAACCTCAACTCTCTTCTGCCATTGTTCTTCTCTCCCAAAGAAGGAAAGGAGAGCGCATAAATGGTGTTGCTTCTGGCCAAGGCCCGGTCTTCCAACCCCGCGACCGATGCTAACTCCCTGTCTGTTCTTCTTTTGGGTTTGTGATTATGGTTTCTATCCTTTTATTTCTATTTACAGTTTCTTGATGGACCCTGAAGCACCGGCCGAAGTGATGTATATGGCTCTGGCCAAAGCCATCGGGGCTCAGGGTACGAAGAAGCGCAAGCACCCTGCCGAGACTACCGCGGACAAGCTCAAGGCCATCACCCTGTCCAAGCCCCCCACTCCGGGATCCCTCGTTAAGCCCGTCCAGGTAATATCTCTTCTTGATGATCTCTTTGGCGATGTTGATTGTCGTGGATTTACCACGGCGGATGTCCTAGCAGAAGGACTTAGTCGTGAGGCCATCGCTACGGGTTAGCTTAAAGGGGTTAAAGCGGACGAAGGACACATGGATTTTATACTAGTTCGGCCCCTTCGATGAAGGTAAAAGCCTACGTCTAGTTTGGTGTGGTATTGCTTGGGCTTCGATGACCAGGGAGCGAATTCGCTTTGCCTATGTCTCGAGCTGTTGTTCTCTGTCTTGAACCGCCGCCGGGTCGTCCCTTTATATAAGAGGTGACGCCCGGTCCGGTTTACAGAGTCCTAAGGCCGGCTCATAAACGTGTCCGCCTCGGTCTCTGCTCTTTCTATCTTACATCCCAAGTTACATAGTATGATGGTTTAGACATCATGGGCCCTAACATATGGGCTCTAAGCCTCTCGGGCTATAACTTTCTACTCCATACTCCGCTGGGCCTCTGATAATATAATATTGATAACATAAATCGGACCCTCCTGGCCAGTTTATACCTGGTAGTAATTTCCCTGATATTAGGCTCTAGATTGATTTGAACCTGTTCATGTCAATCTCCAAAGTCTTGTACAGATTTTCCTGTCTGTAGTTTCAGTACACTTGGTAAACCGGCATGACGTCATCCCTTTAAGTCGCTTTAAATCGTCGTGACGCCATCCGCGCATTTAACGCCTATACCTGTTTTTTACCTTATTTATTAAAACTACGAAGATCGAGGCGACAGCACCATCCATATCCGATTTTTGGTCTCCTCGATTCCCGCGCTTGCCGTTTTATCTCCTCGGCCTATAAATAGGGCCGAGGGCCATCTCTTTATTCCCCTTCGCTTTCTTCTTCCTCTGACCTCCAGCGCTCAAGCTCCGCTGCCGTCCTTCGAGCTCGTCGTCCTCACCAAGCCCGGTCGCTGCATCAACCTGAGCGTGTCCAGAGATTCAGCGCCGTCCTTCCGATTCCGTTTCCTCAGGTGCTATTTTCATTCCTCCCCGTAGATCTTAGTTCTAGGGTTTCACGGGAGCTCGCAGATGAACCTCTGTTTCTTCGCAGTTCAGCACCATAGGTAGTTCCTAGACGTAGATGTTAGACCTTTTAGGGCGATTCTTGTATGCATGACTCCGCTCCGTCTTGATAATCTTAGTTCCCCCAATACTGTTAGTTAGACTGGATCTGTAAAAAACCTTTGCTGCCTTCAACGAATATGACTTGAATTTATCTTGAGTTTTCTGTACGCTGTAGATCCATATTTCACCGTTGCTCATGTGAAAGTTGTTTCTCACATCTTAGATCTGCACCTCATCTGCCTATGTCGACGGTTTAGCTTTAGATCTGCACCTCACCTGCTTGTGTTTGGCGGTTTAACTTGTTTCAAACTTCATAATCTGGTAGCTGTTAAACTCATAGTTATTCCAGTCCAGTAGACACCATTAGTCCCCTGTTTAAACCGCCAATTAGATCAATGCCTTCAGAGAACACGCCGGTTTATATTTGCATGGATCATAAACCGGGTCATGTGTTGTATTTTTCAGCGTTCCCCCTTTGAAAAATATGACTTCTGTGGCCAAGCAGTTTGTTGCCTGCAACTGGGTCCCATCCCGGATTACCGAGGATGATTTAGCAGAGGCGACCTCAATTGGCGCTTTAGGTCCCAAGGAGGTTCTGCACTGGAGGGCTCCCGGGAAAGAGTGTCCTCCCCATCCTAAAGAGGGAGAGATTGTTGTCTTTTTTGATCACCTGGCCCGGGGCTTTAACCCTCCAGGGTCAAAAAAATTCCGCGATGTATTGGCAGAGTTTCAGCTCCATCCCCAAGACATAGGCCCCAACTCCGTATCAAACATGTGCAATTTCCATGTCTTTTCTGAAGCCTATCTGCAATAAGAGACGTCTGTAGAGTTATTCCGGGACTTCTTCCATCTGAACCGCCTGACTGAATTTCATGATAGGCCAAACACTAAACGGGGCTGAATGAGTATCCAGAAGAGGAAGGATGTCAGCTTTCCTCATGCTACCCTTCATAGCCATCCCAAGGATTGGAACCAATCTTGGTTCTATTGTGTTGATACTTCACCAGAGGGAGAGAATCCACTGCCGGGTTACCGCTCTTATCGTCTGACAGCGGATCACCCTTTCCCACAACGTTCGAGTGCCCAAGACCGGGCTCGATATGCCCCCCAACTTTCCAAACTCAGGGCTTTTGTAGCCAACGGTTTAACCGGCGTCGACTTTGTCCGTTGCTGGCTCTCGTGGAGAATTCTTCCATTAAGCCGGCGTTCCGGGTTAATGTGCGAGTATACTGGAAACCCAAAGGACCCTCAGCGTCACACGGAGATGGTGCTTCCAGACAATGCAGTTACCGAATCTGCAAAGAAGATGCTGAATATACCTCTGGAGGAGTGCAGTCGGACCGGTTTAGCACCCTTCTACATAAACAACAAACCGCCAGCGGTAAGATTCTTCTGTCCCTTTCTCCTTGTTTTAATCCATCCATACTGCTTGTTTTTAACATACTTTTATTCCTTTACGTAGGTCAACGACCCCTTCTGGAACCTGGCTGTGAAGAAACACAAGAAAAGACCTGCCGCTGCTTCCGGTTCGAACGCTAAAGAAGATGATCCGGCTTCTGAGGTACTGCTTGGTTCTTATGCCTGTTAACTTTCCTTTGTCTATATTTATATTAACAATGACCTTTCCCAGGATCCGGCAAAAGGGAGTAAAGCGGATGAAGTTGAGGTAATCTCTCTTTCCTATGATTCAGAACCATTACCACCCAAAGTTCGTCGAGTAGCCCGGAAGTATCCATTTTCTCACCCTTATGCTCAACTGGACCCCCATTTTATTTTGAAGAAGCAGCAGCATGAGGCTCGCCGCACCATACGCCACAGTGGCCATGTGGTCGAGTCGACCGGATTGACTCATACTCCGGCTCGAAGACGCCATTCAGAGGTTTTACTTACTCCAACTCTTCTTCATCCTAAAACGGGTCTTTTTCGTAAACCACTTAAGCCATCTGATCCAAATTATTAGGAAGCTCCTCTGTCATCCTCCGGCGAGTCAACCGCCACCCAAGTGCTGGTGCTCAAGACTGTTCATGGGTAAGCCATCTTTTAGTATATCCGGTTTCCCTTTCCATTTTGACTTGTGATTTTCATTATTCCCTTAATCTTTTCAGTATGCCCAAGCCTAGCAAGAAAGCAAAGCTGAATAAACCGGCGACCGAGAACAACGCTTTTGAATCGGCAGAGGATCCTAAAGCTGCCAACCCCTTGGAAGAGAATATTGAAGTTCCCCATGACGATCCTTCTCCTATGGACCAAGAAGACGCTGCTGCTCCGGGGGATGACCCCATGGGAAATCCTGCTGAACCGGCTAGCCCTGTTCGGACTAGCCTTCCTCGGGTTAGTCCGGCCCCTGCTAGTCTGGTACACACCAATCCCGCTGCTGCTGTTGATCCGACCAGGCCAACTGCTGCCTCGACAGACGATGTCGTGATCACTGGGACCGGCTTTACCACCCCAGCAGAACCGGTTGTCTTGGCCAAACATACGGCCAAAGAAGAAACTCTCCATAAGGACAAAGTCAAGTGGAGCACCGACCTGTCTAGTTATGCCCAACTCAGTGCTCAAGAACTTCATTCTGGGTACCTGAACCGTCTCTTCACCAGCCGTGACCATGAGGCCGGTTTGGTGAATTTAATGAAAGAAAGATATGAGGTAATTTCTTTTCCTTTGCTTTTCATTTCTGCTTGTATCTTGTAGCTGTGCCTTTCGTCCATTGTAGCCCCCAAGTGTCGGTTTATCCTTTAGGGTAAACCGGGACTTTGATAGATCAACTGTAATGTTTTGATTTGCACGCGTAGCCCTCAAGGGCCGGTTTACTCCATTGCGGGTGAATCGGGACTTCTCCTATGTTTGAGAATGACATTACATTAGCCCCCAAGTGTCAAGGACATAACTTGTTATGTGCTTGGGACTTGTCTGAAAAAGTTACTTTCTTTCACTTCAATTGTACATTAGCCCCATGTGTCGAGTGCATAACTTGTTATGTTCTTGAGACTTTTGATTGAACTGTCTTCATGAATATCTGATATTCCTTATCCTGTGCAGACTGACTTGAGCCGGAGGGCTTCTGAGATAACTGAGCTCCGGAATAGCTTGGCCTTCCAAGAAACTTCTTTGACTAAAGTCAAGGAGGAACTTACCCTTGCTTTAGCTAGTATGGAGAAGCTCAAGAAAGATTTTGAAGAAGAGCGGTCCACTTGGGAGGCAGAAAAAGCTGCTTTGGAGAAAAGCGCCAATGATGCTGAAGCAGCTCTTAACCCGGTGACGGAGGAGTTATCCGGGTTAAGGCAGCATAGAGATGACATGACATCTGCTATCTTTGGTAAGTACTTGTTGTCATACGCTTTATTCTTGCTATCTTGCACTGCTCCAGTTTAACTCATCACTTGTACACAGGGAGGCGCGTTACTCATCTTGGGGATGATGTGCGGAAGAAGCTGAAGGCTGCTTATACCTTGGTAGAACAACTCTATGTCGGTGCTCAGAGGGCCATCAGTGCTATTTCGCACAATAAACTGGCACCAACCACTATCCAAGGTACTCTGGAAAAACTATCCATCTTGCCTGCCCGTATTGTCGAGGTGAAGAAATATTCTGGAAGAGCTGGCTCCCTCATGGCGTTAACCCGGGCTAAGGCATGGGTTCCCGACTTTGATCCGGCGGAGGCCATGAATGGTTATCCCAGTATGAAAGAAGATGGGTCAGCTTACTCCGCCGAAGATCTTTGCACCTTAATGAAAGACATGCGGCCTCTTGCCAGTAAGCTTGCTGATGAAGCAGACTTATCAAGATATCACCCGGGTTATGATCTGGAGAATGTGCGGGTGGAGCCGCCGTCTTATGACATCGGAAATTTGATTCCACCCGTTCGTAAGCATACCTTCGCCCCTGACATTGAACCGTCAGAACTTATAAACGATGAAGTGTATTTCCGCGCGCTTGCCAAGTTTGACTGGGGCACCCCTGATTTTCAGCAGCTGCCCGAAGTCGTCCAAGACCAGGAACAAGCTGACCCTCAGTCTTCCCAGCGAGCCGAAGCGGAATCCTAAACCGGCACAGGTTTACTTTTATCTGTTGAACACTTGTGAGAAAACTGATATTCTTTGGGCCTGTCAGTGCCTTGTAATACAATAGTTGAAATATTGTCTTGTCCCACAGTATCTTGTAGGGTATTATTTTGTTTGGCGACTTCCAAATTATCTCCTGCTTGCAATGCTTTGACAGTTTATATTACCTGTGTCTGCATAAACAATGCTAAAAATGTCCTGGCAGTTTATCATTGGACGGGTTATACTGCCCAAACACATGATATAAGTAAATAACTTGCACTGTGTATAAAATAGAAACATGTACCATACCTGTGATTAAGTGTATCTGTAAACCTTAACCCGGTAGGAAAAATCCAAGGTGTAAGTGTTGATGACTCCCTTGGCTCTTTGTCGGCTCATCATGAAGGCCGATCCGGGTTATAATGAACGCCGGTTTAGCTGTAAACTAGTACTGGTGTTTATAACCCAGACTATAACTCTGTAAATACAGATGTAGTGACAACTTTGTAGTTATCCAGTCTTGAATCAATGGACTTTGTTGAAAAACCAATGACCTTGAAGATAAAGATTTGAGAAAACATAAAAATAAAAAATAAAGTTTTTGGGAAAATAAGACCATGTAGTCGAGGCTTTTTACGAGCTGCCAGGCTCCAAATTCGAGGCTTTTTATGAGCTGCCAGGCTACTGTCATTAACCATTTTAGCAAAGCCTGTTAAGATGATCTGCAATCTTTAACCAAATCATCAATGTCAAATGCTACCAATGTTCAAAATCTTAGAAATATTTGACTTGTGTAATCACTTGATGATCGTCAATTTAACGTTACCAAGTTCAGGGTCCCGAAGGATTGACTTTTGTGTACGTTCGACGGGTCATACCAGGTTTACCTGGACGGCGCGATTTACTTGATGCAGGCAGGTTAATTCGGGGTTTTAGGCGTATACACCAAGTTTCCAAGACGTGTTCACTACAAGAGTCTTCAACTCGCTGATGAACTTGCATCAGGAGCCCCCAGGTAGCGTTTGAGCATTGCTCGTCGGGTCCTATGTTTGAGTTGTGCTAGGCATCCAAAACTCTCTTTGGTCCCTCATCATCATGTGGAAATTGCAGAAGCAACCAGAGCTGTGCTCTTATGATGGTCTTGACCCGGCCGCTGGTTTAAGAGGCCACAGGAAACTCCCTTGCCCGCGGAAGCTCCCATGTGATTCTCTTTATGTACAGGAAATACGGCTGATACCTTGATTTATCAAGGACGCCGGTTTAAGAGGCCATAGAAAACTCCCTTGCCCGTGGAAGCCCCCATGTGATACTCTTATGAAAAAGATGTCTAATACCCTGGTTTACCGGTGGCGCTGGTTTATTATATTAATCATAATATATACATTGTACATAAAGCGGAGCCTATGGCTCAAGTATAGTAGGGTCGAAGAAGAGTGATGTTCCACGGCCGCTTGGTCTCCTCCTTCACTGTGCGTGAGTCCTTATGTTCTCGAACGTCGACGAGGTAGTATGATCCGTTGTGCAGGTTCTTGCTGACCACAAAGGGTCCTTCCCAAGGTGGGGATAGCTTGTGCATGTCCGTCTGGTCTTGGATGATCCGGAGCACTAGATCGCCTTCTTGAAACGTCCTGGTCTTAACCCGGCGACTATGATATTGGCGCAGGTCTTGCTGATAAATCGCCGATCGAGCTGCTGCCGTGTCCCGTTCTTCATCCAGCCGGTCCACAGCGTCTTGTCTTGCTTGTTTGTTATCCGCTTCAACATAAGCCGCCACTCGCGGCGAGTCATGACAGATATCACTAGGGAGGACCGCTTCAGCTCCATATACCATGAAGAAAGGCGTGTACCCTGTGGATCTGTTAGGTGTAGTGTTGATGCTCCATAGCACAGAAGGTAACTCCTCCACCCAACAACCCGGTGTTCTCTGCAAAGGAACCATAAGTCGGGGTTTTATGCCTCTTAAGATCTCTTTATTGGCTCTCTCAGCTTGGCCATTAGACTGAGGCTGAGCTACCGATGATACATCAAGACGGATGTGCTCCCGTTGACAGAACTCCTCCATGGCCCCCTTGGATAGATTGGTGCCATTATCAGTTATAATGCTGTGTGGAAAGCGAAACCAGAAAATCACCTTTTTGATGAACTGAACCATCGTTGCTGCATCACACTTACTGACAGGCTCTGCTTCAACCCACTTGGTAAATTTATCCACTGCCACCAGAAGATGGGTTTTCTTGTCTTGGGATCTCTTGAAGGGTCCAACCATATCAAGCCCCCAAGTCGCAAACGGCCAAGTAATTGGGATCATCCTCAGCTCCTGCGCCGGTATATGAGCACACCGTGAGAATTTCTGGCAAGCATCACATTTCCTGACCAAGTCCTCTGTGTCGGCGTGAGCCGTCAACCAGTAAAACCCATGACAAAAAGATTTAGCCACCAATGATTTTGAACCGACGTGATGACCGCAATCCCCTTCATGAATCTCTCTAAGGATATCACAGCCTTCTTCTCGTGATACACATCGCCGAAAAGCTCTAGAAACACTACGATGATGAAGTTCTCCATTGACAATCGTCATGGATTTAGACCGCCGGATTATCTGTCGGGCTTCGACTTCGTCCTCTGGTAACTCGCCCTGGTTCATATATGCCAGGTAAGGGAGCGTCCAATCCGGAGAGACATGAAGTGCTGCGACTAATTGTGCTTCCGGATAAAAAATAGCCAAGTCCTCCTCTGAAGGTACCTGCACCGACGGATTATGCAATTCATCCAAGAAGGTATTAGGTGGAACCGGTTTACGCTGGGGACCCAATCGGCTTAACGTATCAGCTGCTTCATTTTTTCGCCGGTCTATGTGATCCACCTGATATCCTTTGAAGTATCCAGCGACGGCGTCTACCTCTCGTCGATATGCTCCCATGAGCGGATCCTTGGAATCCCACTTGCCAGGTACTTGCTGTGCCACCAGACTTGAATCGCCAAAACACTTAACTCGGCTCAAGCTCATCTCCTTGGCCATCCGCAGACCATGGAGGAGAGCTTCATACTCAGCAGCATTATTAGTACAAGGGAACATTAAACGGAGGACATAGCAGAACTTATCACCTCGTGGGGAAGTTAACACGACTCCAGCCCCCGAGCCCTCCAGCTGCCTTGAACCGTCAAAGTGAATAGTCCAGTATGTATGATCCAGCTTCTCCTCAGGTGCTTGCAACTCTGTCCAATCGTTGATGAAATCCACCAGTGCTTGGGACTTTATAGCAGTACGGGGCACATACTTTAATCTGTGCGGGCTAAGTTCAATGGCCCACTTTGCAACTCTACCAGTGGCTTCTCTGTTCTGGATTATATCCCCTAACGGAGCTGAACTGACAACGGTGATTGGGTGGCCCTGAAAATAGTGCTTCAGCTTCTAGATTGCCATGAACACTCCATACACCAGTTTCTGCCAATGTGGATATCTCTGTTTCGACTCAGTGAGCACCTCACTGATGTATTAAACCGACCGTTGAACCAGATATTCTTTGCCTGCCTCCTTGCGCTCAACCACAATGGCAACGCTTACTGCACGGGCATTGGCAGCCACATATAACAGTAGCGGCTCATTGTTAACTGGGGCGGCAAGGACATGCGGCTCTGCCAATTGCCTCTTCAAATCCTCAAACGCAGCATCAACATCATTGCTCCAGACGAAACAGACTGTCTTCTTCATCATCTGATAAAGCGGAATTGCCTTCTCCCCCAAACGGCTGATAAACCGGCTGAGTGCTGCAATACAGCCCGTCACACGTTGGCCATCGTTGATGCACGCCGGTTTAGCCAGGGACGTAATCGCCTTGATCTTCTCCGGATTAGCCTCAATTCCTCTGTTCGACACCAAGAATCCCAGGAGCTTGCCTGCCGGAACACCAAAAACGCACTTCTCCGGATTAAGCATCATCTTATAGACTCGGATATTATCAAAAGTTTCCTTCAGATCCTCTATCAGTGTCTCCTGCTTCCTGGATTTTACCACAATGTCATTGACATATGCATGAACATTCCGCCCAATCTGCCCTTGCAGGCAGTTCTGCACACAACGCTGGTTGGTCGCCTGGGCACTCTTGAGCCCAAATGGCATGGATACATAGCAGAAGGCTCCAAAAGGAGTTATAAATGTTGTCTTCTCCTGGTCCTTAACTGCCATCTTGATCTGATGATAACCTGAGTATGCATCCAAAAAACATAGCCGCTCACACCCTGCCGTAGCATCAATAATTTGATCAATACAGGGGAGAGCGAAAGGATCGGTTGGGCAAGCCTTGTTCAGATCTGTGTAATCAACACACATTCTCCAAGTTCCGTTTTTCTTAAGTACCAGCACCGGATTAGCCAACCACTCTGGATGAAACACTTCAACTATAAAGCATGCAGCTAAGAGCCTAGCTACATCTTCTCCAATGGCCTTGCGCCTCTCCTCATTGAAGCGGCGCAGATACTGCTTGACCGGTTTAAACTTAGGGTCGATATTAAGATTGTGCTCAGCGAGTTCTCTCGGTATACCTGGCATGTCAGAAGGCTTCCACACAAAGATATCCCGGTTCTCACGGATGAACTCAATGAGCGCGCTTTCCTATTTCGGATCTAGGTTAGCGCTGATAGTGAACTTCTTGGATGAATCGCCCGGAACAAAGTCCACCTGCTTAGTCTCCTCAGCTGATTTGAACTTCAGTGCTGGATCATGCTCTGTGGTTGGTTTCTTCAGCGGAGACATATCTGCCGGATCAACATTGTCCATATAGAACTTCAGCTCCTCTGTTGCACAAACCGCCTCAGCATAAGCCGCATCACCTTCCTCGCACTCCAACGCAATTTTGCAGCTCCCATGAATCGTAATAGTTCCCTTGTGGCCTGGCATCTTGAGCTGTAGATAAACATAGCATGGCCTAGCCATGAACTTGGCATAAACCGCCCGCCCAAACAAAGCATGGTATGGACTTCCGATTTTCACCACCTCAAAGGTCACAGTCTCTGACCTAGAATCATGCTCATCTCCAAAGGTGGCCTCCAAATCGATCTTGCCAACTGGATAGGCCGATTTACCGGGTACCACCCCATGAAACACTGTGTTGGATTGCCGGAGCTTCTTGTCTGTCAGCCCCATACGCCGAAAGGTCTCATAATACAAGATGTTAATGCTGCTACCCCCGTCCATGAGTACTTTGGTGAACTTGTAGACACCCACCTGTGGTGCCACCACCAGAGCCAACTGACCCGGATTATCAACTCGGGGTGGATGATCCTCTCTGCTCCACACAATGGGTTGCTCCAACCAATGCAGAAAACGTGGCACTGCCGGTTCAACAGAGTGTACTGCCCTCTTCAGAACTTTCTGATCTCGTTTGCACAAGCTTGTGGTGAAGACATGATACTGACCACTGCTCAGCTCCTTCGGATTATTCTGATATCTGGATTGCTGGTACTGTTGACGCTGTTGATTCCCTTGGTTATTGTATCCGCCCTGACCATGCTGCTGGTTATGCTGATTGTGCCCATTGTGGTTATTGTTATTGCCTTGATATCCTGAACCGGACCCACTACCTTGGTAACCCGGGCCTTGTAAGCCAGGGCCTGATCCACTGTGGGCCCGTGATCGTACCTGTTCCGGTTCATGAACTCCTGCATGATGAAACAATCCTTCCAGAGATGCGTAGCTGGTTTCTCCGGCGTTCCATGCTTTGGGCAAGGCACGTTCAACTGATTCTCCAGATTGATAGGTGGCCTCCCATTACGTGGGGGCGGCCTACCCTTGCGGCGTTGCCCATCCTCCTGAGCGTTGGTGTTAGCCACAAAATCTGAGCTGCCTTCCGCTTTACGCTTCCCATTGTATCCTTGGTTCACCGGGTTGGCCTGCGGCGGTTTACCATTCTTGCTTGCTTTCCCTGATTTGTCTGCATCTGCATCTGGATGCTTGGTATTGTCCGAGTCTCCATACTTCACTAAAGCACCCATGAGCGTTCCCATGTCATTGCAATCACGTTTAAGCCGTCCCAACTTCTGTCTCAAAGGCTCAAACCGGCAATTGTTTTCCAAGGTTACCACCGCTGTGCTCGGGTTTATAGTATTAGAGGAGTGCAAGATTTCGGACACTCGACGCACCCAACTGCTTGTAGACTCTTGCTCTCCTTGAACGCAGGCAGCTAAGTCAACAACATACATTGGCTGCTTGCATGTGTCTTTGAAATTTTTGATAAGCCAGCTCCGCAGCTCAGCCCATGATCCGATGGAGTTAGGGGGCAAAACCTTTAGCCATTTTCGGGCCGTGCCCTCGAGCATCATTGTGAAATACTTAGCGCATGCTACCTCGTCCACATAAAGCATCTCCATTGCCATCTCATAACTCTCAATCCATGCCTCTAGGGCAAGATCCGCCGTGTAGTTGGGAACCTTGCGGACCTTTAAAATCTTTGGGTAGTTTCACGTTCCGTAAAGCGGGGATAAGACACGGTACACCCAGGGAACAGTACATGACCCCCCGGTTCAACTGTGGTGGTGGGACGAACCGGCGTCGCCTGACGGGCGTCGTATTGTGCTGTTAGCTCGGCCTCCCGGCGCTGTCTGGCCTGATCCACCACCTCTTGGGCGTGCGCCTCATCAGCTGCCGGATTATCCCGCCTCTGCTGATGACGCCTCCGTGCGCTGTTTGATACAACTGGTTCATCCAGGCGCCTCGTATAACTCCGGCTCGGACGGGGGGTCGAATGGATCCTCTCCCGGCTATAGGAATAAGCTTGCTGTTGAGTTAGCGCCGTGTCCAACAACTCCTTGGCCCGTCGCGCCTCCACTTCTATGGGGGACGTTCCTTCAATAGGAAGGGCGGCCAATCGTGAAGCGGCAGCAACTATGTTATCCAACGGATTAGAATAATGACCATGAGGGGTGGGCATATGTTGGGTGGGCATAACTTGGTGATTTGGCTCTGCGGCCGGTGGCTGAACTGATGTGCGTGTTCCTGGTGCTCCTCCCCGGTTTACCTCCGGTTGGTTACTGGTTCCTGCGCCTAGTGTGCTGAAGAGATTCCTTGCCTCATAAACTGCCGATAGGCGAGATCGTTGTCTCCTCATCATTACCCCTTGCGAGGCGGTCTGATCTAACATAAGCCGATAGGCGTGAGCCTCTAGCTCCGCCTGCCTTGTAGCCATCCTAGCTTTCTCAGCTGCCAGGTCCAACTTGGCTTGTTCAATCCGGATCTTCACTTGAGCAATCTCCGCGTCGTGCTGCTCCTTGTTGGCCTGTTCCACCTCTGCTGTTACTAGTGCTGTCAAAGTATCGACCAAGGTAGATAAAGTATCAGATGGCGACGGGGGAAGATCTCCAGCCCTAGCTCCCATTGCCTCTGATATCAACGCCCCTGTTGTTGAGGTCTGCTGCACGGGTTGTGATCCGGCCATGATGACAGCGACCCTGTTTGGCGGATCAAGGGGGTCCGGAATAGTGTCGCCATCGGAACAACCCTTAGACCGGCCATCCTGCAGCAGACACAAAGATTCGGTCTCTTCCGGAAGAAGATTCATTGCCGGAATAAACAACAGTCTCGCCACCAAAGTCCGATCCTTCATCGGCTTGTACTCCATGCACTGCTCCAACGAAGACGTGCTTCACGGCGGGCTGAACCCGGGTGGATCTCGCACGCTGAGCCGACTCGACGATGTTGGGGAAGATGTCCGGCTCAGGGCCTGGTTCGCCGATCTTGCCGATGAAGACGTGGATGCCGCCGAAGGGGACCCGGTACCCGTATTCGATTGAATCGGCCTCGGGGCCCCAGCCTGCGTCGTCGATGTAGATCCGGCCGTGACGATTAGTCATCCGGCCCACTGCGTAGCCCTTGAGTCCTTCAAAGCTACCCTTCAAGAACTCGAAACCATCGTGCGATAGCCCCACGGTGGGCGCCAACTGTCGTGGATTTAGCACGGCAGATGTCCTAGCAGAAGGACTTAGTCATGAGGCCATTGCTATGGGTTAGCTTAAAGGGGTTAAAGCAGACGATGGACGCAGGGATTTTATACTAGTTCGGGCCCTTCGATGAAGGTAAAAGCCTACGTCTAGTTTGGTGTGGTATTGCTTGGGCTTCGATGACCAGGGAGTGAATTCGCTTTGCCTATGTCTCAAGCTGTTGTTCTTTGTCTTGAACCGCCGCAGGGTCGTCCCTTTATATAAGAGGTGACGCCCGGTCCGGTTTACAAAGTCCCGAGGCCGGCTCATAAACGTGTCCGCCTCTGTCTCTGCTCTTTCTATCTTCCATCCCAAGTTACATAGTATGATGGTTTACAAATCATGGGCCCTAACATATGGGCTCTAAGCCTCTCGGGCTATAAATTTCTACTCCATACTCCGCTGGGCCTCTAATAATATAATATTGATAACATAAACTGGACCCTCCTGGCCGGTTTATACATGGTAGTAATATCCCAAACATTGATCGTGTTTTTTCATCTAACACACAGTACTAGTACTAGTAGTACAACTTCCTCGATGATCTTGCATGTGATTTTTGTGTGCCAAATCACGGTTCTAAAATGCTCTTTTGACCAAAACATGCGAGAGGTTGACATACATATGGTTTTTGCGCATAACATTGATTTCTTGTAGATTACTTTCAACTACTTTATGAACATCAATGCTAGCTGTAGGAAATGCATGATTTTAGCTCTCATGCCTTTGAAGAGAGTATAGTAGCCTCAATAACTTGTGTGATGGATATCTCAAGTAATCCCTCTGCTCACATGCCTTCGAAGACATGTTCTAGTGTCTTTCTTCACTCATTTCTGTGCGTATATGTAGTCTTATATGGAGTAAAATATCGAGAACCATCTTATATTTTTGAACGGAGGTAGTAATAAATATTTGGTGTCTGTTTGAATTAGAACCAGGACCACGATGGAGATGAAGTTCTCAAAGTCATGCTGTGGGAACTGGAAGACCTGAGGATGAGTTCTACTACTAAATGTAGCAACCACGATTCCAATTAACCGAAGTCTCTATGTTCAGTGTCATCCCTGGATCGGTATGCTAACACACACAATACTTGAGGATTTATAACAGAGATTCAATCACACTTTATTACATCGAAAACCCTCGAAGAGGCCATATCCATTACATGAAAATGGCTGAAGGCCATCTAAAACAATAAAATGCGGAAGCTATGAAGGGTAGTTGAGTCCATCCAACTCCACGGCAAACATTGAGTGCATGACAAAGACCTATCGCACCTTAATCTTTGTCTGAAAACTCTGCAACATGATACGTTGCAGCCATGTAGGTCAGCACATTGAATATAGTGACATGAACATACTGAAATGATAAGGAGCAATGTCTACAACTATATGCATATTTGGCTGGTGGAGGCTGTAAGGTTAAATTTTGCATAAAGCTAGTTTTTTCCTACAACAAAGGATTGTATTTTATCCACTACTTAGTTTAAATTAAGCATGAACATTGAGAATGGTACCCCCATCTCAATCCCCAAACACCAAAGTTATTATTAACCCAACAAGTTAAACAGAGTGATGAGATCAGTCCATAATTCAAATACCAGGATACTCAAGAAGTCCATAACCGGGGACACGACTACTCATGAATGGGTTGTACACTCTACACATGTTTGTGCACTTTTCCCCACAAGACTCGATCGCCTCTGTTTGACTTCTCGCACTACATGGTGTTTGAGAAAACGAATGACTGAGACACAGTCTTTCAGAAGCATTCACTCTTTACCCTGGGTAGACCGTTACACCTACATTCGCTACATGTGCTAGTCTACCACTGAAAGAGGTCACAAAACATGCTCAACTATGCCAGAGCCCATAATGGCTTGTGGCTGCACATGGAACTTTCAAGGCATGAACGATATATGATCCCTTTGATCCTGGGTGGCATTCCTTGGGCAGCACTGATATATCCCCAGGTGCCCTGGCAACCACTGGTCCATCCCCAGGGTGCGACAACCAATCCACCCAGATGTGTATTAAAATTTCCACCTGAAAGAAACCCTTAGTTGTTATTACACTCACAACTTTCGTTATTACACTCACAACTTTCATGAAACTCTCATACCAATCCACGTCTACGAGCATGGCTAAGCAATATGTAACAAAGCGTATAATCCCTTGGGTTGATCTCAAGTCATTGGGTTCCTACGTCATGAACTACATAGCATCATCACATGTAACTAGTCCTACTCATGCAAGTGTTTTGAGGATATAACTAATGCAATAAAAACTGGGTATTAGAAAGTATGATTAAAGTATGAACTTACCTTACTAACAATCGTTGAAACCTAGGGACTCGTAGTAGCACGCTTCGCACTGCGGGAATTCTATCGCAATCAAACAATAGCATACATAAGTAATCATGCAATAGAATCGAAGAACAGATCTCGAAAGACTTCGAAAACAAATGAATAACTCTTGCAACATAAAACAATTTCTAACAGTACCAAAATTAAGTAAATTTGGCCTTATCAGAAAGTTTAGGTCAACAGCTTTGATTTGCAAAAAGAATCAACTCAAAAAGAGTTACGGAACTCAAATTACGATCAAACGAAGTTCAAACACAAAACTGTTTGAATTCAACTTTTAAAACTTTCAAAATCAAATTTGAGTTGAGCTACTGGAAAGATAAGATCGAAACGAAGAAATTGGCGTTTGTTTCATCTAATTCCGACTAACGAGTAAAAAGTAACAATCTTTTGAAAATTAGGGACTAATTTGTAAAAATAATAATCCCGGATAGGTCCTTGACGAAAAAAATAACGGAAAAAGAAAAGTCTAATTAGCAAACGTTCGTTTTCTGATCCTAAACAGC
The DNA here is from genome assembly GCA_902687465.1 of Secale cereale. Taxonomy (NCBI): domain Eukaryota; kingdom Viridiplantae; phylum Streptophyta; class Magnoliopsida; order Poales; family Poaceae; genus Secale; species Secale cereale. Next base: position 495,020,364 of record LR738710.1, read on the forward strand.
GGACGTTCGTTGTTTAAATAAACCCTAAAAACGATCTAGGTTTTCTAAATAAAACGACCTAGGGTTTAAAAAACCCGAAAAGAAAACCAAGAAAAACTGACGGTTTTACCTCACCGTTCGGACCGGGAGCGGCGGCGGTCGGCGACTCCGATGGAGGCCGCATCGGCTCCGACGAGGCAGGCGGCGGGGCGGCTGCAGCGTGCGGCGGCGCGGGAGGCAGCGGCGCGTGCGGCGGCGGCGGCCGACGAGGGGCGGCGGGGCTGAGGGAAGAGGAGGGGGTGGCGGCTCCATTTATAAAAGCCGATGGGGGCGTGGCTTGTGCTAGGGGCCGGCCCGGGCAAAGTACGGCTCGGACTCGCCTCGGCATTCGTGCCAGGCACGGCGACGGGCGGGAGGAAGGTGGCGGCGGGAGCTGGGCTGGCGGGCGGCTCGGCCAAAGGTTTTTTAATCGCCCGAACGGAAAATAAATCAAAATAAAATAAAATAAAAATTCTAAAAATACTAGAAACAATTTTCACCATCGAAACCTAATATTTAGAACATGATGACATTTTTCTGATATAAAATTCCTAAAAAAATAAATTAAAATTTTAATGCATTTTTTAAAATAATAAACTATAAATAAAAAACCCAATAAAATTTATTTTTACTCAAAACTCAAACTCCAATATTTTTTATTATGTTTTTGAAGAAGTCGTATTATCTTCTCTCATTTATTTGAAATATTGGAAAAATGAAATTGGGCAAAAATATTATTGATCCAACCCCACTAGGAAAATAATAAAATAGTGGGTTCTCTTTGGAAAACTTTCAACTCTCTCACTTGGGTCCTTGAGTTGCTTAAAGTTTTGGATCAATTTTCAAATAACCTCATGCTCAAAATGCTCAAATGATGAATGCATATGAATGATCTATGATAACATCCAAATTGAAAATTGGGATGTTACAAACCTACCCCCCTTTAGATGAATCTCGCCCTCGAGATTTGGGTTGGCTAGAAAATAGGTATGGGTCGTCCTCGCGTAGATCATCCTCTCGTTCCCAGGTGGCTTCGTCCTCTGTATGATGACTCCACTGTACTTTGCAAAACTTGATAACCTTACTGCGGGTAACTCTGTCGGCAAACTCGAGAATCTTAACGGGCTTCTCCTCGTAAGTCAGGTCGCTCTCTGACTGAATTGCTTCCAATGGCACAGTATCACGTAACGAAATATCAGCCATCTCCGCGTGACACTTATTCAGCTGAGATACATGAAACACGTCATGAACTCTGGACAAGGTTTCGGGCAACTCTAGCTGATAAGCTACTTCTCCTCTGTGCTCCAAAACTTTGTACGGTCCCACAAACCTTGGTGTCAGTTTACCCTTAACTCCAAAACACTTAACCCCTGGAAGCGGGGACACACGAAGGTACGCTCTATCTCCAACTTCATAGGTCACCTCCTTATGTTTCGTATCTGCATAACTCTTCTGCCTGGACTGTGCTATCTTTAGTCTGTCGCGGATCAACTTGACCTTCTATTCTGACTCTCTGATTAAGTCAGGTCCAAATAATTGACGGTCTCCAACTTCATCCCACATCAACGGTGTTCTGCACCTTCTGTACAAGGCTTCAAAAGGGGCCATTTGCAAGCTGGTTTGATAACTGTTGTTGTAAGAAAACTATGTGTACGACAGGTTATCATCCGAACTAGATCCGTAATCGAGCGCACAAGCTCTCAACATGTCCTCCAGAATCTGGTTGACTCTCTCTGTATGTCCATCTGTCTGTGGATGAAATGTTGTACTGAACTAAAGCCTCGTACCCAAAGTCTCGTGCACTCCTTCCAAAACTTTGAAGTAAACTTTGTTCCTCTATCTGATACAATGGTCCTTGGAACTCCATGCAGACATACGATCCTAGTCATGTATATCTTGGACAACTTAGCACTCGTGTAAGTGGTATTCACGGGAATAAAGTGGGCTACCTTAGTCAAACGATCAACTATCACCCAAATGGAATCATACACTAAACGTGTCCTGGGTAGTCCCGTGATGAAATCCATTCCAAGTTTATCCCACTTCCATTCAGGTATGGGTAACGGGTGCAATAACCCTGATGGTTTCTGATGTTCAGCCTTGACTCTGTGATAAACATCACACACTGCTACATACTCGGCAATGTCCTTCTTCATTCTGGTCCACCAGAAATTTTGCTTCAAATCCAAGTACATCTTGGTGTTGCCTGGGTGAATCGAATACGGCGAATCATGAGCCTCCTGGAGATTCAACCTCCTAATATCAGGGTCATTGGGCACATAGATACACTTTTCAAACCAAAGTGTTTTGTATTCATCCTCACGAAATCCTTCTGCCTTTCCTTTGGCCATTCTTTCCTTTATTTCTGCAATCTCTTTGTCCATCTTCTAGGCTTCTCGAATCTTTCCCAACAAAGTGGACTAAATTTCCAATGTAGTAACATATCCTCTAGGGACTATCTCCAACTGCAAATCCCTAAAATCCTCGGCTAACTCCTGGGGTAAAACTCCGGTTACGATATTATCAACATAACTCTTGTGACTTAGAGCATCTGCCACGACATTGGCTTTTCCTGGATGATAATGCAACCTCATGTCATAATCCTTTATGAGCTCCAGCCATCTCCTTTGCCTGGGATTCAACTCCTTCTGTGTGAAGATATACTTCAAACTCTTATGATCCGTGTATACATCACAACGGTTTCCAACAAAAAAATGCCTCCAGGTTTTGAGTGCATGCACTACGGCTGCTAACTCCAAATCATGTGTGGCATAGTTCAGCTGATGTGGTTGAGGCTGTCGTGAAGCATATGACACAACTCTTCCGTCTTGCATGAGAACGCCTCCAAGTCCTTGATGAGAAGCATCACAATACACTTGAAAATCCTTGCATATATCTGGAAGAATCAGCACTGGGGATGTAACCAGACATTTCTTCAACTCTTGAAAACTGGCCTCACACTCTTCGGTCCACTTAGACTTAGTCTCCTTCTTCAAAAACTCTGTCATGGGCTTCGCAATCTTTGAGAAATTCTCAATAAACCTCCGATAATATCCTGGCAGTCCAAGAAAAATGCGAATTTAGCCAACTGAGGTGGGTGCCTTCCATTATGTGACTGCCTCAACCTTGGCGGGGTCTACGGCTATACTGTCTCCTGATATAACATGTCCATGGAATCCAACTTCCTTCAAACAAAACTCGCAATTGCTGAACTTGGCATATAACTGATGTTCTCTGAGCTTCTTGAGAACTAACCGCAAATGTTCCTTGTGCTCCTCTTCATTCTTGGAGTATATCAATATGTTATCAATGAATACTACCACAAACTTATCCAACAACTCCATGAATACCTTGTTCATCATGCTCATAAAATAGGCAGGAGTGTTAGTCAAACCAAATGACATAACAATATACTAATAAAGCCTATACCTCATGGTAAAAGTTATCTTAGGTATATCTTGTTCTCGGATCTTCAGCTGATGATACCCTGATCGCAAATCGACCTTAGAGAATACCTTGGCTCCTTGCAGCTGGTCAAACAGATCATTGATCATCGGTGGTGGGTACTTATTCTTGATTGTCACCTCGTTCAGTGCACGATAATCAACCACTATTCTTAGGGAACCATCCTTCTTTTCAACTAAGAGCACAAGGGCTCCCCACGGCGATGAACTTGGTCATATATAACCCTTATCCATTAGCTCCTTGATTTGCTTCTGGATCTCCTCCAGATCATTAGCATGCATCCCGTATGGTCTCTTAGATATTGGTCCGGTGCCGGGAAATAGCTCAATTAAGAACTCTATGTCTCTATCCGGTGGCATGCGGGGTAGCTCCTCTGGGAATACATCGGGGTAATCCCTCACAACTAGCACTTCTTCCTAAACAACTCCCGTGAGTGCATTCACATGCGCTTTC
>LR738710.1:495026343-495162188 GCA_902687465.1 Secale cereale
CTGCTGTTGCTGTTGCTGCTGTTGTTGTTGCTGTTGTTGTTGTTGTTGTTGTTGTTGTTGTTGTTGTTGTTGTTGTTGTTGTTGTTGTTGTTGTTGTTGTTGTTGTTGTTGTTGTTGTTGTTGTTGTTCTGATTCTGGACAAGTAGTTGCATCAAATTGTTCTACTGCTGGGTCAACTGGGTGAGCTCAGGGGGATACTCAAATCCGGGCTCACGTCTCGGAGGCATCTGAGGGGTTTACAGGGGAGAGATTAGAATAGAACGGGGTATAGGGGAATTCACTACCCATATGCACATGAGACAAACAATTTCATATCATATCACTCAATTTCAAGCAAGATCACAGAAAAGATCCTATTACAAAGCTAGCGAACGATTCTAACTACTCGGATTAATACTAATGATTACAAGGGGGTCATCTAATCACTATCATCTGAAGACTCGATGATATCTGCTCCAGGTTCGTCTTCATAGTCACTTTCATCACTGTCAGTGTCGTATATCAGAATGTAGTTCTGCATAGTAATTCCCGTCTCTGGTTCTGGCTTCACCGTGCTAGTTCCAGCCTTCTTCTTCAGTGCTTCATTCTTCTCCAATAGTACGTCGATTTCCTCTTCATATCCATCTCGCATTGTATTGAGTTCTTCTTCTAGCTCCACTTTCCGGGTTATAACCATGTTGGTTTTCTGCATAAGTGCGCACATCTGATTCTCATAGCGTCGAATGTGTTGGTCCATCTCCTAGATGTATGCTGCAATGGATCCATCCTTCCTGGTGCAAAGCATCTCCCATTTCTCGTCTCGACGTCCACAAATCTGGTAAATGGTGTCTTCAAGATCCTTGTTGTTGACTTCACATATGCGTCCGAACGTGATATGAGATGCCATACTCTTTCCCAAGCTCCATGTCGGCGCGTCAAAGGCTAGCTCAAGTGCCTTTGTGAATGGTGCAATAGTCCTCCCGGGTACACTAACTTTGATCTTCCAGCACTCCTCTTCCGGCGATGTTGCGCAGAGATCTCTAGTGATACTTGATATTCCAATGTGCAAGTACCTAGTGACTTCCTTCAAGTGTTTTCCGAAAGGGGTGTCATCGTCTGGCTGGGTGAACTTGCTCCCTGGGTCTGACATCTATAGAAAAGAATTAGAGAAGAATTAGAATGAGTGTAGAGGAAGTAGAATGAGTAGAGAAGAACATCCTATGGCTTATCCTAGTGGTCGTGTCCTACAGTCAACGTGTGCTCTGATACCATCTTGTAGCGACCATGCTTCAAATGAACCGAAGTCTCTGTGCTCATTGTCATCCCTGGATGGGTATGCTGACACACACAGTACTCGAGGATTTATAACAGAGATTCAATCACACTTGATTACATTGAAAACCCTCGAAGGCAATATCCATTACACGAAAATGGCCGAAGGCCATCTAAAACAATAAACTGCGGAAGCTATGAAGAGTAGTTGAGTCCATCCAACTCCACGGCAAACATTGAGTGCATGACAACGACCTATCGCACCTTAATCTTTGTCTGAAAACTCTACAACATGATACGTTGCAGCCATGTAGGTCAGCACATTGAATATGCTGGCATGAACATACTGAAATCATAAGAAGCAATGTCTACAACTATATGCATATTTGGCTGGTGGAGGCTGTAAGGTTAAATTTTGTATAAAGCTAGTTTTCCCCTACAACAAAGGAATGTATTTTATCCACTACTTAGTTTAAATTAAGCATGAACATTGAGAATGGTACCCCCATCTCAATCCCAAAACACCAAAGTTATTATTAACCCAACAAGTTAAATAGAGTAATGAGATCAGTCCATAATTCAAATAGCAGGGTAGTCAAGAAGTCCATAACCGGGGACACGGCTACTCATGAATAGTTTGTACACTCTACAGAGGTTTGTCCACTTTTCACCACAAAACTCAACTATGCCAGAGCCCATAATGGCTTGTGGCTGCACACGGAAGTTTCAAGGCATGAACGATATATGATCCCTTTGAGCATGTGTGGCATTCCTTGGGCAGCTCTGGTATATCCCCAGGTGCCCTGGCAACCACTGGTCCATCCACAGGGTGCCACAACCAATCCACCTAGATGTGTATTAAAATTTCCACCTTAATGAAACCCTTAGTTGTTATTACACTCACAACTTTCATGAAACTCTCATACCAATCCACGTCTACGAGCATGGCTATGCTATAAGTAACAAAGCGTATAATCCCTTGGGTAGATCTCAAGTCATTGGGTTCCTACCTCATGAACTACATAGCATCATCACATGTAACCAGTCCTACTCATGCAAGTGTTTTGAGGATATAACTAATGCAATAAAAATTGGGTATTGGAAAGTATGATCAAAGTATGTGTAATGCCCAGTATGAGATTATACCTCCTACGTGTCGAGGCACGACTTAAAAGCATAAGCTCATACTAGAACGATCTCAAGTATGGTATCTTTGCACGACTCATGTAAAAGAGGGATGAATTTGCAAAAGAGAAGTTGGCTTACACTCGCCACGTCACACAATACATTACATAAACAATCATCATCCAAATAACATCAGAGTCCGACTACGGACGAAGATCCAAATGAAAGATACCATAAATAACACAAGGTCCGGATCGTAACATCCTAGTAAGAGCCCTACCGATCCACTTGATAAGGCACGTAGTATCACCCATGTTCTTCGTCGGACTCCCAATACAACTCTGAACCACCAGCTGTGTAGTTCACCATGGTACCTGCATCTGGTGTTGTGTAGAATTTGTGAGCCACGGAGGACTCAGCAATCCCGTTCCCGGGTAGCAATGCTATCTAAGCCTTGAGTGTGGAACAAGGCTGAAGAACAAGGTTGCAGCTGCACTAGCACTAGCTTACGTGTTTAGAGCGAGAAGAGAAGTGCCAACGATCGATAAAGTGATCACGAAGTGATCCTACCTAAGCACGTCAAACATAACCCCACCGTGTTCACTTCCCGAACCCCTTCGGAAAGCGACCATCACGGTTACACATGCTGGTAGTGTATTATAATCAAAGTGTCAAGTTTTCTACACCCAGATATTAACAAATTCCCATCTGCCACATAACCACGGGCACGGCTTTCGAAAGATCAAATCCCTACAGGGTTGTCCCAACTTAGGCCATCACAAGCTCACGATCTGCGGAGTCGCAACTCCAAGGTGGGAAGACCTGAGTATTCTCGGAATCCCGTGCTCAAGATATTCCAACTAAGGTAAAACTAATCCAGCAAGGCCTCCCGGTGTGCCAACACCCTGATAGTAGTCGCGCGTATCTCGTCTCAGGCCATGACCGGATTGGACATCCTACGGGTTTTTACCAGCCCTTGAGTTTCCTCGAGGTGGCCCCGCAGCCTGCCCAGTTTGGGCCAACACTCATGTGGAGCACTGGCCTGGGTTGTTAATTAAGAAGAGGGTTTATAACTCCCTATGCAAGTTTTAGTTATTAGGCAAATGTAAAACCAATGTTGGGACTTGCTGGAAAAGCTTTAGCGCTAAGCGGGTTATCGAGGGGGGCCCATAAACCCCAACCGTGTTAGGGACAAAAAATCAAGGAACATAACACCGGTTTAAACGGTTCCTAGGGAGGCATGAGTGGAACAAAACACCAAGCAAAGGCTTAGCCTTCCACCCATTGCCAAGTATATAGATGGTTTAGTTTAACAGATTATATAGTGTGATATCCCAACAATACTTCAACATGAAGCAAAGAATGTTCGAATCTTCTCCTGCAACTAATAATGCTATAAGAGGGGCTGAGCAAAGCTTACGTAGCCAATCAAAGGTTTGCTAGGTTGGGGGTTAGAGAGATTCATGGCTACAATAGGAGGCTGACAAACAAACATGGGCATCGAGGCAATAAGCTAAAGAGCGAGGCATCTAGCAATAGGCAAAGATAGTAATGATATCTGGGTCAGGTCATCTTGCCTGTTGAATCCTCGGGGGGAACGTAATCTTGCCCCTCACACTCAACCTCGGTAGAAACCTCGTTCTCAGTATCTTCACCAGGCTCTAACCAAACACAACAATGCACAACGGAACAAAATCAATCAACATGCAGTGCTCAATCACATGATGCATGAACATGAAGCATGTGAACATGAAAGACATGATGCATGGCCTAGGGTCACAAGAATGCAATATCATCACAACCACAAGATCAACCACACATAATGAAACAAGCAAAAGAACAAGTTGGCAAGTTTAAGTAGATTATCAAGAAGCAACCAACATGTTTAAAAGAGGTTGTTTAACATGGCAAGGGTGCACTAACCATAACAGCAACATGCTAGCAAGTTTAAATGGGCTGGAATTAAATGCAACAATTTCCAGAAAAGCCCATATTCATTTATTTGCATTTGGGACAGATTTGAAAAATTTCTGTGATGGAGTTGTCAAACATGCTAAACAACAGCACCAAAATATTCTACAAATTTTTCTACCTCAAATACATATAAAGTTTGTTAACTTTGGAGTTACAGAGAATTAGTTATGAATTTCGCAAGTTTGGGCATATTTAAAACAAATTTAAATTCAAATAACATTTTAATTATTCCAAACATGGCAGCAAGTGACATTTTCATAATCTACACAAAAATCTATGCACTTTTCATATAGGGCTCATATTCATATGAAGCATACTTATGCAGATATTAATTAAAACAGAAAAACAGAAAAGAAAAAGAAAAACAGAAAAAGAAAATAAAACAAAACAAACGCCAGGTCTAAATTGACCCAGGCCCTGCTAGCCTCAGCCACTGACAAGGGGGACCACGAAGAGCTGAGCTGGCGAGTGGGTGCGCGCGGGGGCTAGAACTGCCGTTGTGAGGCTGGCACGTGGGGCCCTGCTGTCAGTCTCACACAAAAATGAAAAAGGGGGGAAATAACCACAGCGCCCGCGAGGGATCGAACCCGCGTCTCTCTGACGAAACTGACGGAGACACACCACTACGCCACTACATCGATCTCGACAGATAGGATGCATCATATCTGAAGAATGAGCCACAGAAGCAGAACAGGGGAAAACACGGCACTCGTCAGAGCATGCTCGTCGGAGCCGCTCCGGCAACCACTAGGCACGGCGGAGGGGTGCGAGAGGGAGCAGGAGGAATCACGCATCCAAACAGACAACTAGCAGCGCCTAAGGGGCACTGCATCACCAGCGGCGAGCTATTACAGCACGGCAGCGACAAGACGACGACGAAGTGATACAAGGCACTAGGCGGCACAGCGACTGCACGGATAGGTTCTACGCACCTAGGCCAATCTAACGGGCACCACAGCAAGGGCTAGAGAGGTCGGATCACTCGCCGGCGACGAGGTCCGGCGGCAGCACGGTCGGGCACTCATGGAACTATGGCCTAGAGCAATCGTAGGAAGGGGAAAAGGCTTGGGGAGAGAGAGGAGCTCACCACGAGCACGGCGGTGTGCTCGGCTGGCCCTGGCGTGGACGGAGTCGACGACGGCGTGTCTCGAACAGCTCCGGCCACCGTATGGGAAGAAGAAGAAGAAGAAGCGCTCAACGGAGAGGCGCTCGGGTCCGCGTAGTTGTCGTAGTGGAAGAAGAGGATGTCGGGGAAGAAGCTGGACAACGTTGGCAAGGCCGAGGACGACGAGGATCTCGCCGGCGACGAGAGGAAGCTCTCAGATGCGCTCGGGCGTCGATGGTGGCGGCGGATCTGGGGGATCCCAGCTCTCCAGATGGCGAGAGGGGAAAGGGAAGACCTAGGGGAAAGTGATGGACACGATCAGGGTTTAAAATCGGGGCTGGACGCATGGCCTCGACGTACGCGAGCTGACGGCGCGACGGTGAGCGCGTCGCGTGCTCTGCTTTTCTGACGTAGGAAGACGGAGGCGAGGGAGATGTGACGCTGACGGGTGGGGCCACACGCTCAGAGTGGCTACAGCGCGACTGATGTGCCTGTAGTCGGGCCTGTGGAGGAGATGGGCTGGCTGTGCTGCGGGTGGAGAGGGAAGTGGGCCTCGGAGAGAGAGAGGGAGGAGGAGAGGCCTAGGTTGTTGCTGCTGGCTGCTGCTGACTCTTCTTTTCTTTTTATTTCTTCAGACAGAAAAAGAAAAGAATGCACATAAATAAAGAAGAAGAACTAGGGGAAAAGAAAATTACCCCTAAGCTCAGTGAATTATGCTCTATTTAAATAAAATGACTTGGACATTTTTAGAGGCAGAAAAATAAAAGGAGTTTGAATATAGGTCAACTCTTGATATTTTAAAACCCAACCAAATCATATTCAAATGAGATGATGTTTGGTGGAGATGTAGCTCACATGGGGCCAGTTTAAAGGAGAAGGAAGAACCACTATGGCACTTGCTAGGTGGCTTGCAAAATAGATCAAAGAAGAGGCCAGAAAGAAAGAAGGAGAAAAATAAGAAGAAGAAGAAGAAGAATGAAGAAGAGGAGGAGGGGGTAGGGTTTTAGCTAAGATAGCTTGAACCCACACACAACATGCATCACAAGGTCTCAACAATGCACAAAAGAAATTAAACTAAGATGCCATGATGACATGATGATGAGCATTGCAAGGATGCAAAAATAATAAAAGGTATGCAATGCAAATAAAATAAAAGAGAAGGACCCCAAGGATAATGACAAGGATCAAAGAGGAAGCTTTATTGCCATTATAGGAAAGTGTTACATTTGGGGCATTACAAACTCTCCTACACTACAAAAAGATCTCGTCTCGAGATCTAGGACTAGAAGAAGGAAGGATACTCGGAACAAAGGTGATCTTCTCGTTCCCACGTAGCTTCTCGGTCGGTATGGTGTGACCACTTAACTTTCAAGAACTTGATTCACTTGTTGCGGGTTTTGCACTTAGTTTCCTCAAGAATAGCAACAGGGTGCTCACGATAAGATAAGTCTTGTTGAAGATCAATCTCGTCAAACGGAATGGTGCGTTCAGGTGTCTTAAAGCACTTGCGGAGTTGAGACACGTGAAACACATCATGAACATTTGCAAAGTTGGAGGGGAGCTCAAGTTGATAGGCTAGATCGCCTCTTTTGTCAAGAATCTTGAAAGGGCCCTCATATCTAGGAGAAAGCTTTCCTTTGATACCGAATTTTTGGGTTCCTTTCATAGGAGAAACACGGAGATAGACATGATCCCCAATGTCAAAGGCCAAATCATGATGCTTGCCGTCATAGTAACTCTTTTGACGCGATTGAACGGCTTTGGGATTCTCACGTATGACTTTGCACATTTCTTCAGTTTCAGAGATCAAGTCATTGCCAAGAAGTTGACGTTCACCAGTCTCAGACCAGTTGAGAGGGGTACGACACTTTCTGCCATAGAAGATTTCAAAAGGAGCTTTGCCAGCACTTGCTTGGAAACTGTTGTTGTAAGAAAACTCGGCAAAGGGAGACAATCTTCCCACTTCATGCCAAAAGAGATGACACAAGCTCTGAGCATGTCTTCGAGGATCCGGTTCACTCTTTCGACTTGACCACTAGTCTGAGGGTGAAACGCAGTGCTGAAACGAATCTTAGTGCCCATGGCTGTCTGAAAGGAGTCCCAGAACTTGGATGTGAACAAACTTCCATGGTCTGAGGAGATGACTTGAGGAATGCCATGCAACGACACAATTCTGGATGTTTACAACTATGCCAACTGAGCCGCATTGATGGATTCTTTGATGGGAAGGAAGTGAACTACTTTGGTTAACTTGTCAATGACTACCAAGATAGCATCATTCCCCTTCTTGGACTTAGGAAACCTAGTGACGAAATCCATTTCAATGTGGTCGAATTTCCACTCGGGAATAGGAAGAGGTTGGAGGAGACCGGCTGGACGTTGATGCTCTTCCTTCACTCTTCAGCAGACATCACATTCATTCATGGATTGGGCAATCTCCCTTTTCATGCGAGTCCACCAGTAAGATTGCTTGAGGTCTTGGTACATCTTAGAACTTCCAGGATGAATCGAGAGGAGGGAGTCATGTGCTTTGTTCATTATGAGCTTCCTGAGATCACCCTTGGGAACCACAATTATGTCCTCAAAGAACAAGGTGTCTTTCTCATCAACACGATAGCACTTGTATTTGGGAGTACCCTTAGCAATACCATGTTTCACTTTCTGCACCATAGCATCACTGGGTTGGGCCTCACGGATCTGATCTTCCAAGGTAGGAGCAACTTGAAGATTTGCAAGAAAGCCTTGCAAAACAACTTGGAGGTTGAGCTTCCTGAATGATTCACAAAGTTCAGGCTGAAATGGCTTGAGAAGGACACTGTTAATATATGCCTTTCTGCTCAAGGCATCTGCAATGACATTGGCCTTTCGAGGTGTGTATTCGATGCTTGGATCATACTCTTGGATCATCTCAACCCAACGAGTGTGGCGAAGGTTCAGGTTACGCTGTGTGAAGATGTACTTCAAGCTCTTGTGATCGGTGAAGATGTCCACTTTTCTGCCCAACAGAAGGTGTCTCCACGTGATCAAGGCATGTACCACTGCTGCTAGCTCAAGATCATGTGTGGGGTAATTCTTCTCATTTGGTTTCAATTGACGATAAGTGTATGCCACAATCTTCTTGTCTTGCATGAGAACACCACCATGTCCTTGTAAAGAAGTATCACAAAATACTTCATAGGGCTTGGACTCATCCAGAGGAGTAAGAACCAGAGCAGAAATGAGCTTCTCTTTAAGTGTTTTGAATGCCACATCCCAATCAGGAGTCCAGCTGTACTTGACATTCTTCTGCAGCAAGTTTGAGAGAGGTTTGGCAATCTTGGAGAAGTTCTCAACGAACCTTCTGCAATAGCTAGCAAGACCAAGGAAGCTTCGGAGTTGCTTGACGTTCCGCGGGGGTTCCCAGTTGACAATAGCTTCAACTTTCTCGGGGTTGACAGAAATACCCTCAGCAGAGATGATATGGCCAAGATATAAAACCTTATCCAGCCAGAATTCACACTTGGAGAACTTCGCATAGAACTTGTGTTCACGGAGTCTGTCGAGAACCAAATGAAGGTGCTTGGCATGATCTTTTTCATTCTTGGAGAATACCAAGATGTCATCCAGATAGACAAGAACAAATTCATTGGTGTAGGGGTAGAATATGAAGTGCATCATCCTCGAGAAAGTGGGTGGAGCATTTGCGAGGCCAAAAGACATAACCGTGTATTCATAAGAGCCAAAACTCGTTCTGAATGCGGTCTTGGGAATATCTTCTTCACGGATACAGATCTAGTGATAACCCATCCGGAGATCGAGCTTTGAGAACACCTTTGCTCCTTTGAGCTGCTTGAACAATTCATTGATATTGGGGAGCGGATACTTGTTCTTTATTGTCTTCTTGTTCAATGGTCGGTAATCAATGCAAAGGCGCTTCGTGACATCCTTATTCTTGAAAAATAGAACACCACAACCCCAAGGAGAAGTGCTAGGCCAGATTAGACCCATACGCTCTTGCTCATCGAGTTGTTTCTTCAACTCCTTCAACTCATCAGGGGGGAGCTTGTACGGACGCCAACATGCTGGCTCGATACCGGGCTCGAGTTCAATGACGAATTCAACTTGACGATGCGGAGGCATGCCTGGAAGCTCTTCAGGGAAAACATCTTCAAACTCATTGACCACCGAAATCTGAGAGATGGCATTAATCTCGCCCTTGTCATTGAGAGAGAATATCCTGATTGTGTTATCTCGAGAGGCGAAGATAATCACGTCTTCGTCAGGATGAGTAAGCTTGACTTCCTTATTTGCACAATCAATGTTTGCATCATGCTTGGAGAGCCAATCCATCCCAAGAATAAGATCAATGTCAGAATTACCGAGAATAACCGGAGAAACCAGGAAGCTGTAATCACCCATGTGAATAGATATATCCGGAGCATACAAGCTAGAAGACATTAACTTCCCCGGAGAAGTAACTTGCAATGCTTGACGTAATGGCACTGTGCCCACATTGAGCTTGAATGCAAATGGATATGACATGAAAGAACATGATGCACCCGAATCAAACAAAACTTTAGCATGTTTAAGATTGACTCGAAGGTTACCAAGTATCACATCTGAAGAATTCTCTGCTTGAGCTGCATTCATCAGATTCACTCTTGCTTGCTTGGGATTGTGCTTGACAATAGCAGTGCCGACAGGTGGAGGAGGCGGAAGGCGCCTTGGGTTGGGACACTTGTTAGCATAATGACCCTTCTGAGTGCACTTGTTGCAAACCACTTCTGAGAGAGGACGGTGATAAGGACCACTTGACTTCGAAGCTTGAAAGTGATTCTTGGACTGATTGCTTGGGTTGGGTGGGTGGGAGAAGCCACGGTCACCAGAATGCTTATTGTTGTTGTTGTTGGGAGGGCGGAGCACTGGAGGAGGTGGAAGCCAAAACTTCTACTGCTTTGCGACCACTTGGGAAGAAGAGGATGAGTTAACAGCATCTCTGGTCCTCTTTTTGGAAGCTTCAACCTTGAGCTGGGCTGCCTCTTGCTTAAGGGCCATGTTATAGAATTGATCAAATTCATCCGGCTCAAACAAGGTGAGAGCTAGTTGGAGTTCATCCTTTAGACCACCACGGGACTGATAAATCTTGCTCTTGGAATCTGGGATGTCTTGCTTGGCATAGCGGGCAAGGTTCTAGAACTTGACATTGTATTGATAGACGGACATGGGGCCTTGCTTGAGGTTGCGGAATTGCTCACGCATGCCTTCGGTGACACTAGTTGGAATGTGGTGAGAGCGGAAATCCTTGCAGAAGTCAGTCCACAAGATTTCACGTCCCTCTCTGGAATCTTTGTGTTGTTTCCACCAATCAGCGGCTTGGTCCTTGAGTTGGAAGGCGTCAAACTTGACATAATCCTCAGGTCTCACGTTACTGCATTCAAAGTGCTTCTTGATGTCTGTTATCCAGTCTTCAGCATCTAGCGGATCCACACAGTAATTGAACGCCTTAGGTTGGTTTGCCAGGAACTGGTTGAGCAAAGCAAAGTGAGGTTGATTGAACAGATTGCCTTGGCCTTGGCCTTGGTTCCCATGACCACCTTGATTTGCTTGATTTGCTTGAATGTTCTGCATCATTTGCATAAACATCTAGGTGTTCTAGTTCGTCGCTTGCATAATTGCTCTCCAGGCCTCAGACAGGGGAGGAAGGGAAGGAGGACGATCAGGAACTTCTTCACCCTCTGGGTTAGCATTGGGAACCTTCTTAGGAGCCATCCTGAATGAGATGAAAACTATTAGCCATTGATTGAATGAAATAAGCTGAATCAACGACTATAACTGCAACATAAGTCTTCACAAGAAC
Organism: Secale cereale; assembly: GCA_902687465.1. Lineage (NCBI taxonomy): Eukaryota > Viridiplantae > Streptophyta > Magnoliopsida > Poales > Poaceae > Secale > Secale cereale. Next base: position 495,037,635 of record LR738710.1, read on the forward strand.
ATCCGAACAAAATGAACGAATGTAATCCACGGTTTAATGGTACAACAACTTCTCGGGAAGCCACTTGGGAGAACAAATGGTAAGTAGAAACAACAAGGAGTAGATAGAACAAATACAAGATAGAAGCTTCGTTCGACATATTCATGCTGAAAGCTTATGGAACGTGTTACAAAAGGGTTTTGCAATCCCCGGATCAGCATAGCCAAGGACCCTTTAAGATGCAACTCCCGATCGGAACAAACGCCCATAAAACCACTTCACTCAATGTAGAACCCCGAACTCCATATCATGCATTCGTTGGAAGAATGCCTACAAACTACTAGATGATCCCACCTATTAATTTCCGAAAGTTTCCAGTTATGCAATCAGGTGTTGGGGATACAGGGGAAGCACCGCGCACTCAACTCTAATCCTACATCCAGCTGTATCCATCCTTCAACACATAACCAGTTATTTCCGGAAACCGTTTTCCTCGGACCTTCGAAACGCATCTGCTATACAATGGCAATACTCCCGAACTACCTCCCCGGTACTGGGTGATGTCGGGGTTATCTTGCCACCAACCGCATAGAAGAGTTTTCGATGTCGGCCGTCTTAAGTATTCCAGAACTGCTGCGATAGATTTGTGACGACAACACCTCGGAGCTCAACTCCCCGGGACACTGCCACAACCCCTAATGACAGGAGGCATCGAGAACAATGTTCTCGTCACAAAGACATCGGAACAATCCAAACAAATACTCGCGTGATCCTAAAAAAAATTAGTGAATTTTTTAGAGTAGAAGAGATAAGTAATCGTCAGGAGTCCTCACCAGAGTGAAGAAGGGATGAGGAGTAAAAAGAAATCCTACTCTTCAATATATATATAGGACTCAAAACATTTTCAAGTGTGTGCCTAGACTCAACCGTCAACGATTCGATCAATCAGTGGGGGCTCCTAGGTCGGAGAAGGCTCTGATTACCAACTTGTAGTGCCCAGTATGAGATTATACCTCCTACGTGTCGAGGCACGACTTAAAGGCATAAGCTCATACTAGAATGATCCCAAGTATGGTATCTTTGCACGACTCATGTAAAAGAGGGATGAAATTGCAAAAGAGTAGTTGGCTTACACTCGCCATATCACACAATACATTACATAAACAATCATCATCCAAATAACATCAGAGTCCGATTACGGACGAAGATCCAAATGAAAGATACCATAAATAACACAAGGTCCCGATTGTAACATCCTAGTAAGAGCCCTACTGATCCTGTGGATAAGACACATAGTATTTCCCACGTTCTTGGTCGAACTCCCAGTACAACTCTGAACCACCAGCTGTGTAGTTAACCATGGTACCTGCATCTGGTGTTGTGTAGAATCTGTGAGCCACGGAGGACTCAACAATCCCGTTCCCGGGTAGCAATGCTATCTAAGCCTTGGGTGTGGAACAAGGCTGAAGAACAAGGTTGCAGCTGCACTAGCACTAGCTTACGTGTTTAGAGCGATAAGAGAAGTGCCAACGATCGATAAAGTGATCATGAAGTGATCCTATCTAAGCACGTCAAACATAACCCCACTGTCGTGGAAATAACACGGCAGATGTCCGGTTTAACGGACTTGATGATGGAACCATCGCACAGGTTAGCTTGAAGGGGTTAAAAGCACACAAAGGACACAGAGGGTTTATACTAGTTCGGCCCCTTCGATGCAGGTAAAAGCCTACGTCTAGTTTGGTTTGGTATTGCTTGGGCGTCGATGAACAGGGAGCGGATCGCTTGCCTGTGCCTCGACGGGTTGTTTCTTGCTTGTCCTTGAACCATCGCCGGGTCGTCCCTTTATATAGAGGCGACGCCCGGTCCGGTTTACAGAGTCCCGAGGCCGGCTCATACTCGTGTCCGCCTTGGTCTCTGCTCTTTCTTCCTTATCTCTCAAGTTACATGATCAGGCGGTTTACAAACCATAACTCTATACATGGGCCCTAAGATCTCATGGGCCGTAGCCTTTACTAAATATTACAATCACACAAATATATTATAATATCCGGTTTACACTAGCTGGTTCATACCTCCTAGTAATATCCCTGACATTAGGCCCCAGAATGATTTGAACTTGTTCACATCAATCTTCCCAGTCTTGCATAATCTTCCTGCTTGTGTCTTCTCATTTTTGTAAACCGGCCCTGACGTCATCCTCGAAAATCGCTTAATCTGACCGTGACATCACTTCCGCATTTAACGCACCCAGGTGTCTATCGGCTTTGTTTAAGGGTCGTCCCGAGAATCGAGGCGACAGAGGATCTTTATCCAATCTTTTGCCTCCTCAAATCCCGCACCTGTCGTTTCAGCTCTGCCTTTCTATAAATACCGCTGCTTCCATTCTTTACCTCCCTCCGTTCGTTCTTCTTCCTCCTTCGCCCGAACTTAAGACTCCATCGTCGCCCCTGAGCTCGAATTGCCGCCGTCGTCCGCCGAATCCAAGTCTTCGCCGGCCGCTGCATCGACCTGAGCGTGACCAGAGAAAACTCCGCCGCCACTTCTCAGGTACCTCATCTTCTTCGCCGTAGATCTAATGCTCTAAAGCTCTTCTTGCACCTCCGCCATTAAAACCTCAATGAAAGCTTCATCTTGTTCATCCTAGACACCAAGTTCTCAGTAACTTTTACCTTTGGATCTTGCCTTTAAAACTCGCCTCTATTCCGCTGCGGTATGATTTAGATCTCGTCATTTATGTTCAACCTGTAGATTTATCCGCTCTCTATAGGACCCTTGTAGTTCTTCCCGTAATATCCTTGCATCAGTTTTTCTTTCCCTGGGTGCTCAGATCTATTTTACTTTAGCTGTCTGTGAAAACCTGTTTCTTCTCCTTTGTAGATCTCTTAAGTATGCTCCGGTTTAAACTGTCATACACTAGTTCTGTAAAAAAAATTTAAAGACGAACGCGGCGGTTTAGCTCTTTCTCTTTTGTTGTCATGAACCGGTAGTAACACAGTTCCCTGTTTATTGCCGGGTTAACCATATCATTAGTCCCTTGTCTAAACTGTAGCGTGATCCTTGCATATGTCTTCCGGTTTATGCCACTGCACTTGAATAATCCGGTTTTACACTTTACCCTTTCAGCACTTGCTCTTCTGTTGCTATGGCCAAACAATTTGTCTCTTGCAACTGGGTTCCTTCCACTATTACGGAAGAAGATTTAGCCAAACCTGTGTCAATTGGCACTTTAGGCCCTCAATCCGTTTTAAAGTGGCGGGCTCAAGGAGATGAATGTCCTCCTACTCCCAAAGAGGGGGAAATTATTGTCTTTTTTGATCACATTGCTCGAGGCTTTACTCCTCCCAGTTCAAAGTTCTTCCGAGATGTGCTTGCCGCCTTCCAACTTCACCCTTAGGACATAGGTCCCAATTCTGTTTCCAAAATCTGTGATTTTCAAGTTTTCTCCGAGGTGTACTTGCAAGAAGAGCCGTCTGTCGATCTGTTCCGGGACTTCTTTCACCTAAACCAGCGCACTGAGTTCACCAGCGGTCCTCATCAAGAACTGGGCAGGGTCAGTATTCAGAAAAGGAGAGACGCAGTCTTTCCTCATGCCGCTCTCCATAAACACCCTAAGGACTGGAATAAATCTTGGTTTTACTTTATTGACACTTCACCCGAGGGGGAAAATCCATTGCCGGGTTATCGCGAGCATCGTCTTCTGGAGGATCACCCTTTGCCGCAGCGCCTCAGCTCCTGAGAGCAGCCCCGGTTTGCTTCTCAGCTTGCCAGGCTAAAGGCCTTTATGGCCAATGGTTTAACCGGAGTGGATTTTACACGCTGCTGGCTCTCTTGGAGTATCCTTCCTTTGAGCTGGCGTCCAAGCTTGATGTGTAGATATTCTGGTAAACCGGATGATCCTCAACGGTTTTCCAAGGAAAAACTTTCCGAGTCGGAAGTTATTGAATCGGCCAAGAAAATTCTCAATGTCTCCTTAGACGAATGTAGCCACACCGGGTTGGCTCCGTACTATAGGAAAAACAAACTGCCCGCAGTAAGTCTTACTCTCTGTCATGTATTTGTAATCTGTTCCTTTAAACCATTCTTTCAATTATCTTTCTTCTTTTGAACAGGCTGATGATCCCTTTTGGAAGAGGAAACCTCAAGAGAAAACTGGAAAATAGGCACGCCGGAAAGCCTTTGCTACCAAGAAGAGAAAAGCGGCTGGTGGCTCCAGTTCTCATGTTGAGGATGACAATCCGGACTCTGAGGTATGAATTAATCCGGCTTTGACTTGTTCACTTTTACCCATATCTGTATTTAATGGTAACTTTTCACAGGAGTTGGCTGAAGGAGATAAACCGACCGAAATTGAGGTAACTATCCTTTCTTCCGATTCAGAACCACTTCCACAAAAAAGTCGTCGGACAGTCCGGAAATATCAGTTTTCTCACCCTTATGCTCAATTGGATCCTAATTTTCTTTTGAAGAAACAGCAACATGAAGCCCTTCGCCGGACCACTCGCCATAGCGGTCTTGCAGTGGAATCATCCGGAATATCTCTTACTCCGGCTCGGAGGCGCCGCTCTGAGGTTATACTTTCTCCAACCCTCCTTCATCCCAAGGCCGGGCTTATACGCAAACCTCTTAAACCGTCTGACCCTGATTATCAGGATACTCCGTTATCTTCTTCCGGTGAATCAACTGCCACACAACTTCCATCCCTGAAAACTGTCCCAGGGTAAGTCTTTTTAATTTATCCGGTTTATGATTGCACTTTGCTTTACAGTTCTAACTTGTTTTTCCAACTTCCTTCAGCAAGCCAAAGCCTAGCAAAAAACCGAAAACCAACCAACCAACTGCTGAGACTACCGTTGATGATCCGGCGGCTGATCCGGACTCAACTATCCCTCCGGAAGGTGAACCCACAATTCCACTTGAAGATCCTGCTCCTACAGATCACACTACTATGCCTGAGAATCCCAATGCTGAGGATGTTCATGAACCAGCAAGTCCTGCCCGGGCCAATTCTCCTCGGGCCAATCCGGCTTCTGCTAGCCCGGTTCATACTGTGACCCCACCACCAACAACTGCTTCTCCGGAGGTTGAAATAACTCACACAGCTTACACCGCTCCTGCTGAGCCCATTGTCTTAGCCAAACATACGGCTAAAGCGGAGAAGCTGCATCAAGAAAAGGGTAAATGGAGTACCGAGCTGTCTAGCTTTGCTGACATGAGTGCCCAGGAGCTCTATTCCGGGTATTTGAACCGGCTCCACACTGGTCGAGACTATGAAGCAGGCTTGATTAAGATGATGAAGGACAAGTATGAGGTAATCCTTTGCATCTTCTTTTGACATTCAATGTACTTCTGTCTATACCGTATCAGCCCCCAAGTTCCGGTTTAGCTATGTTTAGAAGGTGAACCAGTACTTCCTGATTAATCAAGTGATCTTACATTAGCCCCCAAGTGCCAGGGGCATAACTCGATTTAGTTGCCTGGGACTTGCCTGACTTTTCCTTTGATATTTCAATTATCCATTAGTCCCCAAGTGTCAAGTAGACAACTTGTTTGTGTGCTTGAGACTTTGTCTTTGAATTGCTACAGCTTACTACTTCAACTGCCCATTAGTCCCCAAGTGTCAAGTAGACAACTTGTTTGTGTGCTTGAGACTTATCTGACTTTTTCTTCTTCCTACTTTGATTTTCCTTGCAGGCTGATTTGAACCGGAGGGCAGAAGAAATTATTGAACTCCGGAATAGACTTGATGAAACAAAGTCTGCTGCTTCTAAGGCTAAAAAAGACTTGGCGTTGAGTTTAAAGACTACTGAACAGCTGAAGAAATTCTTTGAAGAGGAACGGACCTCGTTTGAAGTTCAGAAGAAGGATTTAGAAAAAAGGGCTAAGGATGCTGAAGAAGCCCTTAATCCGGTGACTGAAGAGTTAACCTGTTTAGAGCGGCAAATTGAATTGATGACTTCTGCTGTCTTTGGTAAGTACTTAATCTGTATTCCTGCTTTCATTCTTGCGATTCTTCAATCCGTTCCGGTTTAACTTTGATATTCATATGCATGGCGCCGTGTCACCCATCTTGGGGATGACTTACGGAAAAAACTCAAGGCTTGTTATACTTTGGTCGAGCAGCTGTATTCCGGCGCAGAAAGGATCATAAGTGCAACATCGTTCAATAAACCGGCCCCAACCACTATCCAAGGCACTTTAGAGAAGCTGTCTGTCTTGCCGGTGCGCTTAGAGGAAGTGAAAAAATCTGCTGCTCGAGCCGGTTCTCTTATGGCGCTTACCAGAGCTAAAGCTTGGGTCCCAGATTTTGACCCGGAAGAAGCCTTGAGTGGGTATCCCGACACTAAAGAAGACGGATCAGCTTTTACTGCAAAGGATCTCCATGCCTTGATGAAGGAGATGCGTCCTCTCGCCAGCAAACTTGCGGCCGAATCAGATTTATCCAGGTATCATCCGGGGTATGATTTACAGAATGAGCGGGTGGAGCGGCCAGTTTATGATACCGTCAATCTAATCCCACCAGTACGCCCTCATACCTTCGCCCCAGATATCGATCCGTCTGAACTCATCAATGAAGAGATGCACTTTCGTGCCTTAACGAAAATCGATTGGTGCGTCCCCGACTTCCAGCCGCTTCAAGAAGAGCAGGAGACTCCGGACCAAGTTGATGCCCAGCCGTCGCAGCCGGAGGGAGCGTAGTTCATAACATGTCTTTGTAGTTGCAGTCTCATTTTGCCTAACAATCTTTAATCCGTCAGGCTTGCTATGCCTTGTAATAGGATAGCTGAAAACATTGTCCGCTTTGATCCGGGTACTCCGGCTTCTTGTTTTAATATTGCCAATTTGGTCTGATATGGATTATCTTACATATCATATGTTCCTGCATAGATAATATTGAAAATTTGTCCTAGCGGTTTTTACCGCCAGACCAATTAAATTGATCTCATAACATATATCGAACAAGTATTTTGTTTGCACCAAAAAATAACTTCATACCTGACATCAAGCGTACTTGATATTTTTAATCCGGTAGAATTTAAAAAATTTCTGATGGAAACCTTGATAGACCCAATACTGATCCCGGGTTTGATAAAAAACACCGGTTTATAGCACGCTGAAACTTTGTCCAGAAATTTGTAGTTTATACTTGGCTTTTGCCTGATGGATGATCCGGGTTATAATGAGCACCGGTTTATCTCATGGTGGTATTCATGACCCAGACTTTTAACTTTATAGATATGTGGTCAACTTCTGGAGCTGTTCCACTCCGGTTTAAAGAATCATAAAACATAAACACCAGAAATGCAAGTTTTGCAAATAAGACCATGTAGTCGAGGCTTTTTACGAGCTGCCAGGCTCAAAGCAAGGTTCAGCCAATCAATGGAATGGACATACCACCCAGAGGGCCGGTCGATGGATGCGGGTACCATCCATAGGTTCAGCCAATCACTGGAATGGGCTTACCATCTAGAGGGCCTCTATGGTTCCATAGAACCATAGGAAAATCTTTAGCCAATCACTGGATGGCTTACCATCCAGAGGGCCTCTATGGTTCCATAGAACCATAGGAAAATCTTTAGCCAATCACTGGATGGCTTACCATCCAGAGGGCCTCTATCAATTGTCCTCTTTGGTCCTGATACAACCTTATGCTTGAAAAAAGCTCTTTAGTGAACTATTGCTCCTGAGTGCCTATGCTCTGCAAAATCAGTTTAAACCGATCGATTTGTTTGAAATATGACATATGATAATATATGTATGTTTGTCACCATAAGATATTTGTATTGGAAAAAAGCTGAGCCCCGGGTTTACCGAGGGTGCCGGTTTATTCATTAATCATAATATATACATAGGATAGAGTGGAGCTCATGGCTCAGGTATAGTAGGGCCGTAAGAGGGTGATGTTCCACGGCCTCTTTGTCTCCTCTTCCGATGTTCGTGAGTCCTTGTGTTCTCGAACGTCCACCAGGTAATATGAACCGTTGTGCAGATTCTTGCTAACCACAAAGGGCCCTTCCCAAGGTGGGGATAGCTTATGCATATCTGTTTGATCTTGGATGAGCCGGAGTACTAAGTCTCCCTCCTGGAATGTCCTGCTCTTGATCCGACGGCTGTGATACCTGCGCAAGTCTTGTTGATAAATCGCAGACCGTGATGCCGCTATATCACGCTCTTCATCCAGCCGGTCTAAACTATCTTGTCTGGCCTGCTCGTTGGCCGCTTCAACATAGGCTATCACCCTTGGTGAATCATGACGGATATCGCTTGGAAGGACCGCTTCAGCACCATATACCATATAGAAAGGTGTGTAACCTGTGGACCGGTTTGGTGTAGTGTTGATACTCCAAAGGACAGACGATAACTCCTCAACCCAACATCCCGGGGTTCTTTGCAAGGGAGTCATAAGCCGGGGCTTGATACCTCGCAAAATCTCCTGGTTTGCTCTTTCAGCTTGACCATTGGTTTGAGGGTGGGCCACAGAAGATACATCTAGGCGAATATGTTCTCGTTGACAAAATTCTTCCATCTCACCCTTAGATAAATTGGTGCCGTTGTCTGTGATGATGCTGTGTGGAAAGCCAAACCAGAAAATTACCTTTTTGATGAATTTGACTGCTGTGGCTGCATCACACTTGCTCACAGGCTCTGCCTCAATCCACTTTGTAAACTTATCCACTGCCACAAGTAGATGAGTTCTCTGATCTTGGGATCGCTTAAAGGGTCCAACCATATCAAGCCCCCAAGTCGCAAACGGCCAGGTTATCGGTATCATCCGGAGCTCCTGTGCCGGAACAAGAGCACGTCGCGAAAACTTCTGACAAGCATCACACTTCCGGACTAGATCCGCCGCATCAGCATGAGCTGTTAACCAATAGAACCCATGTCGAAAAGCTTTAGCCACCAATGATTTTGAACCGGCATGATGACCACAATCCCCTTCATGGATCTCGCGAAGAATCTCACAACCTTCCTCAGCTGACACACACCGCAGAAATGCTCCAGAGACGCTGCGATGATGAAGTTCCCCGTTTGCAATTGTCATGGACTTAGAACGCCTGACTATCTATCGTGCCTCTATCTCGTCGTCCGGTAGCTCTCCTCGGCTCAGATATGCCAAATAGGGCAGCGTCCAATCCGGAGTAACATGAAGTGCTGCAACTAGCTATGCCTCTGGATCAGGAACATCCAGGTCTTCCTCTGATGGTACTTGTACTGATGGACTGTGCAGCTCATCCAAAAAAGTATTTGGTGGTACCGGTTTACGTTGAGAACCCAGACGGCTTAAAGCATCAGCCGCTTCATTCCTTCACCGGTCTATGTGGTCCACTTGATACCCTTTAAAATATCCAGCAACTGCTTCCACTTCTCGTCTGTAAGCTGCCATGAGAGGATCTCTCGAATCCCACTTGCCTGAAACTTGCTGCGCCACCAAATCTAAATCGCCGAAACACTTGACTCGGCTTAAGTTCATCTCCTTTGCCATCCGTAAGCCATGAAGTAACGCTTCATATTCCGCTGCATTATTAGTACAAGGAAACAATAAACGGAGGACGTAACAAAACTTATCACCTCGCGGGGAAGTTAAGACAACTCCAGCACCCGAGCCTTCTAACTGTCTTGAACCGTCAAAATGAATCGTCCAGTATGTAAGATCCGGCTTCTCCTCTGGTGTTTGCAGTTCTGTCCAATCATTGATGAAATCCACCAATGCTTGAGATTTGATAGCGGTGTGTGGCACATATTTCAACTCATGTGGGCTGAGCTCAATGGCCCACTTCGCCACTCTACCCGTAGCTTCCCTGTTCTGGATTATGTCCCCCAATGGTGCTGAACTAACAAAAGTTATTGGATGACCCTGGAAATAGTGCTTCAACTTCCGGTTTGCCATGAACACACCATACACCAGCTTTTGCCAATGTGGGTACCTTTGTTTGGACTCGATGAGTACTTCACTGATGTAATAAACCGGACGCTGAACCGGATATTCTTTCCCTGCTTCCTTACGTTCGACCACGATTGCCACACTAACTGCCCGTGCGTTGGCGGCGACATATAACAACAAAGGCTCATTATCAATAGGGGCAGCTAGGACGGGTGGCCTTGCCAGCTGTCGCTTCAAGTCCTCAAACGCAGTATTTGCCTCATCACTCCATATAAACCGATCCATTTTTCTCAGCATCTGATAAAGCGGAATCTCCTTCTCCCCCAAACGACTAATGAACCGGCTCAATGCTGTGATCCGGCCAGCGATACGCTGAACATCATTAATGCAAGCCGGTTTAGTTAAAGATGTGATTGCCTTGATCTTCTCTGGATTTGCATCTATTCCTCTGTTTGACACCAAAAACCCAAGGAGCTTGCCTGCCGGAACACCAAAAGCACACTTCTCCGGATTAAGTATCATCTTATAGGTCTGAAGATTGTCAAAGGTCTCCTTGAGGTCCTCTATCAGTGTCTCTTCCTTCCTTGACTTCACCACGATATCATCCACATAGGCATGAACATTTCTCCCTATCTGCCCCTTAAGATAGTTCTGAACGCAACGCTGATAAGTTGCTTGGGCACTCTTGAGCCCAAAAGGCATAGATACATAGCAAAAAGCACCAAAAGGAGTTATGAAAGTTGTCTTCTCTTGGTCCTTAACTGCCATCTTGATCTGGTGATACCCTGAGTATGCATCCAAAAAACTTAGCCGCTCACATCCCGCTGTAGCATCGATGATCTGATCAATGCGAGGGAGAGCAAAAGGATCCGTTGGACAAGCTTTATTGAGGTCTGTATAGTCCACACACATTCTCCATTTTCCATTCTTCTTTAGCACTAGCACCGGATTAGCCAACCACTCTGGGTGAAAAACTTCCACTATGAACCCTGCAGCCAAAAGCCTGGCCACGTCCTCTCCTATAGCCTTGCGCCTCTCTTCGTTGAAATGGCGCAGATACTGCTTGACCGGTTTAAACTTCGGATCAATATTAAGACCGTGCTCAGCGAGTTCCCTCGGTCTACCAGGCATGTCAGAAGGTTTCCATGCAATGATATCCCGGTTCTCACGGATGAACTCGATGAGCGCGCTTTCCTATTTGGGATCAAGGTTACCGCTGATCGTGAACTGCTTGGATGAATCGCCTGGCACAAAATCAACTTGCTTGGTCTCCTCCGCCGATTTAAATTTCAACGCCGGATCATGCTCTGTAGTTGGCTTCTTCAACGGGGTCATATCTGCCGGATCAACATTATCCTTATAAAACTTCAACTCTTCTGTGGCACATACTGCCTCCGCGTAAGCAGCGTCTCCCTCTTCACATTCCACTGCTATCTTGCAACTTTCGTGAACCGTGATCGTGCCTTTGTGACCCGGCATCTTGAGCTGCAGATAAACATAACATGGCCTAGCCATAAACTTGGCATAAACCGTCCTCCCGAATAGAGCGTGATAGGGGCTCCGGATCTTGACGACTTCGAAAGTTATCATCTCTGACCTGGAATCATGCTCATCTCCAAAGGTAACTTCTAAGTCAATTTTCCCAACTGGGTAAGCTGACTTACCTGGAACCACCCCATGGAACACCGTGTTTGACTGCCTTAGCTTCTTATCCGTCAGGCCCATACGACGGAAGGTCTCATAATACAAGATATTGATGATGCTGCCGCCGTCCATAAGAACTTTAGTGAACTTATAACCACCCACATGTGGTGCTACTACCAAGGCCAAGTGCCCCGGATTATCCACCCGCATCGGGTGATCCTCCCTGCTCCACACAATGGGCTGCTCTGACCAGCGCAGGAATTGCGGCGTCGCCGGTTCAACCGCGTGGACTGCCCGCTTTAAAACTTTTTGATCTCGTTTACACAAACTTGTGATGAACACATGATATTGCCCACTACTCAACTCCTTCGGATTACTCTGATATCCGGATTGCTGCGGCTATTGCTGACGCTGCTGATTACCCTGGTTATTGCGGTTACCTTGGCCCTGCTATTGGCTGCCTTGGTTATTGTAACCACCTTGACCATGCGGCTGATTACCCTGGTTATTATAACCACCTTGACCATATTGATTATTGCCCCGGTTATGATAACCACTGTTGTTGCCACGATATCCTGATCCGGAGCCGTTCCCCTGGTGACCCGGACCGTAGAACTCCGGGCCTGAACCGCCGTTTGGAGGCCTGTCATTAGAGTTGAAGCGGCCCATTATGGCTTCCATCAAGGGCCTGCATTCTCCTATAGTGTGTTTTGCTGGTCGCTCCCTTGTGCTATGCTTCGGACAAGGCTGACTTAACTCCTGGTCCCAACTAACATCCCCTCCGCCGGTTTGCGGAGGTGGTTTGCCCCTATTGCGCTGAAAACCCCCTTGAACTTGGGTATTGGCCACGAAATCAGAGCCACCTTCCGCCTTTCGCTTGCCTAAGAAGCTTGTAGTAGCCGGATTAACCTGCGCCGGTTTACTGGGCTTGTTAACTTTCCCTGCTTTGTCTCCCTCCGCTTCTGGATACTTAGTGTTGTCAGAGTCCCCATACTTCACCAGAGCGCTCATCAGAGTTCCCATATCGTTACAATCATGTTTAAGCCGTCCTAGTTTTAGCTTTAGAGACTCAAACCGGCAATTGTTTTCCAAAGTCACTATTGCCGTACTGGGATTGATACCATTCAAAGAATGCAAGATTTCAGATACTCGTCGCACCCACGCACTTGTAGATTCCTGTTCTCCTTGCACACAGGCTGCTAGATCCACTATTGACATCGGCTGCTTGCACGTATCTTTGAAATTTTTGATAAACTGGCGACGTAGCTCTCCCCATGACCCAATGGAATTAGGGGGTAAATCCTTTAGCCAGGTTCGGGTTGTACCTTCAAGCATCATAGTAAAGTACTTTGCACAAGCTGCTTCATCTACATCCAGCATCTCCATGGCCATCTCGTAACTCTCAACCCAAGCTTCTGGAGCCAAATCTGCTATGTAATTAGGCACTTTATGCGGACCTTTAAAGTCTTTGGGCAGTTTTACGCTCCGTAAAGCGGGGATAAGGCACTGCACCCCAAAGGAACTCGTTGTGACTCCTGTCTCTGCTGGGGCTGTGTGAACCGGTGTCGTTTGACGGACCTCCTCCCGGGCTACCGATCTATCCCGGTTTGCATCCTGAGCCTGTGCGTCCACGCCTGCCGGGTTATCTCGTCTGTGACGGTGTCGCCTGCGTTCACTGCTAGACAATTCCGGTTCCTCCCAATGCCTAGTGTAACTCTAGCTGGGACGTGGTGTTGAATGTAGCCTCTCCCTGCTATGAGAATATGCTTGATGTTGTACTTACGCCGTATTAAGCACATCCTTGACCCTGCGTGCCTCCAACGCCACCGGAGACGTCCCCTCAATGGGTAAAGCGGCCAAGCGCGAAGCAGCAGCAACGATATTGTCCAACGGATTCGAATAATGACCCGGAGGGGTAGGAACGTGAGGTGCAGATGTGATCCGTCGATCTTGCTCCGCAGTAGGCTGCTGAACCGGCTCATCCCTCGCTGGGGGTGCCCTCCGGTTTAAAGCCGGATCATTGCTAGTCCCCGCCCCTGGCGTCCTGAAAAGATCCGTCGCCTCATAAACCGGCGGTAGACGAGACTGGTACTTCCGACTTCTTAGTCCCTGTGCAGAGGCCTGCTCCATCCTTAGATGAAAAGCCTGATCATTCAGCTCTGCCTGCCTTATCGCTATCATAGCCTTCTCTGTTTTCAGATCTTCTCTAGCTTGATCAATCCGGCCCTTTAGCTGAAGGATCTCTGCATCATGTTAAGCCTTGTCTGGTGGAGCTACCTCTGCCATGGATCGGGCCGTGAACTCCTTGACTAAGGTGGATAGAACGTCAGTGGGCGAGAGGGCCTGGCCACTCCCCCCTACACCAGCTTCTGTTGTCGCCCCGATCACCGTGGACGGTGGCGTAGGTTGTGAACCGGCCATAAAGACAGCCACCCGGTTTGGCGGGACAAAGGGGCCCGGAATACTGTCTCCGTCGGACTCACCCTCAGACCGGTCGTCCCGCAACTGATACAAAGACTCAGTCTCTCCGGATGAAGATTCGTCGTCGGAGTAGACAACTGTTTCGTTACCGGATTCCAATCCGTCCTCGGTTTGGACCCCCTGAACTGCTCCAACGAAAACGTGCTTCATGGCGGGCTGGATCCGGGCCGATCTCGCACGCTGAGCCGGCTCGACGATGTTGGGGAAGATGTCCGGCTCAGGTCCCGGTTCGCCGATCTTGCCGATGAAGACGTGGATGCCACCGAAGGGAACCCGGTACCCGTATTCGATTGAATCGTCCTCCAGTCCCCAACCTGCGTCATCGATGTAGATCTAGCCGCGGCGACTCTTGGTCATCCGGCCGACGACGTAGCCCTTGAGTCCTTAGAAGCTGCCCTTCAAGAACTAGAAACCATCGTGCGGAGGCCCCACGGTGGGCTCCAACTGTGGTGGAAATAACACGGCAGATGTCCGGTTTAACGGACTTGATGATGGAACCATCGCACATGTTAGATTGAAGGGGTTAAAAGCACACAAAGGACACAGAGGGTTTATACTAGTTCGGCCCCTTCGATGAAGGTAAAAGCCTACGTCTAGTTTGGTTTGGTATTGCTTCGGCGTCGATGAACAGGGAGCGGATCGCTTGCCTGTGCCTCGACGGGTTGTTTCTTGCTTGTCCTTGAACCGTCGCCAGGTCATCCCTTTATATAGAGGCGACGCCCGGTCCGGTTTACAGAGTCCCGAGGCCAGCTCATACTCGTGTCCGCCTCGGTCTCTGCTCTTTCTTCCTTATCTCTCAAGTTACATGATCATGCGGTGTACAAACCATAACTCTATACATGGGCCCTAAGATCTCATGGGCCGTAGCCTTTACTAAATATTACAATCACACAAATATATTATAATATCCGGTTTACACTAGCCGGTTCATACCTGCTAGTAATATCCCTGACACCCACCGTGTTCACTTCTCGAACCCCTTCGGAAAGCGACTGTCATGGTTACTCACGCTGGTAGTGTATTATAATCAAAGTGTCAAGTTTTCTACAACCGGATATTAACAAATTCCCATCTGCCACATAACCGCGGGCACGACTTTCGAAAGATCAAATCCCTGCACGGGTGTCCCAACTTAGCCCATCACATGCTCATGATCTGCGGAGTCGCAACTCCAAGGTGGGAAGACCCGAGTATTCTCGGAATCCTATGCTCAAGATATTCCGACTAAGGTAAAACTAATCCAGAAAGGCCTCCCGGTGTGCCGACACCCTGATATTAGCCCCGCGTATCTCGTCTTAGGCCACGACCGGATGGGACATCCTACGGGTTTTTACCAGCCCTTGAGTTTCCTCGAGGTGGCCCCGCAGCCTGCCCAGTTTGGACCAACACTCATGTGGAGCACTGGCCCGGGTTGTTAATTAAGAAGAGGGTTTATAACTCCCTATGCAAGTTTTAGTTGTTAGGCAAATGAAAAACCAATGTTGGGACTTGCTGGAAAAGCTTTAGCGCTAAGCGGGTTATCGTGGGGGGCCCATAAACCCCAACCGTGTTAGGGACGAAAAATCAAGGAACATAACACCGGTTTAGACGGTTCCTAGGGAGGCATGAGTGGGGACAAAACACCAAGCAAAGGTTTAGCCTTCCACCCATTGCCAAGTATATAGATGGTTTAGTTTAACAAATTATATAGTGTGATATCCCAACAATACTTCAACATGAAGCAAAGAATCTTCGAATCTTCTCCTGCAACTAATAATGCTATAAGATGGGCTGAGCAATGCTTACGTAGCCAATCAAAGGTTTGCTAGGTTGGGGGGTTAGAGAGATTTATGGCTACAATAGGAGGCTGACAAACAAACATGGGCATCGAGGCAATAAGCTAAAGAGCGAGACATCTAGCAATAGGCAAAGATAGTAATGATATCTCGGTCAGGTCATCTTGCCTGTTGAATCCTCGGGGGGAACGTAATCTTGCTCCTCTCACTCAACCTCGGTAGAAACCTCGTTCTCAGTATCTTCACCAGGCTCTAACCAAACACAAAAATGCACAACGGAGAAAAATCAATCAACATGCAGTGCTCAATCACATGATGCATGAACATGAAGCATGTGAACATGAAAGACATGATGCATGGCCTAGGGTCACAAGAATGCAATATCATCACAACCACAAGATCAACCACACATAATGAAACAAGCAAACGAAGAAGTTAGCAAGTTTGAGTAGATTATCAACAAGCAACCAACATGTTTAAAAGAGGTTGTTTAACATGGCAAGGGTGCACTAACCATAACAACAACATGCTAGCAAGTTTAAATGGGCTGGAATTAAATGCAACAATTACCAGAAAAGCCCATATTCATTTATTTGCATTTCGGACAGATTTGAAAACCTTCTGTGATGGAGTTGTCAAACATGCTAAACAACAGCACCAAAATATTGTACACATTTTTCTACCCCAAATACATATAAAGTTTGTTAAATTTGGAGTTGCAGAGAATTAGTTATGAATTTTGCAAGTTTGGGCATATTTAAAACAAATTTAAATTCAAACAACATTTTAATTATTCCAAACATGGCAGCAAGTGACATTTTCATAATCTACACAAAAATCTATGCACTTTTCATATGGGGCTCATATTCATATGAAGCATACTTATGCAGATATTAATTAAAACAGAAAAAACAGAAAAGAAAAAGTAAAACAGAAAAAGAAAATAAAACAAAACAAACGCGAGGTCTAAATTGACCCAGGCCCTGCTAGCCTCAGCCACTGACAAGGGGGGCCACGAGGAGCTGAGCTGGCGAGTGGGTGCGCGCAGGGGCTAGAACTGTCGCTGTGAGGCTGGCACGTGGGGCCCTGCTGTCAGTCTCACATAAAAATGAAAAAGGGGCGAAATAACCACAGCGCCCGCGAGGGATCGAACCCGCGTCTCTCTGACGAAACTGACGGAGACACACCACTACGCCAATGCATCGATCTCGACAGATAGGTTGCAGCTTATCTAAAGAATGAGCCACATAAGCAGAACAGGGGAAAACACGGCCCTCGTTGGAGCATGCTCGTTGGAGCCGCTCCGGCGACCACTAGGCACGGCGGAGGGGTGCGAGAGGGAGCAGGAGGAATCTCGCATCCAAACAGACTACTAGCAGCGCCTGAGGGGCATTGCATCACCGGCGGCGAGCTATTACAGCACGGCAGCGACGAGACGACGGCGAGGTGATACAAGTCACTATGCGGCACAACGACTGCACGGATAGGTTCTATGCACCTAGGCGAAGCTAACGGGCACCACAGCGAGGGCTAGAGAGGTCGGAGCACTCGCCGGCGACGAGGTCCGACGGCGGCATGGTCGGGCACTCATGGAACTATGGCCTAGAGCAATCGCAGGAAGGGGAAAACGACTTGGGGAGAGAGAGGAGCTCACCACGAGCACGACGGTGTGCTCCGCTGGCCCTGGCGTGGACGAAGTCGACGACGGCGTGTCTTGAACAGCTCCGACCATCGTAGGCGAAGAAGAGGAAGAAGCGCTCAACGGAGAGGCGCTCGGGTCCACGTAGTTGTTGTAGTGGAATAAGAGGACGTCGGGGAAGAAGATGGACAACGTTGGCGAGGCCGAGGACGACGCGGAGCTCGCCGGCGACGAGAGGGAGCTCTCGGATGCACTCGGGCGTCGATGGTGGCGGCGGATCTGGGGGATCCCAGCTCTCCATACGGCGAGAGGGGAAAGAGAAGACCTAGGGGAAAGTGGTGGACATGATATGGGTTTAAAATCGGGGCTCGGCGCATGGCCTTGACGTCCATGAGCTGACGGCGCGACGGTGAGCGTGTCGCGTGCTCTGCTTTTCTGACGGAGGAAGACGGAGGTGAGGAAGATGTGACGCTGACGGGTGGGGCAACGCGCTCGGAGTGGCTACGGCACGACTGCTGCGCCTGTAGCCGGGCCTGCAGAGGAGATGGGCTGGCTGCGATGCAGGTGGAGAGGGAAGTGGGCCTCGGAGAGAGAGAGGGAGGAGGAGAGGCCCAGGTTGTTGCTGCTGGCTGCTGCTGTCTCTTCTTTTCTTTTTATTTCATCAGACAGAAAAAGAAAAGAATGCATAGAAATAAAGAAGAAGAACTAGGGGAAAAGAAAAGGAGTTTGAATATAGGTCAACTCTTGATATTTTAAAACCCAACCAAATCATATTCAAATGAGATGATGTTTGGTGGAGATGTAGCTCACATGGTGCCAGTTTTAAAGGAGAAGGAAGAACCACTATGGCACTTGCTAGGTGGCTTGCAAAATAGATCAAAGAAGAGTCCAGAAAGAAAGAAGGAGAAAAATAAGAAGAAGAAGAAGAAGAAGAAGAAGAAAGAAGAGGAGGAGGGGGGGTAGGGTTTTAGCTAAGATAGCTTAAACCCACACACAACATGCATCACAAGGTCTCAACAATGCACAAAAGAAATTAAACTAAGATGCCATGATGACATGATGATGAGCATTGCAAGGATGCAAAAATAATAAAAGGTATGCAATGCAAACAAAATAAAAGAGAAGGACCCCCAAGGATAATGACAAGGATCAAAGAGGAAGCTTGATTGCCATTATAGGAAAGTGTTACATTTGGGGCATTACAGTATGAACTTGCCTTGCCGACGATCGTTGAAACCTAGGGACTCGTAGTAGCACGCTTCACACTCCGGGAATTGTATCGCAATCAAACAATAGCATACATAAGCAATCATGCAACAAAACCGAAGAACAGATCTTGAAAGACTTCGAAAACAAACAAATATCTCTTGCAACATAAAAAATTTTCTAACAGTACCAAAATTAAGTAAATTTGACCTTATTAGAAAGTTTAGGCCAAGAGCTTCGATTTGCAAAAAGAATCAACTCAAACGGAGTTACGAAACTCAAATTACGATCAAACGAAATTCAAACACAAAACTATTTGAATTAAAAATTTAAAACTTTCAAAATCAAATTTGAGTTGCGCTACTAGAAAGATGAGATCGAAATGAATAAATTGGCGTCGGTTTCATCTAATTCCGACTAACGAGTAAAAAGTAACCATCTTTTGAAAACCAGGGACTAATTTGTAAAAATATTAATCACAGATAGTTCCTTGACGAAAAATATAACGGAAAAAGGAAAGTCTAATTAGAGAACGTTCATTTTTTGATCCTAAACAGCGGACGTTCGTTGTTTAAATAAACCCTAAAAAACTTAAATAAATGACCTAGGGTATAAAAAACCCGAAAAGAAAACAGAGAAAAACCGGCGGTTTTACCTCGCCGTTCGGTTCGGGAGCGGCGACGGTCGGCGACTCCGGCGGCGGCTGCTTCGGCTCTGGCGAGGCAGGCGGCGGGGCAGCTGCGGCGTGCGGTGGCTCGAGAGGCAGCGGAGCGGGCAGCTGCAGCGGCGGCGGCAGCGGGAGGCGGGGCGAGCGGGCGGCGGCGCATGCGGCGGCGGCGGTTGGCGAGGGAAGGCGGGGCTGAGTGGAGAGGAGGGGGTGGCGGCTCCGCTTATAAAGGCCGAGGGGGGACGTGGCTTGCACGAGGGGCCGTCTCGGGGCAGAGTCCGTCTCGGACTCACCTCGGCATCCGTGCCAGGTACGGCGGCGGGCGGGAGGAAGGCGGCGGCGGGAGCTGGGCCGGCTGGCGACTGGGCCTTCGTCCCAGTTGGCTCGGCCAAAGTTTTTTATTTAAATCGCCCGAACGGAAAATAAATTGTAAAAATACTAGAAACAATTTTCACCATCTAAACCTAATATTTACAACATGATGAACATTTTTCTAACATAAAATGCCTAAAAAATAAAATCACTTTTTGATGCAATTTTTAAAATAATAAACTTCAAATAAAAAACAATAAAAATTATTTTTACTCAAAACTCAAACTTCAATATTTTTTATTATGTTTTTGAAGAAGTCATGTTATCTTCTCTCATTTATGTTAAATATTGGAAAAATTAAATTGGGCAAAAATATTATTGATCCAACCCCACATGGAAAATAAGAAAATAGTGGGTTCTCTTAGGAAAACTTCCAACTCTATCACTTGGGTCCTTGAGTTGCTTAAAGTTTTGGCTCAATTTTCAAATAAACTCATGCTCAAAATGCTCAAATGATGAATTGTCAGGACCCTGATCCTAAGTCACACCGATCTAGCATGTAACACATCATATCACTTTGCGGCCTCACGCACGGTATCCCCACGGGTGCCACCTTACCTGGCCCGGGACTGTTTGCGCATTTTGGCACACGTATATGATAGTGTCACTAGCATCCATATGACAGAGAACCCGGGCCGACATGGCTAGTTATAAACCAAAAGTGGCACTAAATTACAGAGACAGGCATACATGACCCAGCAACGAACGTGTCGGTCATCAACGTATGAACCCAAGTCGTAGCAAGCTACATGGACTTAAAGGAACAACGCATGACATTTCCCCTAAGGGACAGACAGAGGAACAAAGAAGGACACATGCCGGCCAGTCTACGTGTTCCGGAGCAGCAGCAGGCTACCAAGGCTCAGTGGAAGCACTAGGAAGCATTTCCCTGTAAGATAGGCTACCAAGGGTAAACAACTAGGTGTCGGATGCCACAGATACCAAGCATTTCAATAACATACACACAATATGCTCGATATGTGCAAATACAACATTGGATCACAACAGAACTCTATGACTCAAAGTACTTTATTTCAGAGGCTCTGAAGAGCCATACATAACATATCCATACAGGTAGGGGTCACATGACCCAACACTCAAGTCATACAAGCATACAAGCACATGCGGAAGCTAAACTTGTTTGAGTATAGACATCTTGGAAGAAAGAAGGCTTGGTGTAGCCTAACTATCTACAAGGCCCTTCACAAGTTCAAGATCGCCTCCTGGGTAGCAAGCTACTCGTCGACGTCAAGGTCTATGTAGAACCCATCAGAGGGGGTGGGGTTCTCCTCTGCAACAGTTATTAAGCAAACATGAGTACAAAGGTACTCAGCAAGACTTACATCAGAACCTATCATACATGCATCATTATCAACAAGGGTAGTGGAGTTTATTGCAGCAAGCCAGCTTTGACTCTTGGCTAACCTGTACTACGACTATCAGTAGTTTGCAAAGATGAGACAACGCACACGAGTCCACTAATCACCACAACAATACACTACCGTGGATCCTCTCCCGTCATCCTATGGAAGGGCCATCCACGGCACTCACACTTGTCTTGAGACTTTTTGGAGTAACCATTAACTTTTATATGAACTGTATAAGGAACCAAGTGGTCCTTAACCGCGAACAGCGGCTATTTGAATAGATTGGTAACCCTGGAGGGTTGTACTTCTTCACACACGCTTCCACCAATTATCGTCGTTTTCTCGGCGTGTACTCAGCAACCTTCAAGCGGAAGCCCAGCGAGGGTGTCAGCCACGACCTGACTAACCACACAAGTCCCTAGTCCAGGTTTATCGCTTATTTGGGTTCCATCCGTGGGGAGATTTAGCCGGGGTGTTGCTCACGGCCCCAAACGATGTATACAGGGTTCCCGAGGCACCAAACGGGTGACTCGGTACACCGTGCCATGTACCTACCACATCACAACACACCCCGAGGGTCAGAGCTGCGCACGACCACTAGTAAACTACAAACACCAGAAACTAGTTGCAACTCCTGGACAGAGGACAATGGCAGTTAATAAGTCGAGAGAGTTAATTAAGGATCCCAATGTGTGGTACTAGCTGATCTTAAATCACACATACATGTCTCGGTTCTTATGGACGGTTCCAATGAAACAACCCACCATGTACTCCTACATGGCCTTTCATCGATACCTTTACCAAAACATGTTCCACACTTCACTCTCGTTACCAGACATGATCATTTCACTATGATCCTTCACCCAGATGAACCAAACCTGACACAACTCTAAGCATAGCAGGCATAACATGTATAGCATGGTAGGAAACACATCATCATGGCTCCATAAACTCCTACACATGCTAGTGGGTTTCAACTATTTACTGTGGCAATGACAGGTCATGCAAAGGAATGGGGTTCAACTACCGCAGCAAACAGCAGTTCACACCTTGTTGCCTTAATACAGTAAAAGAGAGCAGAAGCAAGAAGATGGGTTTGTATCAGAATGATCAATGGGTTGCTTGCCTGACAGATTGGTTGACGGGTACTGCTCTTCAGTTGGATACGCACCTGTATCCTCGGGAGCAGAACCTACCACGGAGAACACCGGTAACATAATCAATACACGACAATATGCAACAATATGATGCACGCTCATGACATGGCAAGACGAATGTGTTTTGAGCTAATGCAACTATAAACAGAAAGGTTTGAGCTTATTTGAATCAAATATTCAAATTCATGCCCAAGTTATTATTATTCAAAGTGCATTATCATGTTTTTATATGAACAGCAAGGTTAACTTGATTTAACATGCATGAAACCAGTACCAATGGATAGATTGGATTTTTCTGATCATTTTTTATATATCATTCTTTTTCATCTGAGCTACTATTGAATTTATATGATTTTAGAAGTTTAGGGCATTTTTTGAAAATAAATAAATCATTTAGAGTTATCAAAATTCTAGAAAAGGCTTTACTGCGTCAGCATGACTTCATGCTGACGTCAGCAGGTCAACAGGGGCTGGTCCAGGTCAAAGCCGACGTGTGGGGTCCACACGTCAGCCTAACAGAGCTAAATAACTAAGGTTAGTTTAACCTAACTAACAACTAACAGAGTTGGGCCCACACGTCAGTGGGTCAAAACTAATTAACATAATTAGTTTAACACTAATTAAACCTAAAGACCAGTTAGTCAACGGCTGGCCCCACTTGTCAGTGACACAGGGGGAGGTCAAACCCCTGGTCAACGGGCTAATCCCGCAGGCGGCTTGACGCCGGCGAGGCCAAACGTGGCGGAGTGCCTCGGATTTGGTCCTCCGGCGACCAAATCGACGACGCAGACGTGCTGCGTGATGCGGACGCTCGTCCGCATCGAGTGGTGGCCGTGGTGTGGCCTAGGGATGGACGGAACGTCGCCGGCGATGACGTTGGCGACGGCCGGAGCTCGGGTGAGCTCGGGGTCGTTGCTGCGGTGGCCGTGGCAGCTCGTGCGGGGCACCTAGGCGACCTACACGGCGCGGGGAGGAGGATGAGCATGACGGCCGGACCGTTATGTGGCCGGTGACACGTCAGCGACGAGCACGTGCGGCGGTGCGTGCGGTCGACCAAGGTGCGGTGGCTACGGTGCATGAGGGAGGAAAAGGAGAGGGGAGGAAGGTGCAGCAACTCACGGCGAGTGCGACGGTGGCCTTGGTGAGCTCGGAGGAGAACCGGAGCGGTCGGAGCGAAGCCGGCGATCTCGGGCGGCCGGAGTTGGGGAAGACGGCGTGGGCGGCGTTGCGTGGCTCGGCGGGACGGCGTAGCGGAAGGCGGCGGAGTTTGCTGACATGTCGAGGAGGCGAGGGGAGGGCGGTGGCGACGAGTACGACGGCGGTTTGCTCGCAGGCACGTCGGCCATGGCGGGAGAGGGCGAGGGATAGAGGCAGGGGGAAGTGTCGTGTCCAGGGGCTCAGGGTGGCGACGTGGAGATCGTCTAGACGTCGTGGTGGCGAGGGGGTGAAGCAGAGAGGCGAGGAGCTGCGTGGCGCGCTCGGGCTCGCCGGCGTGCTCCTCTCTGCCTGTCTGGCTAGAGGAAGCAGCTGCCTGGCGCGGCTGGGGGGCTGGGCCGGCCAGCTGGGCCGCCAGGTAGGTTGCTTTTGGGCTTCTCTCTCTCTTCTAATTTGATTTATGTTTTTTTCTTCAACTGAGTTGCTTTATTAATAATTGTAGAACATTTTTATAAATCATGAAACTACTCATGTCCACTATATATTATATAAGCAACATGGAACATTTTGGTTTATGATTATTTGGGCATTTAAAATATTTTATAGCATTTAAATGCCCAAATGCAAATACAATATGATTTAATCCAGTGACCTTGGGATGTCCTAGAAAATTGTGCACCATTTTTGTCAGAGGTGTAAGACCAAGGCAAAGATGATGAACATTTTTGAAGGGCATTTTGGGTACATTGGAAAAGATTTTGTTAAACCCTAGTTGAGTTAAGAGGGGTGCTGGGGTTTCTGTCATCCCCATTTCAAGTTTCTGGAAAAGTTAAACATGATGCACACTCTAGCTAGTCCTAATGCAAGCACTGACTAGGGATGTGACAACTCACCCCCACTCAAAAGAATCTCATCCCGAGATTCAGGTTCCTCCGGGAAAAGGGTGGGGTACTCAAGTCGAAGACGATCGTCGCTTTCCCAAGAAGCTTGGTTCTCGGAATGGTGTGACCATTGAACCTTGAGAAACTTGATATTATGACGTCGAGTGGTACGCTCGGTTTGATCAAGAATACGAACGGGGTATTCTCGATATGTGAGATTATCCTGGAGATCAAGCATTTCGTGGTCCACTCCGTGGATAGGATCCGAGAAGCAACGCCTGAGTTGAGAGACATGGAAGACATCATGAACTCTGGAAAGATGTCGGGGTAGTTCCAGTTGGTAGGCAACTTCTCCTCGTTTGGCAAGAATGCGAAAAGGACCGATGTAACGAGGAGCCAATTTGCCTTTGATACCGAAGCGGTGGGTTCCCTTAAGAGGAGTAACCCGGAGGTAAGCCTTATCGCCGACTTTGTAAGTCACAGCCTTATAATGGCGATCATATTGGCTCTTTTGGCGAGATTGGGCTGTTTTCAATTTCTCACAAACGATGCGAACTTGCTCTTCGGCTTCCTGGAACATATCCGGACCAAAGAATTGTCTTTCCCCAGTTTCTGACCAGTTAAGAGGCATCCAACACCTTCGTCCATACAGAACTTCGAAGAGAGCCTTGCCCAAGCTAGCTTGATAGCTATTATTATAAGCGAATTCGGCGAATGTAAGACACTTCTCCCAATCCATACCGAATGAGATGACAGAGGCTCGAAGCATATCTTCCAGAATTTGATTGATTCGTTCTACTTGACCACTTGACTGAGGATGAAAGGAGGTGCTAAAATAGAGATGAGTCCCCATAGCATTTTGGAAACTTTCCCAAAATCGAGAGGTGAAAATACTTCCACGATCTGAGTTAATCTCCAATGGAACACCATGAAGATATACTATCCGAGAGATATACAAGTCTGCTAGCTGGCTAGCAGTTATACTATCCCGAACAGGCAGAAAATGGGCTACTTTGGAGAGGCGGTCGATAACGACGAAGATCACATTATTCCCTTTTCTGGTCCTGGGAAATCCGGTAATGAAGTCCATACCGATCTTCTCCCATTTCCATTCAGGAATAGCTAAAGGTTGAAGGGTGCCAGCAGGCCGTTGATGCTCTGCTTTAATGCGACGACAAACATCGCAGTTAGCAATGAACTGAGCGATTTCTCTCTTCATCCTAGTCCACCAGAACCTCAGGCGTAGGTCCTGATACATTTTGGTACTACCGGGATGAATTGTGAAAGGAGATTCATGAGCCTCCTTAAGGATCAATTGCCGTAGTTGTTGTTTCTTGGGAATCACCAAGCGATTCTCGAAGTAGACAACACCTCGATCATCCAAAGAGAAGCTTTTACCAGCTCCGCTAGCAATGTTCTCCTTGAGCCGAGATATTCCTCTATCATACCGCTAGGCAGTTATGATTTGATCCATAAGGGTAGGTTTCGCCACCAAGGTGGAAAGGAATCCTCGAGGAACAATTTGAAGGTTAAGCTTACGAAATTCCTCGTGGAGAAGTGATTGTCCTTGTTGTAACATCAGATTGTTACAATAAGACTTACGACTTAGTGCGTCGGCCATGACATTGGCCTTCCCAGGGGTGTAAGTTATTCCCAAGTCGTAATCTGTGACCAACTCAACCCAACGTCTTTGCCTGAGATTAAAATCCAATTGGGTGAAGATGTATTTCAGACTTTGGTGGTCAGTGAAGATTTCACAGCGATTACCAAGAAGGTAATGTCACCATGTTTTGAGTGCGTGGACTACAGCTACAAGCTCTAGATCATGTGTAGTATAGTTATCCTCATGTGGACGCAACGGTCAAGATGCGTAGGCAATCACCTGACGATCTTGCATGACTATGCAACCTAGTCCTTTTCGCAAGGTGTCGCAATAGATAATAAAGTCTTGGAGAAATCTGGTGGTACCAGTACGGGAGCAGATGTCAGGCGTCTTTTCAGTTCCTGAAAGCTGAACTCGCACCGTGGGGTCCACTCGAACTTTTTATCTTTCTTGAGGAGTTCAGTTCGAGGTTTAGCAACCTTGGAGAAATTCTCGACGAAGCATCGGCAATAGCTCGCTAAGCCAAGAAAACTCCTAACCTGCTTGACCGATTCAGGTGGGGTCCAATCAAGGATGGCCTAAACTCGCTCGGGATTGACAGCAATACCCTTACCAGAGATTACATGACCTAGATAGGTCACTTCTGGCAACCAGAATTCACACTTGGAGAATTTGGCATAAAGGCGGTGCTCTCGAAGTTTCGTCAATACCAGCCTTAGATGCTCGGCATGATCTTCCTTGTTCTTGGAGTAAATGAGTATATCATTGAGGTATACTACGACGAATTTATCCAAGTACTCGATGAATATAGAATTCATTAGCCGGGAGAAGGTGGCTGGGGCATTGGTTAACCCGAAGGACATGACGGTGTACTCGTATTGGCCATAACGAGTAACAAAAGCTGTTTTGGGAATGTCCCCGTTCTTGATTTTGATTTGATTGTAGCCCAACCTCAAATCCATTTTGGAAAATATTGAGGATCCAGCGAGCTGGTCATACAGGTCGTTGATCCTGTGGAGCGGATACTTGTTCTTTATGGTGACCAGATTGACAGGTCGATAATCTACAACCATCTGATCCGTTCCATCCTTCTTCTTGACGAAGAGTACGGGACAAGCCCAAGGAGAAGAACTAGGACAGATGAAACCCTTTTTCAAGGACTAATCGAGTTGTTTCTTAAGCTCAGCTAGTTCTAAAGGTGCCATCTTATAGGGTCTTCTAGATATCGGAACAGTTCCTGGAACAAGATCTATCACGAACTCTACATCTCTGTCAGGTGGAACACCTGGCAGTTCTTCTGGAAAGACATCCGGAAAGTCACGGACTACTGGGATATCTTCGAGTTCTAGAAGACGGCTGGCATTAAGAGAGTAGAGCTGATGCTCGGTCATTTGGGCCAAAACATTGACTGTCTTGCCGGATGGGTGTGTAAGTTGAACAGTCCTAGTGTAGCAATCAATCTTGGCGTAATGAGCTGTCATCCAGTCCATACCCAAGATGATGTTTATGTCCGAGGACTTGAGAGCAATTAGAGATGCAAGAAAGACAAGTCTATCGACGAGGATTTCATTTCCATGGCTTACTCTAGAAGTTTTCCATTTCGAACCAGGAGTTTGAATTACCATGGAAGTGGGCATGTCACAAAAAGTCATGCTGTGCATTCGAGCATAGCTCTCAGATATGAACGAATGAGATGCTCCAGTATCAAAAAGAACAGATGCCGGATGGCAGTTAACAAGGAGCATACCAAGGACGACGTTAGGATCCTCATAAGCTACCTCAACAGAGATATAGTTGACATGGCCACGTGCAGTGGTGACTGGCTTGACATAGTTCACCTTTCCTGTTAGCTTACCACGACCAACGGACCTTCCTGGCTGGTTCTGAGGACACTCTCGCATGTAGTGGCCTGGTTCTCCACACTTGAAGCATGTCACAATGCTAGTGCATGGGGCGGTATTGGCAGATGGTCCTCCATAAGTCTTGGGCGGTGCATACTCCTCGGTTAGGCGAGGCGCCTCATAGGATGGCCTCAGAGCGAACCTGGGTGGCAGAGCTGTGTTAGGAACCCACGCACGGCGCTTGTGAGAGCCAGAACCGTGTGAGGAACCAAAGTCACGGGGATGCTTGTGTGTGGCTTCATAACCAGTCTGACCTGTCTCAGCACTGATTGCTTTGTTCACTAGCTTTTGGAAGGAGGTGCACTCATGCAGACAGAGATCTCGGTGAAGTTCAGGGCTGAGTCCCTTGTGGAACTGCGCCTGCTTCTTGGCGTCGGTGGACACTTCTTTGGGAGCATAGCGTGCCAAGTTACCAAACTCACGGCTATAGACATCCACGGTTAGCCTGCCTTGCGTGAAATTGCAGAATTCCTCCCGCTAGCGATCCATAAGACCTTCCGGAATATGGTGTTCACGGAAAGCCTCGCTGAACTCTGCCCAAGTGGTAATCTGGCCAGCGGGACGCATAGCCTCATAGTTTTCCCTCCAAAGGCTAGCATGGCCCTCAAGATGGTAGGTAGCGTAGGTAACCTTATCAGCTTCAGCTACACGGGCGGAATGCAGCTTATGGGAGATAATGCTAAGCCAATCATCCATATCAAGAGGCTCAGCGGAATGATGGAATTTTGGTGGGCACATCTTGATAAAGTCATTAATAGACACCACGTCATTCCTCTGGCGGAAAACAGTATTCTGTTCTATGCGTTCCAGCAGTCGGTTGGTCTCTCTTTTGTTCCTTTCTGCCTCCAGCATAACTTCGGCCAAGGAGGGTGGGTGAGGCAGATTCTCATCCCTAGCCCCACTGGCTTCACCCTACTCCTGAGCAGCAGGGGTGCTGCGAGTGTTGACCATCCTAGGAAAACAAAACAACGGTTTAGACAAGGATGGCAATACTTTGACATAGGAGTGCAGAATGTAATGGATGACATGGAATGCAGAGATGTTCATCCGTACGACATGGTATTATAGAAACTGCCATATATATATACCATTGGTCATACACACCATACAAAGTTTAGTTCAAGCCCAGGCTAAAGTACAACTGCGGTGAAAGACGATACATCTCATCAGAGGCATTCCAAGCTCCTATACATTATTTATCTACGCCTCCAGAACTCGATACACACTAAGTCATATTCCACAAGACACGCAGGACTGTGGAAATACAGCTACTACGATACTACTACTGCCACGGTCTAGCTCAGACATCTCTGTAGTAATCTTCGTAAAGATTACCCCCGTAGCCTGGAAGTGGAACATGAGGATTTGGAAACTCTCGGGCATTTGGAGACTGTGGACCATAGGGACACGGATGCGGCCTCGGTCCCACTGCTGGTTGTAAACTACGCCCACGTGGAGGTGTAATGCCTCCAACGTCACGCCAATCCATACGGTCTGGCAGACGAGACCGCACGGGGTACAAATCAAGCATATCCAGATATCCGGTCTGCACGGCAGGCGCAAGCCATGTCAGGGTGGCCCAGTGGTCGGCTCGAGTGTTGTATAGCTCCATCCGGAGGGCACGGACCTCATGGTCCCTATCCTCCAGCATCTGTGTGGTAGTTTGAAGTAGCGGCTCCTCATGAGCGGCATTAGTGTACAGACCGGTGTAGTAGCCCTCCTCTCCACGAAGTGAGGCTGGCATGTAGCAGAACTCAGTGTTCAGCAGCAAGGCATGCCTAGCTCGGATAATAGTCATCATCGAGTAAGCAGCATCCTGCACTGCCATCTCCATGGTAACCCCAAGTCCATACGTCCAGTGGATGGGGTCGGTAGCTCCGGGATATGAAGGATATATCCGGACTGTGCAGAAGTACTGGCTCTGGTTGAAATCACGATACTGCTCCTCCACAGTATACTTCGGATACCAACGATAGCCAGTCTCGGCCAACACGCGGACCAACATGGCCATGTGACCGGGCACATTGATGCACCAGGTCAGACGGACCACCTGATGAGGGATGCGGTCAGACATCTGAAACATGAAATAATGCATAGGCATTAGAATTTCTAGAAGAAATCGGGCAGCATAACAATTGTAAATGCTCAAAAAATATTTTGAGACATCTTACAAATGACAGCATAGCCACTCAATTACATCATATCAAGGTTCTAGGTCCAACTAATCAACATACTGGAAAAGTAGAAACTGAACTGAGGCTTGAAACCAACAATCCTAAGAGTCCACGAATTAGTAACACGTGAACCTAGTAAAGATGAGAGGCCTAGTCCTTAACCCCCGTAGAAAGAATAGGCTGACTCAGATCAGAAGGACATAAGGTAAAGGAGTAAAAAGAGCCTTACGTTCCCTTCCACAATCAATTCCCCTAAATATAACTAAGAATTTCTAGACTCAACATCGACCAGTTTGGCTTGAAGAACCTATAGGCAGTCCGGCTCTGATGCCAACACTCTCAGGACCCCGATCCTAAGTCACACCGATCTAGCATGTAACACATCATATCACTTTGCGGCCTCACGCACGGTATCCCCACGGGTGCCACCTTACCTAGCCCGGGACCGTTTGCACATTTTGGCACACGTATATGATAGTGTCGCTAGCATCCGTATGACAGAGAACCCGGGCCGACATGGCTAGTTATAAACCAAAAGTGGCACTAAATTACAGAGACATGCATACATGACCCAGCAATGAACGTGTCGGTCATCAACGTATGAACCCAAGTCGTAGCAAGCTACATGGACTTAAAGGAACAACGCGTGACATTTCCCCTAAGGGACAGACACAGGAACGAAGAAGGACACATGTCGATACCTTTATCAAAACATATTCCACACTTCACTCTCGTTACCAGACATGATCATTTCACTCTGATCCATCACCCAGATGAACCAGACCTGCCACAACTCTAAGCATAGCAGGCATAACATGTATAGCATGGTAGGAAACACATCATAATGGCTCAATCAACTCCTACACATGCTAGTGGGTTTCAACTATTTACTGTGGCAATGACAGGTCATGCAAAGGAATGGGGTTCAACTACCGCAGCAAACAGCAGTTCACACATTATTGCCTTAATGCAGTAAAAGAGAGCAGAAGCGTGAAGATGGGTTTGTATTGGAATGATCAAAGGGTTGCTTGCCTGACAGATTGGTTGACGGGTACTGCTCTTCAGTTGGATACGCAAGTGTATCGTCGGGAGCAGAACCTAGCACGGAGAACACCGATAACACAATCAATACATGACAATATACAACAATATCATGCATGCTCATGACATGGCAAGATGAATGTGTTGTGAGCTAATGCAACTATAAACAGAAAGGTTTGAGCTTATTTGAATCAAATATTCAAATTCACGCCCAAGTTATTATTATTCAAAGTGCATTATCATGTTTTGATATGAACATCAAGGTTAACTTTCTTTAACATGCATGAAACCAGTACCAATGAATAGATTGGATTTTTGTTTTGATCATTTTTGATATATAAATCTTTTTCATCTGAGCTACTATTGAATTTATATGATTTTTAGAAGTTTAGGGCATTTTCTGAAAATAAATAAATCATTTAGATTTATCTAAATTCCAGAAAAGGCTTTACTACATCAGCATGACTTCATGTTGATGTCAGCAGGTCAACAGGGGCTGGTCCACACGTCAGCCTAACAAAGCTAACTAACTAAGGTTAGTTTAACCTAACTAACAACTAACAGAGTTGGGCCCACACGTTAGTGGGTCAAAACTAATTAGCAGAATTAGTTTAACGCTAATTAAACCTAAAGACCAGTTAGTCAGTGACTGGCCCCACTTGTCAGTGACACAGGGGGAGATCAAACCCCTGGTCAATGGGCTAATCCCGCCGGCGGCTCGACACCGGCGAGGCCACACGCGGCGGAGCGCCTCGGATTTGGTCCTCCGGCGACCAAATCGACGGCGGAGACGTGCTGCGTGATGCGGACGCTCGTCCGCATCAAGTGGTGGCCGTGGCGTGGCCTGGGGATGGCCGGAACGTCGCCGGCGACGACGTTGGCGGCGGCCGGAGCTCGGGTGAGCTCAGGGTCGTTGCTGCGGTGGTCGTGGCAGCTCGTGCGGGGCACTGATACGTCCAAAACGTATCTAGAATTTCTGCTTGCTCCATGCCTCTTTTGTGTGATATTGCCACGATATTTATGCACTTCCATACACTTTTGATCATATTTGGAATAACCTATTAACTCAGTGCACCACAGTGCCAGTTCCTGTTTTCTGCTGTTTTTCTATTTCAGGTTTCCCCCATATTAAAAGTGCTCCAAAAATTCCGGGAAAAATACAGGAAAAAACAGCGTACAAGAAGCTTCGCGAAGAACCAAAGCGGGGCCAGTGGGGAGCCAGGGGTGGCCCAGGCGGCCACCCAGCGCGGCCCCACCCCTGGCCGCGCCAGGGGGGCGCCTGGGGCCCCGGCTCCGCCTCTGGTGACCCCCCTTCGCATATATATTCCTCTCGTCCCGAAACCCTCGAGGACAGAACCCTTTTTCGCGATCTCGCCTCTGTTCCGCCGCCGCCGCGCTTCCAAGATCGAGAGCATCAGAAGAACTCTTCCCGGCACCCTACCGGAGGGGAGAACCACCACCGGGTGCTTCTCCACCACCATGGACGCTTCCCGGATGAGTCGTGAGTAGTCCACCTTGGACCATGGGTCCATGATCAGTAGCTATGTGATGTTCTCCTCCCCTCTTTGTTCTTCATGGTTTAGACCTCGTGAGCTGCCCTACATGATCGAGGCACATATGTAATCTTTATGTTGTTGCTTTGTTGAGTTTGCTGGGATCCGATGGATTATGAGATTATGTTCAGATTGTGTGTGAGTAATATATTTGATTCACCTCTTTTATATTTATGTTCTTGAGTAATTCTTGCATGTTCTCCATTGCTGTTTATTGCTTTGGCCAAGTAGTAGGTAGTAACTCCAAGAGGGAGCGTTATGCTTGATTGTGGGTTCATGCCCCCTGATGACTAGCTTGAGTGACAGAAACATGAGTCTAGCGGATGTGCTGTTGCCACAAGGGAGAAAACAACGGTGCTTGTACTTGCGGGTGCAAGGATTGTTTACTTTACGCAAAGTTCTTTTAATGCAGTTGTTTGTTGCTTTGAGTTTACACTTTGGGTGGGATTCGCAACTTAATACCAGCGAGATGTTCTGGATGGATATCTCAAGGTGGATGATTAGTAGTAGATGCAGATGGATTTCGGTCTACTTGCCTAGGCGTACCGCCCATGCTTTTGAGCCTCTACCTTTCTTTGCAGCATAGTTAGCATTGGTTTGCGCACATAATCCTGTTAATTGCCCAGCTGTAATTTGTTTACCTCGCTTTGATGTTTTATCGTCTTTTGGGAGAGATGCATCACTAGTGAACATCATGGGACCCCGGTCCATATTACCACCACTGATCACACCTTCTATTTACTTCCTGTTCCTATTTCCTAGTTGCAGTCATACCTATCATTATTATCTCTTGTGTTTGATCCTTTGTAAACGACAAGGCCGGAGGGATTGACAACCTCTCTGTACTCGTTGGGAGCAAAGTTATTTGTATCTGTGTGCAGGTCCTGTCAACCACTAAGTTTCTGACGCCGTTGACACCTTCTTGTCGACCCTCGGAGTCTCACAGGATTCGATCCTTGGTATCTTTGCCAAGGGAAATTTGCTGCTATGCTACATCTCAACCTTCCACTTGGGGTAACCAACGAGGGGCGAGAAGCCATCAGGCACCTACGTGACCTACGCGGTGCGGAAGGAGGATGAGCACGGCAGCCAGACCGTTAGGTGTCCAGAGACACGTCGGCGACGAGCACGTGCGGCGGCGCGTGCGGTCGACCAAGATGCGGTGGCTATGGCGCATGAGGGAGGAAAAGGAGAGGGGAGGGAGGTGCAGCAGCTCACGGCGAGTGCGACGGTGGCCTTGGCGAGCTAGGAGGAGTACCAGAGCGGTCGGAGCGATGCCGGCGATCTTGGGCGGCCGGAGTTGGGGAAGACAGCGTGGGCGACTTTGCATGGCCCTCGGTGTCGCGTGGCTCGGCGGGACAGCGTAGCGGACGGCGACGGAGCTTGCTGACACATTGAGGAGGCGAGGGGAGGGCAGTGGCGATGAATACGACGGCGGTGTGCTCGCGGGCGCGTAGGCCATGGCGGGAGAGGGTGAGGGGGAGAGGCAGGGGAAGTGCGGTGTCTAGGGGCTCAGGGCGGTGACGTGGAGATCGTCTAGGCGCCGCGGTGGCGAAGGGGTGAAGCAGAGAGGCGAGGAGCTGCATGGCGCGCTCGGGCTCACCGGCGTGCTCCTCTCTACCTGCCTGGCAAGAGGAAGCAGCTGCCTGGCGCGGCTGGTGGGCTGGGCTGGCCAGCGGGACCGCCACGTAGGTTGCTTCTGGACTTCTCTCTCTCTCTTCTAATTTAATTTATGTTTCTGTTTTTTTCTGCAACTAAGTTGCTTTATTAAAAATGCTAGAACATTTTTATAAATCATGAAACTACTCATGTCCACTATATATTATATAAGCAACAGGGAACATTTTGGTTTATGATTATTTGGGAATTTAAAATATTTTATAGTATTTAAATGCCCAAATGCAAATACAATATGGTTTAATCCAGTGACCTTGGGATGTCCTAGAAAATTTTGCACCATTTTTGTCAAAGGTTTAAGACCAAGGAAAAGATGATGAACATTTTTGAATGGCATTTTGGGTACATTGGAAAATATTTTATTAAACCCTATTTGAGTTAAGAGGGGTGTTGGGTTTTTGTCATCCCCATTTAAAGTTTCTGGAAAAGTTAAACATGATGCACACTCTAGCTAGTCCTAATGCAAGCACTAACTAGGGATGTGACATCAATGCATATGAATGATCTATGATAACGTCCAAATTGAAATTTGGGATGTTACACTAAACTATCCAGCTGCTATGTCCTTCTCGCCATGTGTGGTGAACAAGCGTTTTCCCATAGCATTGTTGCCAGGCGTGTTCCCGAGGGTGTACTTCACCACAACAATTTCCTAGCTGTGCCTTTGATTATGAAGGGTGTGGTTCTTGTAAAGGTTCCTGACAAATCTGATGCGGACTGTATTCAGTGTCATGTTTATGAGTGGAAATACCATTGTGTTAGGTTCTCCAAGGTTGTCCAGATGGCGATGATTCCGGTAGACATCTCCCACGATGTCCATGGCCTAGTCAGTTGTTTGGGGTACATCCCATAGGTCGGTGGCAACAAATAGTCTACGGAGTTTAATTAGTGCAACTTTGCTTGTCTGTAGTAAGCACTACGTGTTCAATACTTTATTTGTGTGTGTGAACCCTGTATTGTATAGTACTGCCGCTTTTGTTGTGTGGTGAGTCCTGAGAACAATGTATGTTGATGTTTTTCCAGTCAATTCAGTTTGTATATTTTGAAGTATCCAGGTCATATTTTCTGTGAGGATGGTTTACCAATTATGCTTACACTCCAATATCTGTATGCATTGCAGGCTTTATCGCACCCACCGGGATGTCCAATCCCATGGATGTTTGCTCCAAACGAGTTGTCATGATCTTTGGACTGTCCTGCTTGTGGGAGTAAGTGGGGGGCCTGCATGCCACCCATAATTGGACAATCAACCTTCTATTTAGAAATTGAACAAAGTGATATCCTGGTAAGGATTCACTCGTGTCACATCAAGTAAATCTTATTGATTTACTGTCATGTTTTCTTATTTTTGCTGGAATTTTACGATGCAGGTTTTGCCATGTCACATTTGTTATAGAATAAACCGTTTGGTTTGCTCTTTGATGGTTATTTTAGCAGGTTTCACTTCTTATGACGTGTCAGTAACGAAGGCACTGTCCATCACTAATGTCTACTACACAACCTTCTTCTTGTAGACTCATGTTAGGCCTCCAAGCACAGAAATTTGTAGGACAGTAGCAATTTTCCCTCAAGTGGATGACCTAAGGTTCATCAATCCGTGGGAGGCGTAGGATGAAGATGGTCTCCCTCAAACACCCCTGCAACCAAATAACAAAGAGTCTCTTGTGTCCCCAACACACCCAATACAATGGTAAATTGTATAGGTGCACTAGTTCGATGAAGAGATGGTGACACAAGTGAATATGGATGGTAGATATAGGTTTTTGTAATCTAAAAAATATAAAAACAGCAATGTAACTAATGATAAAAGTGAGCAAAAACGGTATTACAATGCTTGGAAATAAGGCCTAGGGTTCATACTTTCATCAGTGCGAGTTCTCCCAACAATGATAACATAATTGGATCATATAACAATCCCTCAACGTGCAACAAAGAGTCAATCCAAGTCAATAATAGCGCAGAACAAACAAAGAGATTATTGTAGGGTACAAAACCACCTCAAAGTTATTCTTTCTGATCGATCTATTGGGCCATTCCTATAAGTGCCACAAACAACCCTAGAGTTGGTACTAAAATACCACCTTAAGACACACATCAACCAAAACCCTAATGTCACCTAGATACTCCAATGACACCACAAGTATCCACGGGTTTGATTATACGATATGCATCACACAATCTTAGATTCATCTATTCAAGCCAACACAAGGAACTTCAAAGAGTGACCCAAAGTTTCTACCGGAGAGTCAAGACGAAAACATGTGCCAACCCCTATGCATAAGTTCACAAGGTCACTGAACCCGCAAGTTGATCACTAAAACATACATCAAGAAGCTCACGTGAATATTCCATTGTCACCACAGATAAGCACATGCAAGACATACATCAAGTGCTCTCAAATCCTTAAAGACTCAATCCGATAAGATAACTTCAAAGGGAAAACTCTATCCATTAAAAGAAGGTAGTGGGGCAGAAACATCATAAGATCCAACTATAATAGCAAAGCTCGCGGTACATCAAGATCGTGTCAAATCAAGAACACGAGAGAGAGAGAGAGAGAGAGAGAGAGGTCAAACACATAGCTACTAGTACATACCCTTAGCCCCGAGGGTGAACTACTCCCTCCTCATCATGGAGACTGCCGAGATGATGAAGATGGCCACCGGTAATGGTTTCCCCCTCCGACAGGGTGCTGGAACAGGCTCCCGATTGGTTTTTTTGTGGCTACAGAGGCTTGCGCCGGTGGAACTCTCGATCTAGGTTTATTTTTGGGGGTTTCGTTATTTACAAGAATTTTTGGCGTCGGGGACAAGTCACGGAGACCCACGAGGCAACGGAAAGTTAGGGGACGCACCCTTGGTGGCTCTTCTAGTCCATCTTCGGCACTCTGTGTGCTTCCTTTGCTCCATAAAAAATCACAGTAAATTTTCAGGTCAATTGGACTCTGTTTGATATTCCTTTTCTGCGAAACTCAAAAACAAGGAAGTAAACAAAAACTGGCACTGGGCTCTAGGTTAATAGGTTAGTCCCAAAAATCATATAAAATAGAATATTAATGCATTTAAAACATCCAAAACAGTTAATACAATAGCATGGAACAATCAAAAATTATAGATACATTGGAGACGTATCATACATCCCCAAGCTTAATTCATGCTCATCCTCGAGTAGCTAAATGATAAAAAACAATTTTTTTGATGTGGAATGCTACCCAACAGATTTATTAATGCAATATTATTTATTGTGGCATGAATGTTCAGATCCATAGGACTCAAGATAAAAGTTTATCAATATCAAAACAATAATACTTCAAGCATAATAAAAATAATCTACGAAGCTTCAAAAACAACATGGCTAAAGAGAGTTATCCCTACAAAACCATATAGTCTTTTATGCTCCCTCTTCTTAACACAAATTATAAATCATGCCTATCCCGGTGTCAATCAAGCAATGTTTTCATTCTTTAAAATTCTTAAACCTTTTCAACTCTTCACGCAATACATGAGCGTGAGCCATGGATATAGCACTATGGGTGGGATAGAATGTGGTAATAGACAAAAGGAGGGAGAAATTCTCAGATCAACTAGGCAAATCAATGGATTATGGAGATGTCCATCAATTGATATCAATGTGAGTGAGTAGGGTTTTCCATGTAACGGATGCACTAGATATATAAGTGTATGAAAGCTCAAAAGACGACTAGTGGGTGTGCATCAATTTGATTGCTCATGAAGACCTAGGGCATTTGAGGAAGTCCATCGTCGAAATATACAAGCCAACTCCTATAACGAAAAATTCCCACTAGTAATATATGAAAGTGACAACATAGGAGACTCTCCATCATGAAGAACTTGGTGCTAATTTGAAGCACAAGTGTGGAAAAGGATAGTAACATTGCCCCTTCTCTCTTTTTTGGAGACCTTTTCTATTTTTTGGAGACTCTTTTGGTCTCTTTATTTATAACCTCACATGGGACAATGTTCTAATAATGATGATAATCACACTTTTATTTACTTACAACTCGATACTAGAACAAAGATATGACTCTATATGAATGCCTCCGGCGGTGTACCGGGTTGTGCAATGACCAATTGTGACATGTATAAAAAAATATGAACGGTGGCTTTGCCACAAATACTATGTCAACTACATGATCATGCAAAGCAATATGACAATGATGATGCATGTCATAATAAACGGAACGGTAGAGTTACATGGCAATATATCTCGGAATAACTATGGAAATGCCATAATTGGTAGGTATGGTGGCTGTTTCGAGGAAGGTATAAGGAGAGTTTTATGCACCGACAAAAGTTGCGCGGCACTAGAGTGGCTAGCAAGGTGGAAGGGTGGGAGTGTGTATAATCCATGGACTCAACATTAGTCATAAAGAACTCACATACTTATTGCGAAAAGTCTATTAGCCCTTGAAGCAACGTACTACGACGCATGCTCCTAGGGGGGAGGTTGGTAGGAGTTAACCATCACACGCCCCCGACCTTCACGCAAAGATAAACAATCAAGATACAATGCACTTCAATTTGGTTACATAGTTAGGAGACAATACATGCATGCTACGGGAATCACAAACCTAACACAATTATTTCTTTAACCTCACAAACTACCACTAGCATGACTCTAATATTACCATCTTAACATCTCAAAACAATTATAAGGAGTCAAACTTTTCCTAGATTCAATGCTCTATTTGAAAGTTTTCATTATATTTCCCTTGGATTCCCATCATATTAGTACTAAATTCATAACCCAAGCAAATTACCATGCTGTTTAGAAACTCTCAAAATAATATAAGTGAAGCATGAGAGTTCAACAATTTATATAAAATAAAACAACCACCGTGCTCTAGAAAGATATAAGTGAAGCGCTAGAGCAACTGATAAACTACTCCAAAATGATATAAGTGAAGATCAATGAGTAGTCGAATAATTATGTAACTATATGAAGACTCTCACATAAAAAATTCAGATCTTAAGTACTTTATTCAAATAGCAATCAGAACTTAGGCTAAACCGATACTAACCGATAGTTGTTGATGAAGAAAGGTGGGATGCCTACCAGGGCATCCCCAAGCTTAGATGCTTGATACTTCTTAAAATACTAACATGGGATGCCTTGGGCATCCCCAAGCTTGAGCTCTTGTGTCTCCTTAATTCTTCTTATGTCATGCTTTCCCTAAATCTCAAAAACATCATCCACACAAAACTCAAGAAGAACTCGTGAGATAAGTTAGTATAAATCAACATAAAACCTTATCATTCTCTACTATAGCAAAATCACTAAAATTATAACTCAACATTGCATACTAAATGCCTTTGCATATTTAATACTCTTATCCTCAAATAGAATCATTAAACATGCAAACATATGCAAACATAACAACAATCTGTCTAAACATGACAGTCTGTAAAGAGTGGAATTGTTCTCATACTTCCCTAGCTCTAAAAATTCTGAAAAATTACCATCTTACATAGACTGTATTCATGCTAACTTTGTAAAAATTTCAAAAAATTATCATTTTCTGACTATCCAGAAGGATTCAGACAATGATACAAAACTTTCTGTTTTCAAACACCAACATATATACTTGCAAAATAAGCATGGTAAAGGCTATACTTGTCTTTTTTATTGAAACAAAAGATACTGAAAATTACTCTAAATAACAGCAAGAAAATCTAAACAAAATAAAATGACGCTCCAAGCAAAACTCATATCATGTGGTGAATAAAAATATAGCCTCAAGTAAAGTTACCCATAGACGAGGACGAAAGAGGGGACGCCTTCCTGGGGCATCCCCAAGCTTAGGATCTTAGTTGTCCTTGAATATTACATTGGGGTGCCTTTGGCATCCCCAATCTTAGGCTCTTGCAACTCCTTATTCCATAGTCCATCAAATCCTTACCCAAAACTTGAAAACTTCACAACACATAAATCAACAGAAAATCTTATGAGCTCCGTTAGTATAAGAAATCAAATCACCTCTTAGGTACTATTGTGAACTCATTCTAAATTCATATTGGTGTTATATATACTGTATTACAAATTATCCATGGTTCATACCCTTTGATACTACTCATGGATTCATCAAAATAAGCAAACAACACATGAAAAACAGAATCTTTTAAAACAGAACAGTCTGTAGCAATCTGAAAACTTCACAAAGTTCTGGAACTCTAAAAATTCTTAAAAATTATGACAACATAGGCAATTTGTATATCAATCATGTGTAAAAATTTCAGCTAATTATCGCGTTCCAGTGATTTATTAGATTTTCT
Source organism: Secale cereale (assembly GCA_902687465.1). Classification (NCBI taxonomy): domain Eukaryota; kingdom Viridiplantae; phylum Streptophyta; class Magnoliopsida; order Poales; family Poaceae; genus Secale; species Secale cereale. Next base: position 495,078,083 of record LR738710.1, read on the forward strand.
GCATTGGATGCAAAAAAATTGTGCACATAATCAAGTCAACTATCAACCACACTATCCCAAAGGCTTTACTTGGCACATTATTGGAAAATGCTATAAAACATGATTACTACAGTAGCTTAATCATGTGAACACATAAAAACAGTAGGTAAAAGTATTGGGATGTCTCCCAACAAGCGCTTTTCTATAACGCCTTTTTAGATAGGCATGAAGATTTCAATGATGCTCACATAAACATAAGAATTGAAACATAAAAGGGAGCATCATGAATCATATTGCAAGCGCATTTAAATCTAACACACTTCCTATGCGTAGGGATTTTGTGAGCAAACAATTTATGGGAACACGAATCAACTAGCATAGGAAGGCAAAACAAGCATGACTTCAAAACTTTCAACACATAGAGAGGAAACTTTATATTATTGCAATACTTAAAAGCATATGTTCCTCTCTCATAATAATTTTCAGTAGCATCATGAATGAATTCAACAATATAACTATCACATAAATCACTCTTTTCATGATCCACAAGCATAATAATTTTACAACTCCCAACATAAGCAAATTTATTCTCATGAATAGTAGTGGGAGCATCATATGAAACTTGAATACTATAAATTGTTTCCACATTAAAAGAGTAATGTTCAGTAAAAGGATATTCAAAACAATGACGATAATTATCACTAATTCTTATAACATAAGTATCATCACAATACTCATCATAAGTAGCAACTTTGTTCTCATCTTAGTCAATTGAAACCTCTTCCGAAATAGCAGAATCATTACTAAATAAAGTCATGACCTCTCAAATACACTTTTATAAATATTGCAATCATCATAAATAGTAGGCATGCTATCATCATAATAAATTTGCACATCAAAACTTGGGGGACTGAAAACATTATCTTCATTAAACATAGCATCCCCAAGCTTGTGGCTTTGCATATCACAAGAATAATCACTCTCATCATTAATAATATGAATAGCACCAATAGTATAGCAATTATTATCATCACAACTTTCTCTATTGGTGCCAAAAAGATTTTCAAGATTATAGCAATTATCATTACTTTTCCCAATCGTAATCATCACAATGAGTAATAGGCATAACAATAATAGGAGCAACATCATTTGGGAGTGATACTTTTTTTACCTTTGTTTCTCCGTCTTTTCTTTTCCTTCTTCACATCATGTGTGGGTTAAATCACCTTCTTGGACCTCCTTATTGATGAGATTGGTTGAATAAAAAGCTCCTCCTCGTCACCTAATTCATCATAAGAAAAAATAGGAGGATATTGGGAAACCTCTCCCACCTTCATTAGTATTCTCTTCATCTTCTATTTGTTTTCTTGTCTTTAAGTAATTGTCAATATAAGGATTATCGATGCAATTTACCACACAATAGATATAAATTTCCTATAGATCAAAATCAAGAAATCTCTCAAGGTTATATGCCGGAATATCCCTAGTTATACATTTCATTTCTTCATATCCCACAAGTAAACTAAGTTCATTATGGTGAGCAAGGGAAATCAAGTCATCACAATTTTTGGACACAATTTGATCATGAAACAATTTGCATTGGAGATTTAAATGACCATGTTCATTGCAAAGTTCACAAGGATGGCGAGAAAAAATAAATCTTTCAGCACAAACATCTAGCCTCTCTTGCAACGATTTAGTTTTCTAAATACTTATGCTTCTTAAAAAATCTATCTTCCCTTTTTGGTATGTATTTGCAAACTCTATGCACTCCACAAAAATTGACGTGCTTATAAGAAACATTTTTATCATTACTAGTGCAATCGTCATTGCTACTATGGATATTCAAAGAATTCATACTAACAACATTGCAATCATGCTCATTATTCAAATATTTAGCGCCCAACATTTTATTGCATCCTTCTTCTAGCACTTTGGCACAACTTTCATTTCCGTTATTTTCACGGAAGAAATTAAAAAGACGAAGCATATGAGGCAACCTCAATTCCTTTTTTTGTACTTTTATTTTTATAAAATAAACTAGTGATAAAAGAAGAAACTAAAAGATTCAATTGCAAGATCTAAAGATATACCTTCAAGCACTCACCTCCCCGGCAACGGCACTAGAAAAGAGCTTGATGTCTAGTACACAACCTTCTTCTTGTAGATTTGTGTTGGGCTTCCAAGCGTAGAGTTTTGTAAGATAGTAGCAATTTTCCCTCAAGTGGATGACCTAAGGTTTAGCGATCCATGGGAGGCGTGGGATGAAGATGGTCTCTCTCAAACAACCCTGCAACCAAATAACAAAGAGTCTCTTGTGTCCCCAACACACCCAATACAATCGTAAATTGTATAGGTGCACTAGTTCGGTGAAGAGATGGTGATACAAATGTAATATGGATGGTAGATATAGGTTTTTGTAATATGAAAAATAAAAAAACAGTAAGGTAACTAATGATAAAAGTGAGCACAAACGGTATTGCAATGCTTGGAAACAAGGCCTAGGGTTCATACTTTCACTAGTGCAAGTTCTCTCAACAATTATAACATAATTAGATCATATAACAATCGCTTGGCATGTAACAAAGAGTCACTCCGAAGTTACTAATAGCAGAGTACAAACGAAAAGATTATTGTAGGGTACGAAACAACCTCAAAGTTATTATTTCTGATCGATCTATTGGGCTATTCCTATAAGTGTCACAAACACCCCTAGTGTTTGTACTAAAATAACACCTTAAGACACACATCAACCAAAACCCTAATGTCACCTAGATACTCCAATGTCACCACAAGTATCCATGGGTTTGATTATATGATATGCATCACACAATCTTAGATTCATCTATTCAAACCAACACAAAGAACTTAAAAGCGTGCCCCAAAGTTTCTACCCGAGATTCAAGACGAAAACGTGTTCCAACCCCTATGCATAAGTTCACAAGGTCACTGAAGCCGCAAGTTGATCAGCCAAACATACATCAAGTGGATCACGTGAATATCCCATTGTCACCACAGATAAGCACATGCAAGACATACATCCAGTGTTCTCAAATCCTTAAAGACTCAATCCGATAAGATAACTTCAAAGGCAAACTCAACCCATTACAAGAAGGTAGAGGGGTAGAAACATCATAAGATCCATCAATAATAGCAAAGCTCGCGGTACATCATGATCGTGCCAAATCAAGAACACGAGAGAGAGAGAGAGAGAGAGAGAGAGAGAGAGAGAGAGATCAAACACATAGCTACTGGTACATACCCTCAGCCCCAAGGGTGAACTACTCCCTCCTCGTCATGGAGACTGCCGAGATGATGAAGATGGCCATCAGTTATAGTTTTCCCCTCCGATAGGGTGCCGAAACGGGTTCCCAATTGGTTTTTCTTGGTTATAGAGGCTTGCGGCAGCGAAACTCCCGATCTAGGTTTATTTCTAGGGGTTTCGGAATTTATAAGAATTTTTGGCGTCGGGGACAAGTCATGGGACCCACGAGGCGATGACAAGGTAGGGGGCGCGCCCTCCACCCTTGTGGTGGCCTCGTGGCTCTCTTGGTCCATCTCTGGCACTCTGTGGGCTTCTTTTGGTCCATAAAAAATCATCGTAAATTTTCAGGTCAATTGGACTCCGTTTGATATTCGTTTTCTGCGAAACTCAAAAACAAGGAAAAAACAGAAAGTGGCACTGGGCTCTAGGTTAATAGGTTAGTCCCAAAAATCATATAAAATAGCATATTAATGCATATAATACATCCAAAACGGTTAATATAATAGCATGGAACAATAAAAAATTATTGATATTTTGGAGACGTATCAATCACTTATATCACTGGACACAATTGGATCAGTATGTTGTCTAAGTACAATCTGAAGCCCTGTGATGAACTGCAGTTTGTTTTAACAAACATGCCACAGTTAGTCCTTCTTGTGATTAAAATAAGTGAAGAAAAAGACTGGATCCAGGTCATGGGGCCTAGCAAAGTTAGAAAGCTGAAGTAAGAAAGAATAGCAGACTAGAGACGATCGTTGTTGTTTCACAGATCGGTACCACCTTCAGCATCGGATCGCGCACTGGCACCTGCTTCGACGGCATTGGCTCTAGCACTGACAGCGGTAGTATCTCGGTTCCACCATAGGATTGTGCACCGACCGCATGAGCGGATCAGGCTGATCTACCGGAGGATCGGGTACCAACACTGGCACCTCGTCCGACACCGGCACCAGCTCCACAAGGGGCACCATCTCCGGGAGCAGCAACGACACTACCAGTCGCACCGACATGGGCACCAGCAACGGCTCCGGCACCTCCACCAACACTTGAAGTTGCACTTGTGAAAGGATCGATAAGGTTGACTAGAGGGGGTTGAATAGGTAACTAACAATTTTTAGCTTTTCTTTAGCAAATTAAACTTAGCAACAAAGTAGGTTGTCTAGATATGCAACTAGATGGACAACCTATATGATGCAACAATCACAAGCACACAAGTAAGCAAGCTAGGATAAACAACGAGAGCTTGCACAAGTAAAGGTAAGAAATAACCACAAGTGGAGCCGGTGAAGACGAGGATGTGTTACCGAAGTTCCTTCCCTTTGAGAGGAAGTACGTCTCCGTTGGAGCGGTGTGGAGGCACAATGCTCCCCAAGAAGCCACTAGGGCCACCGTATTCTCCTCACGCCCTCACACAATGCAAGGTACTGTGATTCCACTAGTGGTGCCCTTGAAGGCGGCGACCGAACCTTTACAAACAAGGTTGGGGCTATCTCCACAACCAAATTGGAGGCTCCCAACGACACCACGAAGCTTCACCACAATGGACTATGGCTCGGCGGTGACCTCAACCGTCTAGGGTGCTCAAACACCCAAGAGTAACAAGATCCGCAAGGGATTAGTGGGGGGGAATCAAATTTCTCTTGGTGGAAGTGTAGATCGATGCCTTCTCAAGCAATCCCTCGAAAATCAACAAGTTTGATTGGCTAGGGACAGAGATAGGGCGGAAATGGAGCTTTGAGCAACAATGGAGCTTGGGGAGGAAGAGGTGTGTCTTCTTGAGGAGGAAGACTCACCATATATAGTGGAAGAACAAATCCAACCATTATACACCAACTCTGCCCGCAACATGTGGTACTACCGCACTTGACTTGCGGTACTACCGCACGGCCCTGCGGTACAACCGCTCCAAGTGCAGTACTACCACTGACGCGACATGAGCCAGATCTAGCCCCTATTGCGTATAGCAACGGGCGGTAGTACTACCAGAGCGGTACTACCGCACGCCCTTGCGGTACTACCACAAGGCAGGATCAGACTGGTCGGGGAAGAGCGCAGACTAAAAAAATTACATCCGCGACTACTTTCGTAGAGTTTCGATCGATGCAAAAACCCGGCATGGTACTACCGCTTGCTCGCAGCGGTACTACCGCATGGGACGCGGAATTAAAAAAGTACTTCCGCTCCTACTTCCGTACTACTTATGACGCAGAGGCAGGGCCACGGTACTACTGTGCCCCTGGTACGGTACTACCGTGATGTGTGGTACTACCGCACCCGAGGAGCGGTACTACCATGAGGCCCCGCGGTACTACCACTACTTTTAGCGGTACTACCGCAAGCCTTAGAGTGGTAGTAGTGGAAGGCCACTGTTTTTGCAAAGACAAGGAAAACAGCCGGAGCTCCAATGAAGCGAAGGAAAGGTGGAGCGAATGAATAGATATGTACGTGATGATTCCACCCTAACCTTTCTGAAGCGGCCCCCCTCTTAATAGTATGGCTTTCCTATGACTCAATTCCACTGAAAAGAAACAAAAGGAAATGCCATCTTCAGTAGGTTCCGAGGGGCACTTAATCGTCTTGTGCCTAGGCATGAGATATCTGAAAAGCTCAATGCACACGATTAGTCCGCAAGAGCATTGTCATCAATTGCCAAAACTACTTAGGGAGAAATATGCCCTTACAATCTCCTCCTTTTTGGTGGATTGATGACAATACGGGATTTGCACTAAGATATGAAAGGAAAAAAAATAAGCAATCCCAAAATGTATATAAAATATAGGCAAGCTCCCCCTAGATGTGTGCATTCTTATGAAGATGCTTTGGACTGCACAGCGCACATACTAGGATCAACACTCCCCCTATATTTTATAAGCAACACACTCCTTGCAAGTAATAATATAACTTTACGCATGGATGCAAGGAGGATATCGTGAGAAAAGAGTAACATGGCAAGTGAAGCATAGGCTCACAACCTACAAGATAGCATAGACATAATGAATATATAAGGAGTACAACGCATATGTCTCACACCATATGATAGGTCTCACACACACGACACAAACCAACAGAATGCAAACGAAAATCAAGGTTCAACCGAATGAAAGCAAATAACACGGCACAAGACACACGACACAAGACACACACAAATCCTACACTCTCTCCCCCTTTGGCATCGAGACACCAAAAGGGCGGAGAGGAATCCTATGACATAAGTGGCAGCTCAGGTGGAAGCGATCAGTCATCACGCGCCTCGTCAGTCTCTTGCTGCTCCTCCTCGGAATCATACCACTTGTATCCCTGCTTGGCAATCCACTCAGCCTCTGGAGTAATGTTTTTTCTCAGAGCCACTAGACACATCCTCGCCAAAAGTCCTCAAGATCTTCTTGTCGCGCCGGCGAACCTGCTTCTGAGCAACATGAGACTTGTATTGCCCCTTGGCATGCATACATAACAGAGCCTTCATCTTGCTCTTCAGCTTTTTAGCCCACGAGGGCTCAAACGAGGGGGAGCATACCCTCCAGAATTATCCTCATCAGCTACCTCCTCCTCAATTTCCTCCTCATCCACATCCATCTAAGCCACAGCGGCCTCAGCACGGGTAGTGGTGTTAGCCCACTGGCTCTTGATGCGGAGCTTGATAGGCTCATGACGAACCCAATGGGGAGCCTCAAACTCTTCATTAGGATACAACTTTTCCCAAGTCTTGGTGATAAGCAGAAACAGGTACAGACAATAGATGGGCACTTTGTGGGTGAACACTGCAAAACGTAACTCACACCACATGATATGTGAGATATCAAGTGGTTGTGTCTGAGCATGACGTGCCTCCTCACAAATGAGCATCATGTCCATGAGAAATGCATGTACCTTGTCCTTGTCCCCAATGCGAGCAAACAGAGAGTTGTGGAAGATTCGATGCATGATATCCAGAAAAGGGATCAGAACCCAAGTCTTCTTGCCACTTGCGAGCGTCTTTTCCACATAACAGGGATGCACCTTGTTCTTGTTGGCAAACTCTTGATTAGCACAAGGGCGAACTCCAACAGGAGTGTTGAGCCCCTCATCAGCAACCTGAAGTAAATCCATGAAATCCTTCCAAGTAGCAGTCATCTTTTTTCCATTGGTCATCCAAGTCATGTTGCGTTCCTCCTTAGGATGGAAGTGGACCGAAGCAAAGAACTGGGCCACAATCTCTGGGTCAAAGTCCATATGAAAAGACATGACGTGCTCAATGCCAAACTGCTCCAGGAGGTCCAGAGCCTCAGCAAAATAGGCCCGGTGCTCCTCCTTCCTCATGTGAGTCATATCAATCGAGTGTGCATCCACATATAAGTTGTGTTTGCTCTTGAGCACCTATGTGAAGATAAGATACTGCTGCTTGGTCCAGAACAAATCATCCCCTCTGAACTGTGCCCGGGGATTCACATAGGGATTGATCTTCCTCCTAGCGACAAACTCAGCTAATGGAGTCTCGTCCATACCCATTGTTGGTTCCTTGTTCTTGGTGGCAGTGGACTTGGTTCTGCGTTGGGGGGCATTGGAGCCCTCAGGAACATCATCTTGGTTGCGTAGACGCTTCGACCCTGTGTCACGGGTGGGATTCGAGCGATGGAGATTAGAACCGGAGCCACCACCTATGACACAAACACAAGAACACACAATAGAAGCAAAGAGAATCAATACACAAGCCACAGCAAAGCACGAGAAACATGTAGAAATAATAATAAGTAGGGGCTACGAAGAAGGTGTGGAGTGAACGGTAGTACTGCTCTAAGATGCGACACTAAATTTTTATTGCCGCTCTAGGTGTGGTAGTACCGTGCCGGGGTGGCACGGTAGTACCACATCTGGAGCGGTACTAAAAATTTACTTCCGCGTCGAGCGCGGTAGTACCGCGTCAGAGAGGCGGTAGTACCGTGTACGATACGCGTCAGAGCGGTAGTACCGCATGAGACCTGCGGTAGTACCGCTCGGGGTTAGATCCGAAGGCGGATCCAATCTATGAACACGCGAGACAACTAGAGCGGTACTACGGTCGATCACAACTCCTTGGTAGCAGCATACTAACTAGCATCTCTGTCGAGGATATACCCCGCAGCGTAACCCGGCCGAAAGTATAACCCGGCCGGACTTGGCGGTTTACTTGAGACGGTTTACACTTGGCGATTCACTGGCGTCCCGCCCTGATCAGACGGATTACAAGCAACCTGCCTGGTTAGTATGACTCACTGGTAACCCCGCGAGCGGATCACGGATGACAAGGCCCAAGGCCCAGAAGGCCGGTTCATGTCATGGTGGGCCGGTTTATGAAGAAAGCACAAGGAATATTCTCTTACAAAGGAAGCAAGACTAGGACTCCTTGTAATAAGCAATCCTATTCCTACTAGGACCAGTCATGTAACCCGCCCCTTCAACATATATAAGGAGGGGCAGGGCTCCCTAAAGGGGGGGAGTTCTCATGAGTTTCTAGGGCTAGACACCAAGAGCCGGTTTACCGGCGACACCATGAGGATCATAATGAGATCTAGCCTCAAACAACACGTAGCGTTATTACCGGATGATGTTTCCCGGGGCCCGAAGCTGTCTAAATCCCTGTCTTGTGTTGCGTCTCTCGATTCCGCTCAACCCCTCTCAAGCTACTACATAGATGCGCGGCCTCACGACTAAGTCCTTACCCTAGGACATCTGTCGTGACAATTCCACGACAGTTGGCACCCACCGTGGGGCCTGCGCACGGTGGTGATGAGTTCTTGGAGGGATCTCCCCAGGGATCGAGGAGTTTGCAATTTTCCGGATGAAGATTTTGCAATCTATGAGATTGAAGTTGAAGAAGAAATCAGGGTTTGGTACTCTGTGTGCCGTCGATGCTACACGAGCCGTCAAATCGGATAGGAGATCGATTTCTACTGTTGCTGTTGCAAGTCGCCGAGACAATCAAAGTTTCACTGCCCGTGCACTATTACGTTCCTTCGCGAGAAAGCCGCCGACCAATGATCCATCAACACGAGGGAAAAAGTCAAACCAAGAGCGACCAAGACAAGGATAGTGAGGGGATTGGATTCAGACTCCGCGGTCGTGGCTCCGTTCCGAGCCGGCCCGCGTGGATCTCTCATCGGGCCACCGCCAGCGTGCCTCGGTGGTTGAGCCGCCTTCGCTGGTCGCCGCCTTCACCCCCGCTGAGTCGCCGCCTTTCAGCCGTCGTAGCCACCCCGTGCTTCATATACTAAATCTACGAAGTCTATCACTCAATCTCCCCTCGCTGGCATCGTCTCCGAGCCGCCGCTACATGGCCAACCCCGGCCGGTGTAGCACCGAGCCGCCGCACTTGTAAGCCGCCGCCGAGCCTTGCGAGCTATCGTCCGCTTCAGCTTCCATTGTCACGGGATGCTTCTTCGTCCTCAAACCGGCCTTCTGCCTTTCCTGCTGCTTCAAGCCGCCGCCAACAGCTGGTGCCGGGCTGCCCTGGACTCGCCTCGCCGCAGCCCTCTTCCACATCGGCCGCGCTGAACCGGCCACGGCCGTGCCTCTCCAACCCGTCGCTGCTACGGACGCATCGCGTTGACCTGTCAGACTGCCCTTGTTGCAATGTATGAGTTGCCAAAGCACTTCTGAGCATCAGCAAGTCGCCGTTATGGCCGCATTAAGCCACCGCCGGCGAGCCGTTGGCTGTTTCTTCTACTGCTGTTGGAAAACCGGCTCTCTTTTTTGGGTCGTTTCTTCTACCCCGGTCTGGGCTCGTCGCGGCCTCATTCACCTCTGCTATCACGGGTTTCTACTGTGGTTTCCGCTCGATGGAGTTTTTACCTTGAAAGTAATGATGTCACATAGTGCGAACATGGGCGGCCACCAGTACTATTTTTCTGTGATTAAAACTGCTGTGAAGTTTTGGTCGTACGGATCAAGGGGTGCAGTAATAGCTACACCCATGGGGTGTTACCAATCATCTGCTACCAAAAGCAGACAAAGACCAAAGAAAGTGGTTTGGCTGGCCACGGGAAGATCATGGTGTAACAGTGTTATTCTATCAGGAAAATTGGTCAATGCAAAGGAAATGATCGTATCATGGATATATCAATCGTGCAATTGGTATCATGCAACGGTACCACGATGCTTGACGAATATCTGTGCAAGCGCTGCCCCTGCGGTCGGGTTTACATCAACATAACACGGAAAATTCGACTGTCCGCACGGCTGACCGCACTTGCGATTAACTCGCTCGTCCACGCCGGCTTATAATGCCGCGGCCGACTCATCTATTGTCCGGGCGAATCAAGTGATATCTATCACATTTATTTTTAATACATATTAATTCATCCGAGCAAAAATGCCTCGCCCTGCTGTATTTTGTATGCAGAAAAATTATTCATTACAAAGAGATATTATACCGCGGAGATGGAGGCCCGCCAACATCATTCGGCACAAGTGGACGTCGTTACTCAACGGACTCCTGCACCGGTTTACAACACCGTGGCCGTTTCTCGCGATCGCACCGGTTTACAACGCCGTGGCCGTCTCTCGCGACCGCGCCGGTTTACAATGCCGTGGTCGTCTCTCGCGACCGCGCCGGCCGACCCATCTATTCTTCGAGCAAATCAGTTCACGCGTCTGCACCGGTTTACAACACGGAGGACATCTTGCTCCTCCCCGCCGGCTTACAATACCGCGACCCACTCGTGTGTGCTGCCTCTGATACTGCGGTCGTTTTTACTGTCCGCCATGTGGTCCGGTCTATTCAACATACCGGTTTGGCTAACAGACACCAATGAGGATCATAAGGTCCAAATACATCAGGTGATATCCATCTAAATCTATTTTCTTGATATATATCATTTTCATCAAGAAAACAAGATGCTTTGATCTATCTATGTTGATATGCAGGACAATTATTTATTAAGGGACCAAAGAGGGTTTGCCGCACAGCGCAACTCCCATATAGATACCCTGCCTCTACGGTTACTTGGGGGGCTTCCTGTTCAAACATAAGTCGCATTCAAACCAAAGAGAACATAGCCAAACTCACTAGGGGGCTTCTTGATCGTATTCGAATCATAGCTTAACCCCTTTTGGGTCCGACTTGGATCATATTCGAATCCACTGATCGGTGCAATGTCAAAACCACTGGGGGCTACATGATAGTATTCGAATCCTAGCTTAACCCTTTTGGTCCAGTTTACTGATCGTATTCGAATCAAAAACCTCATCAAATTTTCTCAAGGCCACTGGGGGCTTCATGATCGTATTCGAATCCTAGCTTAACCCCTTTGGTCCGGTTTACTGATCGTATTCGAATCAGAAGCCTTAAATATGGAGCCTGGCAGCTCGCGAAAAGCCAAGAGCTTAAAGGCCGCTCTTAAAAAATACCTAGAGCTTAAAGGCCGCTCACAAAAAGCCTAGAGCCTGGAAGCTCGCAAAAAGCCTCGAATTTGGAGCCTGTTAGCTCGTAAAAAGCCTCGACTACATGGTCTTATTTGCCAACAAATGTTTTGTTTCTGCGATATTACAAGTTTTTGTTGTTAACCAAGTCTATTGATCCGGGATTGGGCAATTGCAAAGTTGACCATATTTCTACAAGGTTAAAGTCTGGGTCATGAACACCAGCGAGAGTTAAACCAGTGTTCATCGTAACCCAGATCGGCCTTCATGATGAGCCGACAAAGAGCCAAAAAACAGATTGGCAGTACATGATCAGTTATAATGACCGGTGTTTCTTAAACCGGCCTGGCTTTGACTATAAGTCGCCAGTATGAGATAAGATAATGACTGGTGTTCATTAAACCGGCCTCGCTTTTGACTATAAGTCGCCAGTATGAGATAAAATAATGACCGGAGTTTATTAACCCGGCCTGGTTGTGATCAAATATCACTTGAACCGGTTTTCAAACCGGATTATATTATTCAAGTCTTTAATATCCAACATGGCTGGATTTTTATTATGGTTATCAATATTATGATCGAGGTTTTCAAAGTCACTTTTAGCGCAATGGATATCATTTCATCGATGGAAGTGATTTATTCTACAAAGGAATAGTCCCGAGTCACTACAGGCTTACAACCCGGCACTTGGGGGCTACATTATTCAGATTGAGATTATATCAAATGCTCAAGTCTCATGTCGCTGCAAGCATGCACCATGACACTTGGGGGCTAATGCAAAGTCATTTTTACTGGCCTTATTGAAGACCCGACTCATCATATTATAACGAGCCGGCCCTTGGGGGCTACCAATTGCTCATGTCAACAATTCAAGGTACACAAGTATTAATCCATTATATTGAAGTATCCACAGCTCAGTTGGTAAAGCACAAAGCTCTTAACCTTGTGGACGTGGGTCCAAGCCCCATAATGGGAGTTACATTATACAATGCTATTTTCAATGAAGTATATACAAAGTCCCTGCTCATTATTAAATAATGACCCGGCACTTGGGGGCTACATATGTGGAATATTCAGTTTTAACTAGTGACTAAGATGAACAATCTGGATTTCTTTAAGGTTGCAAGATTTATATTGAAACAAGTCTTAAGCTATCACTATGTTCTCCTCTTAGGACTTGGGGGCTACAGGTAATATGCAAATAAACGAGGAATATCTTCAAATTCTCAGTTTTGAACAAACTAGGAAGATCAATTGTGTGACTCAGTGTTGGCAACAGTAACCCGACATCTATAAATAGTCATGACCCGGAGTTGTCAGTTTTTATAACCCGACAATGGTGGTAATTATAAACCGGCATCTTCAAACCGGCTGGATATCAATTGAATATTTGAAGACCAATATTTTTGTCAAATCGGAGCATTGAAGGCTGACTCAAATGGATTCTTGATTTACAATATTTCTTATGCAAGCAAGTTGATTATGAAGCTGGGTCTGTTGACCCGGATTTTCTAGAAGAAGGAAAGGAAAAGGACTTAAGGATGATCAAGTGCCAGTTCAGGAAAATATTTTTAATCCGGAGCACAACCTATCAAATTTGTTCTCGCGGGAAGGATCAAGTTTACCATGAATAAATCCAAGCTAAACTAGGGGCTAATGTCAGGGATATACCCCGCAGCGTAACCCGACCGGAAGTATAACCCGGCCGGACTTGGCGGTTTATTTGAGACGGTTTACACTTGGCGATTCACTGGCATCCCGCCCTGATCAGACGGATTACAAGCAACCTGCCTGGTTAGTATGACTCACTGGTAATCCGGCGGGCGGATCACGGATGACAAGGCCCAGGGCCCAGAAGGCCGGTTCATGTCATGGTGGGCCGGTTTGTGAAGAAAGCACAAGGAATATTCTCTTACAAAGGAAGCAAGACTAGGACTCCTTGTAATAAGCAATCCTAATCCTACTAGGACTAGTCATGTAACCCGCCCCTTCAACATATATAAGGAGGAGCAGGGCTCCCTAAAGGGGGGGAGTTCTCACAAGTTTCTTGGGCTAGACACCAAGAGCCGGTTTACCGGCGACACCATGAGGATCATAATGAGATCTAGCCTCAAACAGCACATAGGGTTATTACCGGATGATGTTTCCCGGGGCCCGAAGCTTTCTAAATCCTTGTCTTGCGTTGTGTCTCTCGATTCCGCTCAACCCCTCTCAAGCTACTACATAGATGCGCGGCCTCACGACTAAGTCCTTACCCTAGGACATCTGCCGTGACAATTCCACGACAATCTCTACTGCACAACTACTCTCCTACACCCTAATCTTGCATGGATAGGGCCTAAGAGAACTCAAGAACAACATGCATCTCCCGAAAACCTAGAGACAAAACAAAGGGCAAAAGAAGAAAGGATTCGGGGAGAGACCTTGTTCCATGGCAAGAGGGCGAGGTGGGGAACGATCCCACCGGTCGGAATGCGAGGAGAGTGGCCGGAGACGGAGATCCGGCGAGGTCCTCCGGCGCTGTTCTTGGGCGAGAGAGAGAGAGAGAGAGAGAGAGAGAGAGAGAGAGAGAGAGAGAACGTGGGGAAAACAAGTTGAATGGGTATGGGGAGTTAGAGCTCCCCCTGCCCGCTTATAACTCCCACCTGTTCATAACGACGTGGTAGTACTGCATACTATTGTGGTAGTACCGCCTGGGCGGTAGTACCACACACAAGGTGGTAGTACCGCTCTCCAGCGGCAGTAAAAAATTACTATCGTGCTAATTGCGGTAGTACTGTGCCAGACCACAGTAGTACCGCTCCCCCAAGAAAGTGCAAGTTTCGAAAAAGAAGGCTTATGAAAATCAACTACCGACCAAGAACACACAAACATGACAACACGAAAGAAAGAAAATAGACAACTAGAACCACACACAAGACACCCCTCTTTAAAAGAGGTCGGTGACCGGAGCCACCTATGTTTGAGTTACTTGGTATGGTACCGCGAAGAATTATCCTTGGGCTCATGACCAACACTCGTCTTGAAGCACTAATGGGGGGAGGAAGAGTTCATTGAGAGAACAATACTCCCCCTATGTCCATGCCTACACCTAGACAAGATGATCATGATGAGTGGGAGGAGGTGTGCAAGGTTTCAATCTACATTGCTCAAATCTATGATATTTAGCTCATGCCTTAACTCGCGAAATCTTTCTTCATCTAATGGCTTCGTTAAGATATCTGCAAGGTTATCATGTGTGTTGACATAATGAATATCTATTTCTCCTCGCCGAATATGGTCCCGGATGAAGTGATACCAAATCTCAATATGCTTCGTCTTGAAGTGTTGCACCGGGTTGAGAAATCTTGATGGCACTTTCATTGTCACACTAAAGAGGCACTTTGTCACAAGTGACACCGTAATCCTTTAAATTTTGCCTCATCCATAAAAGTTGTGCACAACAACTGCCGAGCACCACGTACTCCGCTTCGGTGGACGAGATAGACACACAACTTTGCTTCTTAGAAGACCAACTTACCAAAGAGCAACCAAGGAATTGGCACCCTCCGGAAGTGGACTTCCTATCCACTTTGTCTCCCGCCCAATCCAAATCTGAGAAACCTACAAGGTTGAAGTTTGCTCCTCTTGGGTACCGTAAGCCAATGTTTGGGGTATGAGCCAAATATCGAAAGATTCGCTTGACTGCCACAAAGTGACATTCCTTAGGTGAGGCTTGAAACCGTGCACACATTCCCACACTAAACATAATATCCGGTCTAGATGCACAAAGGTAAAGCAAGGATCCAATCATAGAACAATATACCTTTTGATCCACCGCTTTACCATTGGGATCAATGTAAAGTTGGCACTTGGTAGGCATTGGAGTAGTAGCCGGCTTGACATCACTTAGATTGAACCTCTTGATCATGTCTTGAGTGTATTTGGCTTGTTTGATGAAGATTCCTTCTCTTCTTTGCTTGATCTTGAACCCAAGGAAGAACTTCAACTCTCCCATCATGGACATCTCAAATTGTGCGGTCATGAGTGCGGCAAACTCATCATTGAAAGCTTTGTTAGGTGAACCAAAGATAATATAATCAACATATAGTTGGCAAACAAACAACTCCCCTTTGACCTTCTTAGTAAAAAGAGTGGGGTCGATTTTCCCAATTTCAAACCCACGATCTTGCAACAACTCGGTAAGATGCTCATACCACACACGTGGGGCTTGTTTAAGGCCATAGAGCGCCTTATCGAGTTGATACACGTGATTGGGGAACATAGGATCCTCAAACCCCGTGGGTTGTTTGACATACACCAACTCATTAAGAGGACCATTTAGAAAAGCACTTTTCACATCCATTTGTTGCAATTTAAAGTTATGACGAGAAGCATAGGCAAGCAACAAACGAATGGATTCAAGGCGAGCAACGGGGGCAAAGGTTTCACCGTAGTAGATACCCTCGACTTGGGAGTAGCCTTGAGCCACCAAACAAGCCTTGTTGCGATTGACAATTACGTGAGCATCTTCCTTGTTCTTAAAGAACCACTTGGTTCCAATGACATTATGGTTCTCCTTCGGCCTTGGCACCAGATGCCACACCTTGTTGCGCTCGAAGTTATGGAGTTCTTCATGCATGGCATTGAGCCAATCAGGGTCTTCGAGCGCCTCATAGAACTTTTGAGGTTCAACACAAGAGACAAAAGCTTGATGAGCACAATAGTTTGCTAATTGTCTACTAGTGCTTACCCCCTTTGTGATACTTCCAAGAATATTCTCCATGTGATGCTCTCTAGAAGCGAGCCTGAAGGCAACTTTAGCAGAACGACGCTCCAATTGCTCTTCAAGTGATAATTGAGGAGCTATGAGTTGATCATCTCGGGTGTCGTCAAGAGCTTGATCTTGATCTCTAGCTTGCTCTTGATCTTGAACAGGCTTGGAAGAGGGAACTTGGCCTTGTGCATCACTTGGTGGCTCACCACCATCTTGTGGTTGATCTTGCACTTGGCCTTGTTCATCCGGTTGAGGGCCTTCACTTTGTTCTTCGGAAGCGTGTGGGTCTTGGTTTGATGATGGTTCCACTTCAGTGGAACATTGTCCTTCTCATTCGGCCACAAGGGGTTCCTCAATGGGTAGTATATAACCAACACCCATTCTTCTTATGGCTTGGGGAGGAATTTCATCACCTACATCACAAGTACCACTTTGCTCCACTTGGGATCCGTTATTCTCATCAAGCCCTATGTTACACGTCTCCTCAATGAGTCCATTGGACTTGTTGAGGACATGGTAAGCATGAGAGTTTGTAGCATAACCAACAAATATGACCTCATGAGCTCTAGCTTCAAATTTAGACAAACGAGCACCTTTCTTGAGTATAAAACACTTGCAACCGAACACCCGGAAGTACTTGAGATTGGGCTTGTTACCGGTAAGTATCTCATAAGGAGTCTTGTTCAAGCCTTTGCCGAGATAGAGCCGATTGGATGCATGACAAGAGGTGTTGATGGCTTCGGCCCAAAAGTTGTACGGAGATTTCAACTCCGCCATCATGGTCCTCATCGCGTCCATCAATGTCCGGTTCTTTCTCTCTGCTACACCATTTTGTTGAGGGGTATATGGTGTGGCATATTGATGCTTGATCCCCTCATCACTAAGAAACTCTTCCAAGGTGTAGTTCTTGAACTCGGTGTCGTTGTCACTTCGAATCATCAAGATCTTTGCATCATGTTGATGTTGAGCTTCATTTGCAAAGTTGATGACGGTTTGTTGGGTCTCACTCTGCCTCTTGAAGAAGTATACCCTAGTGTATCTTGAATAATCATCTACAATCACCACGCAATACTTTCTACCCCAAGACTATCAAAGGATGGAGGCCCAAAGATATCCATGTGAAGGAGCTCTAACGGTCTTTTTGAGTAGATGATAGTAGTGGGAGGGTGAGCCTTCTCATGTAACTTTCCTTCAATACAAGCACTGCAAGCACGATCTTTCGCAAAACTAATATCCGTCAGTCCATGGACATGGTCCCCCTTGAGAAGACTTTGCAAATATCTCATATTGACATGGGCTAACCGGCGATGCCAAAGCCAACCCACATCAACTTTAGCCATTAGGCAAGTCGCGGTCTTAGTGGGTTGCTCCGAGAAGTTAACAACATAGAGACCGTTCTCGACATGCCCAACATAGGCTACTTTAAGAGTATTTCTCCACAAGAGGGCCATGGTACCAATATCAAAGAATGTGGCAAAGCCCTTGAGTGCAAGTTGACGAACTGAAAGTAAGTTGTATGCAAGGGACTCAACAAGCATGACTTTCTTGATGGTGAGATCATGAGAAACAACAACCTTGCCAAGCCCCAATACCTTAGAAGATGAATCATCACCCCATTCGACATTGGTGGCCATAGATGAACCTTGGTGCACATCCACCACCAAGCCTTTGCTTCCGGTCGTACGATTTGTGGCTCCACTATCGAGCAACCATGATCCCCCATTGGAAGCAAACTCCTGCAAGAGATCAATGCTTGGATTTAGGTACCCATTTTGTAATGGGTCCTTCGAGGTTAGTAACAAGGGTCTTAGGAACCCAAATAGAAAATTCAATGTACTCATAAGAAGAACCGACAAATTTAGCAAACGCATGTTGTCGGTGTACAAAAAGAGGGGTACACTTTTTGTACCCCTATGACTGTGCACGGGCAGTCTGAGCCACGGGCACCACCACACCAAGCATGGCAAGGGAGGTGAGCTGGGGTAAGACCGAAGCTTGATGGAGACTGGAACAACGCCAAGAACAAGACCACAAGGAGCAAACGGGCGAAGCGGCTTTCTCTGGCAAGGTCCTTGCCGGGAGCCAGTTTTAGCAGCCCTGGCAAGACCCTTGCCGGGGCCGGCTCTGGAAGCCCCGGCAAGACCCTTGCCGCGGCAGCTCGCCCCGTGCCTACGGAGCAGATCGCCCTTGAATCCACCGCCCCCATGGGGCGAGGATTCGGGATATATCCCCGTGGTGGCATGCAGATCTTTGTGAAGACATCCAAGATCAGATACAAGTTAAGAAGACGACGACCCTTGGCAGGATCCCAGCCAAGGAGGACCACAAGGCCTCCGGCAAGCACCTTGCCGGGGTTGACAGCAGGCGCCGCGACAAGACCCTTGCCAGGGCCCCGACAAGGCCCTTGCCGAGGACACCCGCAGGGCCACCATCTGGCCCGCACCAACTGTATTTCCACCGCCCCACGCAGTTGCCGACCCAACCAGCTGGACAGGCTCCTGTGTGGCAACTTGCAAATCTTCGTGGGGACCCACCGTTGTGCCACCTCAGCTGCCTGCCTGCCTACATGGCACCTCAGGCACCGCTGGCCAGGGCGCGTGTCAACACGAGGAGGAGCGGCGACGGACAAGACGGACGTCTCCCCTCGTTCCAGATAAAGCAAGGACACCTAAGCTAGGCGCATTAAATGTGCCTTGTCCTGTAATGCGAGGGATAACCTCGCATCACTGTACCCTTTCCACCTCCTGTGTGCCACTGTGGCAACCCCTTTTTCCTATAAAAGGAGGCCCGAGGCGACCAGGAGGAGGATTCGGCTTTTAGAACTCCTCATGACTCTTTTGGAGCTCCTCACTAGCTAAAGAACACAAACATATAATCCACCAAAGCAGGAGTAGGGTTTTACGCATCTTTGCGGCCCGAACCTGGGTAAAGGAACCGTGTCCTGACTATTAGATCCGCTCTTCTCTCAACCCCGCACCCCGCAACCGTAGTAGGGATTCTTGTGATCCCATAGGTATCAATCCAAATACACCGACATCTTTGGCGCGCCAGGTAGGGGCGCAGTTGTGAGAATCGGCTTTAGCGGTTAGTTCGACGCTCCTACAACGTCATGGCGCCCAAGAAGAAGACGACGGTGGCGGTTGGCCAGTCAGAAGCCGGACAGCCCGTCCCGACGCGGGCGAGCAGCGGACCAGTCGTGGAAAGGACTTGGGGCGCTGCTCGCGAACACCAACACCGTCCCAGCAGCCAAAGTTTGGGAGGTGGCGATGCTTGTGCGCCTGGTAACGGGCCACACACCGCTAGTTCCAGAGATGGAACCCGGCCCTCCGCGGGTGGCGCGGGGCCTTCCAAGGTCGCTGCCGCATCACTCGAAGGCGATGCAAGGATCTCCAGAACTCCCACGCCGGCACCAACAGCACGCTCTTCTCAAGCAGCGCACGATGAACGGCATCGTCACCCTGAAGGTCCCGGGCATCGCCATGGGAAGAGCCCCGAGTGCCACTCCCGGGACGTAGATGACCTGCCCGCCCGCCGAAGCATTGGTGGGGACGGTATGCGACCGCGGGATCGTGATGGAGCTCCTCCTGACACGCTCAGGGGATGAAGCGCGTCGCGATCCGCGCAGGTTTCGCTACCGTTGACCCCAGCCGAGGCCCTGGCGCGCGCGCAGTTACTCCTTGACTTTCCTCCCGTTACGGGGAAACTCGATGAATGGAGAGCCACCATCTGAAGCCTTGTCGCAGTCGCCAACAAGGATGAACCAAATCCAGCGGAGCTCCCAGGTCGATGCTCCGATGGAGTCCCGCGCACCGGTGGCGGGAGGACCGGCAGCGTCGTGACTACGGTGCATTCGCCTCCTCCTCGACCTATACCGCGTGTGTCGACTCGTCGGGACGTCGCGGGCGACGCCATCTCCATCGCGTCGTCCGACCCGCGGACCCACGGCGACCAGCGTCGAGTTCTTCAGGAGCGAGCTCATGAAGACGCTTGAACCACCATCGAGCGCCGGCACGGAACGCGCCACCAGTCAGACAGGCGAGCAGGGCCTGCTGTAGACCACCCGGCACCGGATAGCCCTGGAGGTCTACCTTACGAGGTAGGCTGTCCGGCTTTCACCCGTGAGCTGCGGTAGTTCCTGTGGCCCTCTCACCGCACATTCAAACCTGACGTTGGCGAGAAGTACAACGCCAAGACCCACCCGTCGGAGTTCCTCAGCATCTACACCATCGCGATGCAAGCTGCCGGGGCCCGCGACAATAAGGTGCTTGCGAAATACTTTCCGTTGGCTCTTAAACCTAACGCCATGTCGTGGTTGATGCACTTGCTAGTAGCCTCTATTTCCTACTGGTCCGACTTGTGCCATGCGTTTGTTGGCGCCTTTACTGGAGGCCACCAAGCGCATGGCCAAGCAAGTGACCTGCATGTCATACCCTAGAAGGAAGGCGAGAGTCTGCGCAAGTACATACAGAGATTCAGCCGGGTACAGTACAATATCCCCGATGTTCACCCTGCCGCCATCATCAGCGCGTTCCATCAGAACGTGTGCAACCGCAAGATGCGTGAAGAGCTGGCGATGACCAAGGTGAAAGATGTGGCAGAGCTCTATGTTCTTGCTGACAGATGTGCTCGGGCTGAAGAGTGAAGGAAGTACCCCGGCGAAGGTGCCGGTGCGGAAACCGACTCTTCGGACGAGGATACTGCCACCCCGGCGAAGAAGGGCCGGAGCCGCAACAGGAAGCGCAAGGGTAAAGCCGTGCTTGCCGTCGAGGGATCTGATGACACCGGCTCCGCCAAGAAAACCAAGGCGGGTGACCCTGGCAAAGAAATTGCTGGGTGCGTCGCCTGCCGGGCCTTGGCAGCTGCCGAGAAGCCAGGAAACTCCGG
Organism: Secale cereale; assembly: GCA_902687465.1. Lineage (NCBI taxonomy): Eukaryota > Viridiplantae > Streptophyta > Magnoliopsida > Poales > Poaceae > Secale > Secale cereale. Next base: position 495,099,343 of record LR738710.1, read on the forward strand.
CAAGCGATACTGCAAGATCCATCGCACCAAAGGCTATGATCTCCAGGACTGCCACCAGGTTGAGCTCCTTGCTGAGAAGCAAAGGGCTGAATATGAGAGGCGGGACAAGGAGAAGGGCCAAGACGGCGCTGAGGGGTCCAGCAAGAAGCGTGACGGCCAAGTAGGCCGTCGCGGCAAGGAGAAACAGCAGGAAAGGCCCGCCCGGGGCCGCAACAGAAGACCTGAAGATGACGATCACGAAGAGGACGACGAGTCCGGCGGCAAGGAGTTTCAGAAGGCTACGGACGCCATGTGCGTCGATGGTGGCGCCTCGCTGCATGCTTCTCACCGCCAGCTTAAACAGTGGGCGCGCGAGATTATTGCAGTGGAGCCATCGTCCGGTGCCTAAAAGCCGCTGAAATGGTCCAGCACACCTATCATCTTTGACGCCGAGGATCACCCTGATCACGTTACTGCGGTCGGGTGCTTGCCATTGTTGGTTTCGCCGACAATACGCAACCTCAAGGTGACGAAGATGCTAGTTGATGGCGGGGCCAGACTGAACCTACTTTCACCCACCATGATCGAGAAGCTGCAAGTTCCTGATGGAGACCTCGAAGAGATGGGCATGTTTCAGGGGGTCAGCCCAGGGAGAAGTCTACCGAAGGGGAAAGTCATGCTGCCCGTGACTTTCGAAAGTGATCTGAACTACAGGACAGAGAGGATCGTGTTCGATGTTGCCAAAATCCCCCTGCCTTACAACGGGATCCTTGGCCGCCCAGCACTGGCCAAGTTCATGGCAACATCACACTATGCCTACATCACCCTGAAGATGCCAGGGCCCGTGAAGATCATCATCATCCCCTCCGATAAGAAAGATGCGCTGATTTGCGCTGACCAATTGAACCAGCAAGCAGTTGCAGCAACTGCCGCTACGAGGGCACTTGCTCCTGTCACTGGAGCCCCGGGAAGGAAGAAGAAGAAGACCGGCGAGACCTCGGGCACCCACACCGGCAAGCGCACCTCTTCGGAGTGCTATGCTCCCATCGAGGACGTGCCAGAGTGCTCCACCGGAAAGAAGAAGACCGGTGAGGCCTCACACACCCACTCTGGCAAGCGCACCTCTTCGGAGTGTCGCGCTCCCGTCGAGGACGTGCCAGAGAGCTCCACCGGCAGAAACAAGAGATCCAGGGCCACACCGTCGGGAACCAAGAAGGTTTCTGTCAAGGAGGACGGCACGGGAGGGGCTTTCACCATAAGCTCCGCCCTTGATAACAAATAGGAAGACGCGCTCGTCACCTTCCTACGGGCGAATGTCAATGTGTTTGCCTGGCAAGTATCCGACATCCCCGGCGTTCCCAGGTAGGTGATTGAGCAGCACCTTGCTATCTGTCCTCATGCGCGGCCCGTCAAGCAGAAGGTCAGAAAGCAAGCTTTGGAACGGCAAGAGTTCCTCATCGAGGAGATCCGGAAACTGGAGGCTGCGGGTTTGGTAAGAGGAGTGCTCCATCCAACGTGGTTGGCCAATCCAGTGGTAGTGTGCAAGGCGAATGGGAAGTGGAGGCTGTGTATTAATTACACAGATATCAATAAAGCTTGTCCCAAGGACCCCTTCCCGTTGCCGCGCATAGACCAGATTGTTGACTCCACGGCAGGGTGTGACTTGCTGTCATTCCTCGATGCCTACTCCGGCTACCACCAGATCTTCATGACAAGATAAGACGAAGAGAAGACAACATTCATCACCCCATGTGGTACGTACTGTTTCGTACGAATGCCTTTCGGGTTGAAGAGTGCCGGCTCGACGTTTGCAAGGGCAGTCCAGATTGGTTTTGAACCCTAGCTCCATAGAAATATGGAGGCTTATATGAATGATATAGTGGTCAAAACCAAGAACAAGGCAACCCTTGTACTGGATTTACAAGAAACATTTTTAAACCTATGCAAGATCAACCTCAAGCTGAACCCTGAGAAGTGCGTCTTCGGCGTCCCGTCTGGCAAGCTTCTCGGGTTCTTTGTGTCGCAGCGTGGGATAGAAGCCAATCCGGACAAGATCAAAGCTATAGAGCAGATTGAAGCACCCAAACGGGTCAAGGATGTGCGTCGGCTTGCTGGCTGCGTTGCCGCCATGAGTAGATTCATTTCCAAGTCTGCCAAGCGCGCCCTCCCCTTTTTCAAGATTTTGAAAAAGGCGGGCCCAATGGAGTGGACGCAGGAAGCTGAAGCAGCATTACAAGATCTGAAGAGGTATCTTTCCTCCACGCCAATACTAGTTGCGCCTAGACCACAAGAACAGTTGCTGCTATACTTAGCGGCAACAAACCAGGTGGTTAGCGCCGCACTAGTGGTGCAGAGAGAAATCGATGATGAGGTGATAGCAGCAACAGAGCCTGATGCCACTGGTACAGAGGCGACACAGCCGGTTGGAGTGCAGCCGAAGAAGAAAATGATGCAGAACCCGGTCTACTTTGTTAGCTCCCTCTTGCAGGGGGCTAGATCAAGGTACTCCGGTGTGCAGAAATTGCTCTTCGGCCTTCTTATGGCCTCGAGGAAGTTGCGTCACTACTTCCAGGCGCACGAGATCACTGTCGTCACTCGCCTCCCTTTGCAACGGATATTGCGCAATCCAGACGCGACGGGAAGGATTGTAGAGTGGGCACTGGAGCTGTCCAGCTTTGGCCTCAAGTTTGAAAGTACCTCGACAATTCAGAGCCGAGTCCTGGCAGAGTTTGTCGCAGAATGGACCGCAACGCCTGATGAAGAAGTCCAGGAAACTGCTCTCCCCGGCAAAGAGGCGAGTTGCAACTGGATCATGTACTTTGATGGAGCTTTCTCCTTGCAGGGCACCGGGGCTAGCGTACTTCTGGTCGCGCCCATTGGAGAGCACCTCAAGTACGTGGTCCAGATGCACTTCCCTAGGGAGGTATCCATGAACAACACTGCTGAGTACGAGGGGCTGCTTGCTGGTCTTAGGATCGCGGCAGACCTCGGAATCAAGAAGCTCATTGTCAGGGGCGACTCGCAGCTTGTCGTCAAACAAGTCAACAAGGATTACCAGAGCTCGTTGATGAAGGCCTACGTCGATGAAGTGAGAAAGTTGGAAGAGCGCTTTGACGGTATACAGGCGGAGCACGTTCCCCAAGCGGAGAACGACATCGCCGATTACCTGTCAAAGCGTGCTGCCCTCAAGCTACCTGTGGAACCAGGTACCTTTGTGCTTCAGCTTTCTCAGCCATCCGTTGATCCATCAACAGGGCAGAACAAGAGGAGGAAATCAGGGCCCGGCAAGTACTTTCCCACCGAGCTCCCCGGAGCCGCCGGCAAGGATGTTGCCGGAGACACTGAGCCCGCCACCGGAGGGCTAACTCCGGTGTAGCATCAAGCTTTTGCCGTCGAGACGGCCGCTCCCTTGGCGGAGGAAATGCCTTTGGTCCTCGCCGTCGAGCCCCAGGCTCCAGCGTGGGAGCATCATACCGTCCGATTCCTTCAGACTGGGGAACTTCCTGAGGAGCAGGAAGAAGCGGAGAAAGTAGCCCGTCGGTCTGCCATGTACCAGTTCGTCGATGACGTCCTGTACAGAAGGAGACCGAACGGTGTGAAATTGAACTGCATCCCTCGAGAGGAAGGACTGGAGCTGTTGGCAGAGATACATAGAGGCATATGTGGATCCCACATAGGGTCGAGAGCCCTTGCCGGCAAGGCTTCTTCTGGCCCACTGCCCTCCAGGATGCGACGACACTAGTCACCAGTTGTGAAGCGTGCCAGTTCCATTCAAAGAAACTTCATCAACCAACTCAAGCCCTTCAAACCATTCCTCTCTCCTGGCCCTTCTCGGTCTGGGGGCTCGACATACTGGGCCCTTTCCCCCGCGCCGTCGGGGGCTTTGAGTACTTGTACGTTGCAATCGACAAGTTCACAAAGTGGCCAGAGGTGGAGGTAGTAATGAAGGTCACAGCTCAGTCAGCCGTCAAGTTCTTCAAGGGACTAGTGTGCCGTTTTGGTGTGCCCAATAGGATCATCACCGACAACGGCACACAGTTTACAAGCCGCACCTTCATGCAGTATACCCAAGACCTCGGCAGCAAAGTTTGTTTTGCTTCCATTGCTCACCCCCGAAGCAATGGTCATGCTGAGAGGGCAAATGCTGAAGTGCTGCGAGGATTAAGGACAAAGACCTTTGGCAGGCTGCACAAGAGCGGGAGGCGTTGGATTGACGAATTGCCGGCGGTTCTTTGGTCGATTAGAACGACGCCAAATCGAGCCACCGACCAGACACCCTTTGCCCTGATATACGGGGCAGAAGCAGTTCTCCCCACAGAACTCATATGCGGATCACCTCGAGTGCTCGCTTATGACGAGCTTGAGCAAGAGCAACTGCGGCAAGACGACGCAATGCTCCTTGAGGAAGATCATCTTCGGGCGGCTGTGAGACCAACACGCTACCAGCAAGCCTTGTGCCGCTACCATAGCCGCAAGGTCCATGCCCGAAGCTTTGAGGAAGGCGACCTTGTTCTCCGGCGCGTTCAATCGGCCAGGAATACGAACAAGTTGACGCCGAAGTGGGAAGGCCCTTATCGGGTAATACGAGTCACCAGGCTTGGCGCGGTCCGCCTGGAGACCGAAGATGCCATTCCGGTGAGCAATTCCTGGAACATTGAGCATCTTCGCAAGTTTTACCCATAAGGCGCGGCTTGTCGGGCCCCGCGGCAAGCCACCCTTTTGTACAAGCCTTGTCGGCAAGGCATGTAACCCTTTGTACAAAGCCAGGCGCAGACCCTGAGCATAAATAAATGAAGCGCTAGCGCCCTAAGTTATAGCATGCATGCTGAGTCGAGTCTCATCCTTGGTTAGGGTTGATAGTGCTTAGAGGCGGCTAACCCCTAGCTTAGAGGTCGGTTCTTTGTCTTTCCTCTATCTTCTTTGGTTCACAGGACGCGCAGACATCCTTGTCGAAGCCACTTGGGGAAAAGAAAGAAGAATAGACCAGCACCTAGGCCCCGGCGAGCCAGTGTTGCCGGGGGCCACAAGGGCAAGGATTCACCCACGGCAGACCAGGATTGCCGGGGCTGCAGCTTCAGATAAGTTCTTTATCCCTTATCATGCATTCCATTATGGACTGAGGTATGTGAAACCTCGTTCTTTTCCTTAAGCTACCGTGCTCCCATAACTCTAGGCCCTAGGGCTCGTTCCTGGGACTAAGTTTGGTCGTAGTCGCGGCAGCAGAAGGATGAAACGAGGAGCCTGAGCCCACTTTATCCCTGCCTCCGCCAAAGGCGTGAGAAAGGTCGAGCGAAGTAGGGAAACAGCAGGGCCTGTTGCCGGGCAAGAAAATGTTTATCTTAAAGATATCAGGGATTTATTCCTTGTTGTGGGTTTTTACCTACGAACAAATGACAAGGCAAACATTCCTTTTTCATAAAAAACATTCCATTCAAGTACAGTTCATAGGGAATGAAAAACATGAACAAGGAGATTACAAGTTTTAAACTTAACAGATGCCTGAAGGCTTACAGACTAAAAAGAGATAAGATGCCCATAATGCCTTTCTTGTCCCTCTCCTCAGGAGGTAGGTCAAGGAGGCGAGAAGGGCAAAAGGGGCGCCTATGCGAGCTACGGGTGGCAGAAGACACCAAGTGGACATCTCGGCGGTCGCCTAAGGACTGGGCGGTGATGACGGCGCCGGAGGCAGAGCTCGAAGACGAGGCGGCAGGACGTCAGTATGCGTCGAAGGCGTCCGTGCCCGCGTACTCCGACATGACGACCTTGCCGCCCACCTTCTTCCTCTTCCTCTTCCGCAACCTCCCTATGCCAGCCGCCAAGGAGACGGCCCCGAGAAGTTCAAGGATCCGGCAACGCGGATGATGGGGTCGCCGGTGCCACCAGGAGCGGCGCCCGACACCTAGTCGGACTAGTCATCCTGCCGTCCACCGCCCTCGTTGTCGCTGCCGCTGTCCTCCTCGTCACCCTCGTTCGAGGAGGAGTCTTCGTCATCAGAGGAGCTCTCCACGCAGCACCTCGCACGAGTCCCGATGTGCCCGAAGACCTTGACAGAGAGATGGCCATCCTCCATCAACTTGAAGTGGAGGGTGAGCCCATCCGTCAGGCTGTGGATGCGAGCGAACGTCTTCCATCCTTGGCGAAGATACATTACATGAGGGGTAGGGAAGTCGATGCGAACCCGCATGCCACTGATCCCAGAACCCCTCATGTGTAGCCGCAGCGACTCCGGTGGATCCACCTCCACCTCCTGTGAAATGGAGTCGGGAGACAAAGGCGACGACGCGGCTCCCCCCGCATCCTAACGAAGAACTCACAAGGGTCATCTCCAATATTACCTTCCATTGGAGGAGGAGCTGCTGGCGGGGGCGAGGCCGGCGGGCCGCCCCGTCCTCCTCTTCCCCAAGTGCCCCGGCCTCGCCCACGGCCCCGCCCCCTCCCTCTTCCCTTCATGGCTGGTTCGGCCACTGCAGGTGCAGGAGAAGGGGGGACACGTTGTCGAGCAGCGACCCTCGCCGCCACCGTGGAAGGGCCGGGATTTCCTCTCTTCATGGCGAACATAAGGGAGGAGCAGAAGCAGAAGGAGAAAGAAGATGGAGAAGTGTGGGGCGCCGTCCTTTCCCTCCCGCTCTTTATAAAGGGGCGGGGCTGGGGCTTGACCGCCCCGCTCGGCCAACCAAGACGCAGAAGGCAAGGGGGGCCGGGACCGACCCACTGCCCCAACCAGCGACGGCTCGGTTTCCCGCCTCCACCGTTCGCCACCTCAAACGCATGAAGGGCACGTGGCAGACGTGCAGAACCGAGGGGACGGGTGAGGCGACCTCTCCCCACCCCGTGATCATGGGGAGTGTACGCCTTGACGACCGCGCCTTGGCCCCGTTCAGTAAATGGGCCATGCCTCCACACCTCCCCTCCGTTTACGGGGAAGGCGCGAAGCCGCCCTCCTTTCGCATTTACTACGACGTGACACATGCCTGCGGAAACCGCCCCACGCATGCCGCCCACGTCACGCACGCCCCTCCACCCCGCACTACGCGCGCGGGTCGTGGGAGGCGCAGAGCGCGGAAAATTTTACCACGGTGAAAACCGCCCCGCCTGCCCGCGCACCGATCTGGGCCTGGCCCAACAACGTGTCGCGCTTATGTGTGGCCCAGGCCGGGGGGCTCCTGTCGGTGTACAAAAAGAGGGGTACACTTTTTGTACCCCTATGACTATGCACGGGCAGTCTGAGCCAGGAGCACCACCACACCAAGCATGGCAAGGGAGGTGAGCCGGAGTAAGACCGAAGCTTGATGGAGACTGGAACAACGCCAAGAACAAGACCACAAGGACCAAAGGGGTGAAGAGGCTTTCTCCGGCAAGGTCCTTGCCGGGAGCCAGTTTTAGCAGCCCTGGCAAGACCCTTGCCGGGGCCGGCTCTGGCAGCCCCGGCAAGACCCTTGCCGCGGCAGCTCGCCCCGCGCCTATGGAGCAGATCGCCCTTGAGTCCACCGCCCCCATGGGGCGAGGATTCGGGAGATATCCCCGTGGTGGCATGCAGATCTTTGTGAAGACATCCAAGATCAGATACAAGCTAAGAAAACGACGACCCTTGGCGGGATCCCAGCCAAGGAGGACCACAAGGCCTCCGGCAAGCACCTTGCCGGGGATGACAGCAGGCGCCACGACAAGACCCTTGCTGGGGCCCCGGCAAGGCCCTTGCCGAGGACACCCACAGGGCCACCATCAGGCTGGCACCAAATGTATTTCCACCGCCCCACGCAGCTGCCGACCCAACCAGCTGGACAAGCTCCTGCGTGGCAACTTGCAGATCTTCGTGGGGACCCATCGTTGCGCCACCTCAGCTGCCTGCCTGCCTACATGGCACCTCAGGCACCGCTGGCCAGGGCGCATGTCAACACGAGGAGGAGCGGCGACGGACAAGACGGACGTCTCCCCTCGTTCCCGATAAAGCAAGGACACCTAAGATAAGCACATTAAATGTGCCTTGTCCTATAATGCGAGGGATAACCTCGCATCACTATACCCTTTCCACCTCATGTGTGCCACTGTGGCAGCCCCTTTTTCCTATAAAAGGTGGCCCGAGGCGACCAGGAGGAGGATTCGGCTTTTTAGAACTCCTCATGACTCTTTTGGAGCTTCTCACTAGCCGAAGAACACAAACATATAATCCACCAAAGCAGGAGTATGGTTTTACGCATCTTTGCAGCCCGAACCTGGGTAAAGGAACCGTGTCCTGACTATTAGATCCGCTCTTCTCTCAACCCCGCGCCCCGCAACCGTAGTAGGGATTCTTGTGATTCCATAGGTGTCGATCCAAATACACCAACACATGTCCATCACTAGCGCGGCATAGAACATAAGAAGGGTTAAAGTCTCCGGCTTTGTCGTATGGCATGCCGGTGTTTTTCTTGACTTCATCACTCTTCACATTGTTCTTATTCTTAGGAGCACGCTCTCCCTCTTTTACAAAAGTTTGCTTGAGAGGAGGAGGTTGCTTGGTCTTGTCGTTCTTCTTCTTATTGGGCTTGGGAGCAAACCCAATCCCTTCCTTCGCCACAACCTCCTTTTGATTTCTCACAAGACCGTTGAGGTTCTTCTCACCTTGTATACAAGACACAAGGCCTTTCTCAAGTTTCTTCTTCAACTTGGCATTCTCTTCAACAAGATGCACATGCTCGCAACATGGGTTAGTAGCATTTGCATTATCAACTAAAACCATGCAACAAAAGGTAGCTTTCTCCTTGGTTAGCGAAACTTGAAGTTGATCATGAGACTCTTTGAGGCTAGCATGTACACTTTTCAAGACCTTGTGAGACTTGTCAAGCGTAACAAACTCATCCTTGATTCTAGCATGGTCAACCACAAGCTTTGCCTTTTCGTAATTGAGCACACGAGAGACACCTAAAGCATGATCAAGATCTTCCTTTAATTTAGCATGATCATTGTTGTGTGACTCCTCAAGAGCCGAGCGAAGACCAGGCTCTTCCTCAAGAGCATTAGAGAGATCCGATATCTCATCGGCATAGTCTCGACTATGACCCTCCATTTTAGAAATGGTCTCCTCGTGAGCCTTGGTCATGTCATTGGCTTCACCGAGTTGTTCCGAGAGAGCAACAAAGTGTTTCTTGGGTTTGCCCTTGAGTTTACTCATAAACAACTCAAATTCATTTTCCTCCTCCTCCGCCCCCTCACTCTCATCAATACAATCCGTCAATGAAGGATTAGAAGTGATGGTGGTATTGATGTTGGAGGTTACCTTGTTGGTGGCCTTAGCCATGAGGCACTTGGCGGTGATGTTATCATTTGGTTAGTTAAAGAGGGATGATCGTGGAGTTGTTGCAATAGCAATGGTGGCCATAGTGACCATCTCATCATCTTCTTCTTCATCATCATCACCCTTAACATATTCTTCTTGGGCCACCAATCCTTTGGGAGGGGTCTTCTTGTTAAAGTTGTTCTTGTTGGGATAAGACTTGGCCTTGTCCTTTCGGATGAGCTTGCCACCATTGTCTTATCTTTTCTCATATGGGCAATCTACCACAAAGTGGCTCACATTGCCACAATTGTAGCACATCATCACTCGTTGCTTGCCCTTGATGCCACTTGAGTTGTTCTTGTTGAAATTGGGTCTTGAGTTCTTCTTGTTGCCCCACAATTGCCGTGAGGCAAGAGCCATGTGCTGATGGTAGGCATATTTGGTGTCTTCGGGGCAACACTCATCTTCATCCTCTTCATCCTCTTCTTCCACACAAGCCTTGGCCTTCAAAGCAAGGTTGGGCTTCTTTGATCGTTGAGCTCACAATAATGCATTATCGGCGGTCTTATCCACGATCCTCATGGCAACGAACTCATCCAACACTTCACTTGATGACAAAGTGTAGAAGTCCGGTCTTTGGCGGATGACAGAGGACATGGCCTTGTGATAAGGCATCATGGCCTTGAGAAACTTGCGCTTGATACAATTGTCATCAGTGTCCTCGCTCCCATGATCTCGAAGCGAGACCGCAAGAGTGGTCAATCTTCGATAAAGTTCATGAGGATCTTCATCTTCGATCATGGAAAACTCATCGGCTTCATCTTGCACAACTTCATAGTTCGAGAATTGAATACTTGCACTCCCCTTGTACAAGAAACCAACATGCTCCCAAGCTTCCTTTGCCATGGTGAAGGGTCGAAGATGTGCAATGTCTTTGGGAGGGATCGCTTCTTATAGTATGCAAAGAACGGACTCGTTGAATTGATGATCTGCAGCTTCTCTTGAACTTAAGTTGTAAGGATCATGCGGGTAGAAACCTTGCTCAATGATTCTCCAAAGATTAGTAGAACAATGATTTAAATGACGTATAAAGCGAAACGTCCAAGTAGCAAAATCAGAATTTTTCACAAACTTAGGAGGAGGGCCAACCGAATTTAAATGCAGAGTAGGGACGGGTCCTCCATAATGTGTAAGAGGCGCGAAGTGATGACCCACAACTGTAGGGGATCTATCATAGTACTTTTGATAAGTAAGAGTGTCGAACCCAATGAGGAGCAGAAGGAAATGACATGCAGTTTTCAGTAAGGTATTTTCTGCAAGCACTGAAATTATAGGTAACAAATAGTTTTGTGATAAGGTAATTGGTAGCAAGTGACAAATAGTGAAAGTAAATATGGTGCAGCAAGATGGCCCAATCCCTTTTGTAGCAAAGGACAAGCCTGGACAAACTCTTATATGAAGGAAAACGCTCCCGAGGACACATGGGAATTATCGTCAAGCTGGTTTTCATCATGTTCATATGATTCGCGTTCGGTACTTTGATAATTTGGTATGTGGGTGGACCGGTGCTTGGGTGTTGTCCTTACTTGGGCAAGCCTCCCACTTATGATTAACCTCTAATGCAAGAATCCGCAACTACAAAAGAAGTATTAAGGTAAACCTAACCATAGCATGAAACAAGTGGATCCAAATCAGCCCCTTACGAAGCAACACATAAACTAGGGTTTAAGCTTCTGTCACTCTAGTAACCCAACATCTACTTATTACTTCCCGATGCCTTCCTCTAGGCCCAAATAATGGTGAAGTGTCATGTAGTCGATGTTCACATGACACCACTAGAGGAGAGACAACATACACCTCATCCAAATATCGAACGAATACCAAATTCACATGACTATTTATAGCAAGACTTCTCCCATATCCTCAACATCAAAAGTAACTACTCATAAGACATAATATTGTTCATGATCAGAGGGGTATTAATATGCACAATGGATCTGAACATATGATCTTCCACCAAGTAAACCAACTAGCATCAACTACAAGGAGTAATCAACACTGCTAGCAACCCACACGTACCAATCTGAGGTTTGGGTACAAAGATTGGATACAAGAGATGAACTAGGGTTTGAGAGGAGATGGTGCTGGTAAAGATGTTGACGAAGATAACCCTCCCAAGATGGGAGAGTTGTTGGTGATGACGGCAGTGATGATTTCCCCCTCCCGGAGGGAAGTATCCCCGGCAGAATAGCTCCACCGGAGCCCTAGATTGGTTTCCGCCAAGGTTCCGCCTCGAGACGGCGGCCTCTGGTCTCGAAAGCCTCCTTCTATTTTTTTCCAGGTCAAAACACCTCGTATAGGAGAAGATGGGCATCGGGGGGCTATCAAGTGGCCCATGAGGCAGGGGCGCTCTTAGAGAGGGGGGCACGCCCCCACCCTCGTGGACAGGTGGTGGCCCCCCTGATGAATCTCTTTCGCCAGATATTTTTTATATTTTCTGAAACGATGTCCCGTGGAGTTTTGGAGCTTTTTGAGTTGTGCAGAATAGGTTTCCAGAGTTTGCTCCTTTTCCAGTCCAAAATTCCAGTTGCCGGCATTCTCCCTCTTCATGTAAACGTTGTAAAATAAGAGAGAAAAGGCATAAGTATTGTGACATAACGTGTAATAACAGCCCATAGTGCAATGAATATCAACATAAAAGCATGATGCAAAATGGACGTATCAACACCCCCAAGCTTAGACCACACTTGTCCTCAAGTGAAAGCCGATATCAAAAAAATGTCCACATGTTTAGAGATAGAGGTGTCGCTAAAAATAAAATACGGACATGAGGGCATCATGATCATTCTTATAACAACAACACATATATATTGTCATATGATTCTTATGCTAAAGTAACAATTCATTCACAATGTCAAGTATGAATCAGAAACTTCATTGAAAACCAACAAACTATGATCTCATTCACTGAAGCAATTGCAATTTATCGTAACATCAGAAAGAGTCAACATAAGAGCTTTTCAGCAAGCCCACATACTCAACTATCATATAGTCTTTCAAAATTGCTCACACTCACGCAATACTTATGGGTATGGAGTTCTAATCGGATACAGAGAAAGATAGGGGCTTATGGTATTGCCTCCCAACCTTTTACCTCAAGGGTAATGTCAATAGTAATAGACCAGGATAACTTACATCCAATTGGGTATATATGTTAGGATCTTTCCAACACAATGTGCTTGCCAAAGGATAAAATGTAAAAAGGAAAGGTGATTTTCACCTTGACTCTTATAAGGAAAGAATAATAGATAGGCCATTCGCAGAGGGAAGCAGAGGTTGTCATGTGCTTTTATGGTTGGATGCACAAAGTCTTAGCGCGAAAGAATGTCACTTTATATTGCCACTTGTGACAGGGACATTTATTATGCAGTCCGTCGCTTTTATTACTTCCATATCACAAGATCGTCTAAAGCTTATTTCCTCCACTAATAAATCATACATATTTTAGAGAGTTTGCAAACATGACAACTTACTTGAAGGATCTTACTCAATCCATAGGTAGGTATGGTGGACTCTCATGGAAAAACTGGGTTTAAGGATGTATGGAAGCACAAGTAGTGTCTCTACTTGGTGCAAGGATTTTTGACTAGCATGAGGGGGAAAGGCAAGCTCAACATGTTGGATGATCCATGATAATATACTTTATTTTGAATATAAGAAAACATAACCCATTATGTTGTCTTCCTTGTCCAACATCAACTCTTTAGCATGTCATATTTTAATGAGTGCTCACAATCATAAAAGATGTCCAAGATAGTATATTTGTATGTGAAACCTCTCTTTCTTTATTAGTTCCTATTAATTGCAACAATGACCAAAACTATGTTTGTCAACCCTCAACAACTTCTATTCATCATACTCTTTATATGTGAAGTCATTACTTCCCATAAGATCAATATGATCTCTTTGACACTTTTTACATTTTCTTTTATTCTCTCATTACCAAGGTGAGGAAATCAGGCCCTTGACTCAACACTAATCTTTATTATATAGCTCATGGACTCGATTAGAAAGGCAAAGATCATAAAACAAAAGCTCACAACTAGATCATGCTAACTTTATTCTACTAGATCAAGATACTACCAAAAGGATCAAACTAAGAAAAATCGTAAAGATAGGAGTGTGATGGTGATACGATACCGGGGCAACTCCCCCAAGCTTGGCAGTCGCCAAGGGGAGTGCCAATACCCATATGATTATGTCTCCTTCTACGAAGTTGGTGATGTGATATTCTTGGCAATGATACCCCTCAGGAAACGGTTATCCTCCTCGAGCTTGTTAACTTGCTACTTAAGGTCCATAATTTCCTTGCGGAGCTTGCCCGTGACGGCTAAAGCTCCGTTTACCCAAGGGTGCTGCATAGCTGCGAGAGAACAAGTAACACTCTTTTACATATTTTCATTGGAAAGAAACCTGACATTGGTAGGGATGACTGAGTTTGGAATAGCTGAGCTCTGTATTTCCCCCATCGTGAATCCAACTTGAAACCGAGAAGTAACTTCTTGATCTTCCTCCATGGCATCTATCCTTTTCAAGTCAGCCTCCATCTCTTCCTCCGTTGATGGAATAGAGTGGTCAACATCGCTGTTTGCTCCTGGCCCGAGTGTTGGATGAGACACCCGACTCTCTCCAACTGACTCTTGAGAAGACATCTTGCTCTTATCTGCGACAGAAACAGCTCGAAACAAGAACAGAGGATTTTTGCGTGATACGGTGGTCAAAACCTTCGGGAGAATATATAATGAATTTTTACCGACCAAAACGAGTAACATACAGGAAATTGGAGTCCAGGAGGCACACGAGGTGCGCACGAGGCAGGGGGCGCGCCCAGGGAAAGGGGGCACGCCCTCCACCCTCTTGGACGCCTCGTGTCTCTTCCGGACAGCCACTTATTTTTCTATTTTTCTAAATATTCCAAAACGGTGAAAAATTGCCATTAGAACTGTTTTGGAGCCGGTTTACTTACCGTAACACATACCTCTTCCTTTTTGGGGTCTGAATCATTCTGGAAAGTGCCCCTTATGTATTCCTCCAGGGTTACGGTTTCAATAACATTGGTTTCAACATTTATAGGATTACCTGAGATATAATGTTTGATTCTTTGACCGTTCACCACCTTCGGATTTGTGCCTTCGAAGTTATTGATTTTTATGGCACCGGAACGATAGACCTCCTCGATAACGTAAGGACCTTCCCCTTTTGAGAGAAGTTTTCCTGCAAAAAATCTTAAACAAGAGTTGTATAGCAAGACATAATCACCTATGTTAAACTCACGCTTTTGTATCCTTTTGTCATGCCATCTTTTAACCTTTTCTTTAAACAGCTTGGCATTCTCATAGGCCTGGGTTCTCCATTCATCAAGGGAGCTAATGTCAAATAGCCTCTTCTCACCGGCAAGTTTGAAATCATAATTGAGCTCTTCAATATCCCAATATGCCTTATGTTCTAGCTCGAGAGGTAAGTGGCATGCTTTTCCATAAACCATCTTATATGGAGACATACCCATAGGATTTTTGTATGCAGTTCTATAGGCCCATAATGCATCATCAAGTTTCTTGGACCAATTCTTTCTAGACCTATTAACTGTCTTTTGCAAAATTAATTTCATCTCTCTATTACTTAATTCTACCTGACCACTAGTCTGTGGGTGATAAGGGGATGCAATTCTATGGTTAACATCATACTTTGCAAGCATTTTACGGAAAGCACCATGAATAAAGTGTGAACCACCATCAGTCATTAAGTATCTAGGGACTCCAAACCTCGGAAAAATAACTTCTTTAAGCATCTTAATAGAGGTGTTGTGATGAGCACTACTAGTTGGAATAGCTTCTACCCACTTAGTAACGTAATCAACAACAACTAAAATATGTGTATACCCATTAGAGGAAGGAAACGGTCCCATATAATCAAAGCCCCAAACATCAAATGGTTCAATAACAAGTGAATAATTCATAGGCATTTCTTGATGTCTACTGATATTACCAATTCTTTGACATTCATCACAAGATAAGACAAACTTACGAGCATCCTTGAAGGGAGTAGGCCAATAAAAACCAGATTGCAATACCTTATGTGCAGTTCTATCTCCAGCATGGTGTCCTCCATAAGCTTCGGAGTGGCACTTGCGTAGGGTCTGTTCCTGTTCATGCTCAGGTACACAACGTCTAATAATACCATCTACTCCTTCTTTATAAAGATGTGCCTCATCCCAGAAGTAATGCCTCAAATCATAGAAGAACTTTTTCTTTTGCTGGTATGTGAAACTAGGTGGTATAAACTTAGCAACAATGTAATTAGCATAATCAGCATACCACGGAGCAGTGAGAGAAGTATTTATGACAGCTAATTGTTCATCAAGAAAGCTATCATCAATAGGTTGTGGGTCATCAAGTATATTATCTAGCCTAGACAAGTTATCTACCACGGGGTTCTCAGCTCCCTTTCTATCAATAATATGCAAATCAAATTCTTGTAGCAAGAGAACCCATCTAATAAGTCTAGGTTTAGCAACTTTCTTTTCCATAAGGTATTTGATAGCAGCATGATCAGTGTGAATAGTTACTTTAGAATCACCAATATAAGACCTAAACTTATCACAAGCAAATACAACTGCTAAAAATTCTTTCTCAGTAGTAGCATAATTTCTCTGGGCACTGTCTAGAGTTTTACTAGCATATTTGATAACATTCAATTTCTTATCAACACTTTGACCTAGAACAGCACCTACAGCATAATCACTAGCATCGCACATAATCTCGAAGGGTAAATTCCAGTCAGGAGGTTGGACAATAGGTGAAGAGATCAATGCTTTCTTAAGTAATTCAAATGCTTCTAGACAATTATCATCAAACACAAAAGGAATATTTTTTTGTAAGAGATTAGTCAGAGGCCTGGAGATTTTGGAGAAGTCCTTAATGAACCTCCTATAAAACCCGGCATGACCAAGGAAACTTCGTATACCTTTGATTTCCTTGGGACACGACATCTTTTCAATAGCATCAACTTTAGCTTTGTCAACTTCAATACCTCTTTCAGAAATCTTATGTCCCAAGACAATGCCTTCATTAACCATAAAGTGGCACTTCTCCCAATTCAAGACAAGGTTAGTGTCTTCACATCTTTGCAAAACTCGATCAAGGTTGCTCAAGCAATCATCAAAAGAAGTTCCGTAAACGGAGAAAACATCCATGAAAACTTCAACAATCTTTTCACAGAAATCAGAGAATATAGCCATCATGCATCTTTGAAAGGTAGCAGGTGCATTACATAAACCAAAAGGCATACGTCTATAAGCGAAGGTACCGAAAGGACAGGTAAAGTGGTCTTTTCTTGATCCCTTTTGACACATGTATTTGAGAGAAACCAGAATAGCCATCTAGAAAGAAAAAATGAGTATGTTTGGATAACCTTTCTAGCATTTGATCAATAAAAGGCAAAGGGTAATGATATTTCTTAGTAGCTTTATTTAATTCGCGGAAATCAATTACCATCCTATAACTCGTAACAATTCTTTGCGAGATCAATTCATCTTTATCATTATGAACAACAGTCATACCTCCCTTCTTAGGGACACAATGGACAAGACTTACCCACTGGCTATCAGCAACTGGATAGATCATACCTACCTCGAGAAGCTTTAGTATTTCCATCCTTACCACTTCTTTCATTTTAGGATTTAACCGTCATTGATGATCGATAACCGACTTAGCGTCCTCTTCCAATTTTATCTTGTGTTGGCACAAAGTGGGACTAATGACCTTAAGATCATCCAGAGTATATCCAATAGCAGCACGGTGCTTCTTCAGAGTTTTCAATAATTTCTCTTCTTCCTGCTCTGAAAGGTTAGCACTTATAATAACATGATATATATTCTTCCCATCAAGATAAACATACTTAAGATTATCAGGTAAAGGTTTAAGTTCAAACACGGGATCCCCCTTGGGTGGAGGAGGATCCCCTAGAATTTCAACGGGCAAGTTGTTTTTCAATACGGGTCCCTGCTTAAAAATTATTTCATCTATTTCCCTTCTCTCATTCATATACATATCATTTTCATGGTCTAGCAGATATTGTTCTAAAGGATCGTTAGGAGGCACAACAATAGAAGCAAGACCAATAATTTTGTACTTACTAGGTAATTCTATATCATGGGGTTATCTACAAAATTTAGCAAAGTTAAAATCATGAGACATATCCCCTAAACCAACAGTTACAATATTTTTCACGCAGTCTATCTTAGCATTGACAGTATTCAAGAAGGGTCTACCAAATATAATGGGGCAAAAATCATCTTGTGGGGAACCAAGAACAGGAAAACCAGCAGGGTATTTAACTTTCCCACACAAGACTTCAACACCTCTAACAATCCCAATTAGTGAAATAGTGTCTATATTAGCAAGCTTAATAGTGACATCAATTCCTTCTAGCTCAACGGGTCCAATATCATGCATAATTTCATCATATAAGGAAATAGGTATTACACTCGCACTAGCTCCTACGTCACATAAACCATGATAGCAATGATCTCCTATTTTAATAGAAATAACAGGCAAGCCTACAACAGGTCTATGTTTATTTCTAGCATCGGGTTTGGCTATTCTAGCAGCTTCTTCTTGGAGGTAAATAACATGTCCATCTAAATTTTCAACCAAGAGATCTTTAACCATAGCAACACTAGGTTCAACTTTAATTTTCTCAGAGGGTGTAGGTGTTCTAGTACTACTCTTACAAACCACAGTTGAAGCTTTAGCATGATCCTTCATTCTAACATGGAAAGGTGGTCTCTCAATATAAGCAGTAGGAACAATAAGATCAACATTATAAGTGATAGTCTTTTCTTGAACTTAAACAGGTTCTACTACTTTTACTTTAATGGGAGGATGGTAATTAAACCACTTCTCCTTGGGAAGATCAACATGAGTAGCAAATAATTCACAGAAAGAAGCTACTATCTCAGAGTCAAGTCCATATTTAGTGCTAAACTCACGGAAAACATCGGTATCCATAAAAGCTTTAACACGATCAAACTTAGGGGTCATACCTGACTCCTTACCTTCGTCGAGATCCCAATCTTCAGAGTTGTGTTTAATTCTTTCCAATAAATCTCATTTGAATTCAACAGTCTTCATCATAAAAGAACCAGAACAAGAATTATCGAGCATGGTGCGATTATTGAGAGAAAGCCGAGCATAAAAATTTTGAATGATCATTTTTCTTGAGAACTCGTGATTGGGGCATGAATATAACATTGACTTAAGCCTCCCCAAGTTTGAGCGATGCTTTCTCCTTCGCGAGGCCAAAAATTATAAATATAATTACGATCACGATGAACCTGATGCATAGGATAGAACTTCTGATGAAATTCCAACTTCAGTCGATTATAGTTCCATGATCCAATATCATCACATAGCCTAAACCATGTCAATGCATCTCCCTTCAAAGATAAAGGGAATACCTTCTTCTTGATAACATCCTCGGGCATACCTGCAAGCTTTAATAATCCCCAAACTTCATCCACATAGATTAGGTGCAAATTGGGATGCAGTGTTCCGTCTCCTGTAAAGGGATTATCTAGTAGTTTCTCTATCATACCCGAAGGAATTTCAAAGCAAACATTTTCAGTAGGTGCAGTAGGTTGAGGAGCAACTCTTTGCTCTTCTGGTCGGGGTGAAGACACCCCGAACAAGCCCCTCAAAGGATGATAACCCATAGTAACAAGTGACAATAAATTTCAGCACACTATATAAATTTTTCCTTACCAAATTCTACTTACCAAAGGCGCTTCACTCCCCGGCAACGGCGCCAGAAAAGAGTCTTGATGACCCACAAGTGTAGAGGATCTATCATAGTCCTTTCGATAAGTAAGATTGTCAAACCCAACGAGGAGCAGAAGGAAATGATAGGCAGTATTCAGTAAGGTATTTTCTGCAAGCACTGAAATTATAGGTAACAGATAGTTTTGTGATAAGGTAGTTGGTAGCAAGTGACAAATAGTAAAAGTAAATAAGGTGCACCAAGATGGCCCAATCCTTTTTGTAGCAAAGGACAAGCCTGGACAAACTCTTATATGAAGGAAAACGCTCCCGAGGACACATGGGAATTATCCTCAAGCTAGTTTTCATCACGTTCATTGGTTCGTGTTCGGTACTTTGATAATTTCGTATGTGGATGGACCGGTGCTTGGGTGCTGTCCTTAATTGGACAAGCCTCCCACTTATGATTAACCTCTAATGCAAGCATCTGCAACTACAAAAAAAGTATTAAGGTAAACCTAACCATAGCACGAAACAAGTGGACCCAAATCAGCCCCTTACGAAGCAACACATAAACTAGGGTTTAAGCTTCTGTCACTCTAGCAACCCATCATCTAATTAATACTTCCCAATGCCTTACTCCAGTCCCAAATCATGGTGAAGTTTCATGTAGTTGACGTTCACATGACACAACTAGAGGAGAGACAACAGACATCTCATCAAAATATCAAACGAATACCAAATTCACATGACTATTTATAGAAAGACTTCTCCCATGTCCTCAGGAACAAAAGTAACTACTCACAAGACATAATATTGTTCATGATCAGAGGGGTATTAATATTCATAATGGATCTGAACATATGATCTTCCACCAAGTAAACCAACTAGCATCAACTACAAGGAGTAATCAACACTACTAGCAACCCACAGGTACTAATATGAGGTTTGGGTACAAAGATTGGATACAAGAGATGAACTAGGGTTTGAGAGGAGATGGTGATGGTGAAGATGTTGATGAATATAACCCTCCCCAAGATGGAAGAGTTGTTGGTGATGACGGCGGTGACGATTTCCCCCTCCCGGAGGGAAGTATCCCCGGCAGAATAGCTCCGCCGGAGCCCTAGATTGGCTTCCGCCAAGGTTCCGCCTCGAGATGGTGGCGTCTGGTCCCGAAAGCCTCCTTCTGACTTTTTCCAGGTCAAAACACCTCACATAGGAGAAGATGGGCATCATGGGGCTATCGGGTGGCCCACAAGATAGGGGGGCGCGCCCCCCACCATCGTGGACAGGTGGTGGCCCCCCTAATGATTCTCTTTCGCCAGATATTTTTTATATTTTCTGAAACGGTGTCCCGTGGAGTTTTGGAGCTTTTTGAGTTGTGCAAAATAGGTTTCCAGAGTTTGCTCCTTTTACAGCCTAGATTTCCAGCTGCCGGCATTCTCCCTCTTCATGTAAACCTTGTAAAATAAGAGAGAAAAGGCATAAGTATTGTGACATAACGTGTAATAACAGCCCATAGTGCAATAAACATCAACATAAAAGAATGATGCAAGATGGACGTATCACGGAGTGAGCAAAAATCCCACTCCCATTTTTAGTCACCAGGACTTGCTCACTACTAGCTTCTCCCTCGTCGAGAATAGCATCCGACACGTTGGTAGCGGGACGACCCACTTCCAACGGTGCGGTGGGTAATTTAAGTCCCTCAAGAAATTCTTTGAACATGCCTTTGACCTCGGTTGCTAATGACTCCTTCAATGCGTCCATAGCCACATTGAACTCGTCACGAGAGACCGAGGTTCCCCCATCAGACGTAGGCAAGGACGGAGTTCCACCGGAGTGTACCTCCATCTTGACTATGTTGTCACCCATTCTCTTTGGACGGTAAAGTCCTTAATAAAAAGACGAGGCTCTGATACCAATTGAAAGGATTGATATCGTTGACTAGAGGGGGGTGAATAGGCAAGTAACAATTTTTTGTTTTTCTTTAGCAAATTAAACTTAGCAACAAAGTAGGTTGTCTAGATATGCAACTAGATGGACAACCTATGATGCAACAATCAGAAGCACACAAGTAAGCAAGCTAGGATAAACAACGAAAGCTTGCGCAAGTAAAGGTAAGAAATAACCACAAGTGGAGCCGGTGAAGACGAGGATGTGTTACCGAAGTTCCTTCCCTTTGAGAGGAAGTACATCTCCGTTGGAGCGGTGTGGAGGGACAATGCTCCCCAAGAAGCCACTAGGGCCACTATATTCTCCTCACGCCCTCACACAATGCAAGGTGCCGTGATTCCACTAGTGGTGCCCTTGAAGGCGGCGACCTAACCTTTACAAACAAGGTTGGGGCTATCTCCACAACCGAATTGGAGTTTCCCAAAGACACCACGAAGCTTCACCCCAATGGACTATGGCTCCGCGGTGACCTCAACCGTCTAGGGTGCTCAAACACCCAAGAGTAACAAGATCCGCAAGGGATTAGTGGGGGGGATCAAATTTCTCTTGGTGGAAGTGGAGATCGATGCCTTCTCAAGCAATCCCTAGGAAATCAACAAGTTTGATTGGCTTGGGAGAGAGATAGGGCGGAAATGGAGCTTTGAGCAACAATGGAGCTTGGGGAGCAAGAGGTGAGTCTTCTTGAGGAAGAAGACTCACCATATATAGTGAAAGAACAAATCCAACCATTATCCACCAACTCTGCCCACAACATGCCGTACTACCGCACTTGACTTGCGGTACTACCGCACAGCCCTGCGGTACTACCGCTCCAAGTGCGGTACTACCGCACGCCCTTGCGGTACTACCGCAAGGCAGGGTCAGACTAGTCGGGGAAAAGCGTGGACTAATAAAATTGCATCCGCGTCTACTTCCGTAGAGTTTCGATCGATGCAAAAACCCGGTACGGTACTACCGCTTGCTCGCAGCGGTAATACCGCATGGGATGCGGAAGTAAAAAAGTACTTCCGCTCCTACTTCCGTACTAGTTACGTTGCAGAGGCAGGGCTCACGGTACTATCGCGCCCTTGGTACGGAAATACCATGATGTGTGGTACTACCGCACCCGAGGAGCGGTACTACCGTGAGGCCCTGCGGTACTACCGCTACTTTGAGCGGTACTACCGCAAGCCTCAGAGTGGTAGTAGTAGAACGCAATTGTTTTTGCAAAGATAAGGAAAACATCCGGAGCTCCAATGAAGCAAAGGAAAGGTGGAGCGAATGAATAGATGTGTACGTGATGATTCCACCCTAACCTTTCTGAAGCGGACCCCCTCTTAATAGTACGGCTTTCCTATGACTCAATTCCACCAAAAAGAAACAAAAGGAAACACCGTCTTCAGTAGGTTCCAAGGGGCACTTAATCGTCTTGTACCTAGGCATGAGATATCTGAAAAGCTCAATGCACACGATTAGTCCGCAAGAGCATTGTCATCAATCACCAAAACTACTTAGGGAGAAATATGCCCTTACAACTTGCATCTGCCCCGTCCCGTGCAGCGGCAACGTAACCAACACTTGCACCTGCAACATACTGGGCTGCAGTTCGCACTGCATATACCAAAGTCCTTACAAAAACTGACATCTCCACCTTCTTGGTAAGCATTGGCAGCCCAAGTGCTTCATTATTTTTTCTTTCCATGTTGTTTCACATGTTTCATTGTGTTGATCTAACTATTTGTGTATGTCTTCTTGTTTGCAAATGAGAATTCCTAGAGCAACGAGGGAGTCGTTCAATAATCCGGACGACCGTGGCCAAGTTTGTATTACCATGTGCAACCTTGGTGTGAATGAACCTACTCAATATACCGAAAGTATAAAGGATGGTCGCATGATGATTTATGCTGAAGGATGGTCAAGGTTCAAAAATCTATCTAATCTTGCGTTGGGGATGATGTCAAAATCGAACTTTCTTGGCAAGGAGAGCTGGTCCTAATCAACTTTGAAATTCTTCAGTAGCAGCACGCAACTACCGAACTGATCTATCCTCCGAGAGCTTTTGATGTAATTATATGGCATGGTGAAACAAGTGTCCTGTGTGTATAAGTAGTACGACAATATTATTTATCACGTAGGATATCGTGAAAGAATTGCAACTCTAAATGTTGGTTAGGAACTGTCGTGCGATTTCGTTCTAACAGCTGTCGTGCTTTATTTAATTTTCAGTATTCGCCTTGCGACAGCATCTAAAACCAGCGCCGTACCGGTCGCTTGCAATATTTACTAGATGAAATGCGCTGAGTTATAACACATGGGCCCCCAAACATGAAGGTCCACTGGCCT
Source organism: Secale cereale (assembly GCA_902687465.1). Taxonomy (NCBI): domain Eukaryota; kingdom Viridiplantae; phylum Streptophyta; class Magnoliopsida; order Poales; family Poaceae; genus Secale; species Secale cereale. Next base: position 495,122,671 of record LR738710.1, read on the forward strand.
GTGGCCCAAAGTCCAGAACGGTCAGCCATCTGAGTATTTTATTCTCATCTGAACCACCATATTACGTTTTATATATTCCCCTTGTTTTTTCTTATGTATAAAGTTGTGATATAAAACATTTTTAAATTTCTTTACAGAGAGAGTATCTATCTATAAAAATTTATTTATGTCTAACTAGTTACTCCTTCCTTTCTACTTCCTTTCACTGATATGCGGGGCATCCGATAACGGGGTCCACGTGCCATGCACCAAATTAGAGTGCACAAATGCATGGTAGACTCACCCCGGTCGTAGTGCTCCAGTAATGCCCAATGAGCCATGAAATCACCAAACCCCCACCTTTCCAGCAGTAGCATTAAGCTGGATGGACGAAGCAGCAATATTTCACTGGGCCTGAATCCCCTTCTCCCTCATCTGCTTGTTCAGAGAAGACCTCCTCTCTGCGATTGCATAGGGTTTTCTCATGAAGAACCAGGTTTGAATTCTTCAACCATCCCCGATAAATCCAAGTTCCTTGGTTGCCGGTAATCCTAGGATGGCAGCCACCACCGTTGATGCATTTATCTTCCTACTGAATCTAGTGTCTTTCATTTGCAGTGCCCAAAGTGTGAGGACCCTACATGTTTCTGCGCCTTCGTCGAGACGCCACACTTGTTCCTTTTCATCCTAACACAAGATTTTGAAACGCACACAGTATGTTCCTAGAATCCTCTTTTCTATCCGGGAGGATTGGGTTTTTTGAACATGCTATCTACTAATTTGGAAATTTGGATTGCTATATTTGGATAAAATGTACTAGTACCATGGTCAACATTGACGTGAAAGAGGAAATTATTTCTAGATTTGGATAGCGAATAAATTGTGTTCTCATTTTTTTTCCTAAAGTGCTTTCCTTGCTCTGCCAGAACACATGTACTCAAGATGGTCGGCTTACCATAACTGAATGCACCAGTTTAATGGTCACATTGAAGCACCCGAGGGATATAAGTTCCTAGTTGGGTTCATGAACCAAGAAGATCCTTGTTTTTTATGGCCGAACTTGGATAAACTTTCTCAAGTGTTACAGACTGAAAGTTGGCACACGAATGTTGATGGAAATAGCATAACCTGGTCTCATATTCAGTGTGATCTTCCACTCCGACGTCGTTCCAGTAGTTCATCCATGTTAGTTTTGTATCTGGTTCTTGCATGTTGCCTCGATTACTTCTTAATCCACCTATTCTGTCTAACTAATCATAGTTTGACTTTAGAAGTAGCAACATTTTTTGATTCCCTTCGCTCACGAAGATGCTACTTCTAACTAATATTTCTTATAATTAGTGGCACGTGTAGGTTATTATAAAGTTTAGCACACTACTTGTTTGTTATTTGATAAGAACTCGACTATTACTAATGGCACTGAAGTTGACTGGAACGACATCCACCAGTTCCTACACTTTATTGATTGTCTTGAGGTTTTTGTGGGACATTTCAATGGTGGAAGTCCACGTGGGATATGTGTGCCACTCATGCACGCGTTGAACATGTTCAACTGTGTCAAGAAACTTATGGTACGAGTTGTTTTATTTTATATATGTTGTTCATAAACTCTTACTTATACTCTGTTTTACAGCCGAGATCTTCTTGAAACAGAAACTGTCCACTTTTATTGTTCCTATACAGATGCCTGACCATTGTCGGGTCAGACTTGCGCTTGGTCACAACATGATGTTTATGTCGACCTACTCCATTTCCCTTGGAGGTGAAAAGATACTTATTCATGGGTGGTCTCAAATAACGAAGGCTCATGCATCTTGGAGAATGGGACAAAAGGTTATGCTCATACTTTTCCATGGCTCTAAAACGAATATCCTGTTTATTGACCACATTGCAAGATGAAGCCCCTTTCAGAATGTTGTGGATTCGCGGGGTGGTGGCTGGGCCTTGTCCTGGAGCTTGGTGGCCTCACCCTTGGTTAGCTGTAGGAAAAGTAGCACTGCTTGAGGCATCCTTTGTACGGTTGAAGCTGTATAAATACTCATACTGCTTTCAGCTATGGTTGTTAACTGCCCCAATTGGTTTCAGTTAAGGTTGTTAAGTACTCCTACTGCTTCAACAATATGTCGTGTTTCTTCAGTCTCGTCTTCGTCTAGCCGCCAAAACCAAACCAGCGTCGGCGGGGCTGCCTGCTTCCGTCTCCCACGGCTGGCTATGCCTCAGCGCACACATCACCGCCCGACCGTCTCCTAAATTGTTAACGCCGACGTCAGCCCCACCCCGTAGCCGACCAGTCAACCCTTGTACTCCCCTTTGCCCGTGACTTCACCGTTGCATCTTCCCCAGCTCATGTTTGTTGCCATTCGAGGCCTCGTTGTCGTCCTCCGCGCGCTTTGGTGCACTGCCATGGCGCCGCCATATCGCGTTGTCAACATGGTCAACAAACGAGAGCAATCGGGAGAGGACTATACGTGGAGAGGATGGCAGTCGGGACCCACCATGTCCATGGCTGTACACAAGCAAGTTCATCATTTTTTGTTATATACTCCATTGTGAGCGTATAGAAAAAAATACTTCCTCTTAGTGGTTTGCTGACATCTGGGACACACAATATTTTCAGCGTATTGTCAATAAACAAGAGAACTACACAAGAGCGGCTGACACCTGGGACGTAGCTGCTCAAGAATTATTGCTTTCTGTTATTGTTGAGACGGAGCAGGGTTTCAACTGGGTTGTGGCTCGCCTAGCCCAGGCTTCTATTTTACGTTCACCATAGGATCAACCCATCTATTTTTTTCTTTGTGAAAATGGCTAGCCCACCTTATTTTTTCTAAAGAATACCTAATCTAGGCATACCCAACTCAGGCCTACTTATTTTTCTCCGCCCTACTGGGCCGCAACTCTTTCAAGACGACTGCAAATCTTAAAAGTAATATGAAATGGGCTGTAAATGAAAAAACATGAGAAATTGGCATATACTTCCAAATTTCTGATATTTTTCACATTTTCATATTCCAATTTCATTGGGTTTGAACCTAATTTAAATATATCTTGAAAGTACTTTAAATCTGGCTGGCCATTTCGGTATTTAAAATAGTTTGTACCCCACCGAAATATGCGAAATTTCGTTTTAATTTTTAACCCTGGCCCTAGCCAACAAAAAGAAAATGGACTGCAATAAATTGCATAAGAAGTTGCAAATGAGATGTAAATTAAAAAAATAGGAAATTGGCTGACTTGTGGGCCTATTAAGTTGACGCGTATGCAAGAGTTTTTTACTTACTATATATTAGTCAACAAAGAACTCTAGTAGAAGTAAACATTGGATGTCAATCCAACGGCCGTCGTGGTGCTCAATCTTTGACCTTCTCGCTCCAGCCGCTAAATCCAGCGTCGGCGGGACCGCCTGCTCCCGACTCCCGTGGCCGGCAGTGCTGCCGCGCAGGCCTCACCGTCCCCTACTACTCCCACCGCTTGCAAGGCCATCCCTCTACTCACCCACATCCCTCCACTGTTGTGGCTTCGCCGCCTCAGAGTCATTCCCTTATTCCTGGATCTCACCGCCGTCCACCGCGTTGGTGTTCTCGGCTCGGCGTGGTCAACGTTGCCAACAAACGACAACATCCAAAGAGGGATGAACGTGGAGAGGCTAACAGTAGGGATGTTGGAAATATGCCCTAGAGGCAATAATAAAAGAGTTATTATTATATTTCCTTGTTCATGATAATCGTTTATTATCCATGCTATAACTGTATTGATTGGAAACTCAAATACATGTGTGGATGAATAGACAGACTTTGTGTCCCTAGTGAGCCTCTACAGGACTAGCTCGTTGATCAAAGATGACCGCGGTTTCTAGGTCATAGACATGAGTTGTCATTTGATAACGGGATCACATCATTAGGAGAATGATGTGATGGACGAGACCCAAACGTTAAACATAGCTTTTGATCGTGTCAGTTATCGCTATAGTTTTCTGCATGTCAAGTATAAGTTCCTATGACCATGAGGTCATGTAACTCACTGACACCGTAGGAGTGCTTTGTGTGTGCCAAACGTCACAACGTAACTGGGTGACTATAAAGGTACTCTACAGGTATCTCCGAGGGTGTCTGTTGAGTTGACATGGATCGAGACTGGGATTTGTCACTCCGTGTGACGGAGAGGTATCTCCGGGCCCACTCGGTAATACGTCATCTCAATGAGCTCAAAGTGACTAAGTAGTTGGTCACGGGATTATGTATTACGGTAACGAGTAAAGAGACTTGCCGGTAACGAGATTGAACTAGGTATAGAGATACCGACGATCGAATCTCGGGCAAGTAACATACCGATGAGACAAAGGGAGCTGTATACGGGATTGCCTGAATCCTTGACATCGTGGTTCATCCGATGAGATCATCGAGAAACGTGTGGGAACCAATATGGGTATCCAGATCCCGCTATTGGTTATTGACCTGGGAGTGTCTCGGTCATGTCTACATGGTTTCCGAACCCGCAGGGTCTACACACTTAAGGTTCGGTGACGCTAGGGTTATTAGTGAGAACAGTGCATGGTTACCGAAGGTTGTTCGGAGTCCCAGATGAGATCCCGGACGTGACGAGGGTCTCCGGAATGGTCCGGGGACGAAGATTGATATATAGGATGAAAGGTTTCGGAGTCCGGGAGTGTTCCGGGGAGCATCGGGAAATCGGCGGATTACCGAAAAGGGTTTCGGGGGTCCCGGAAGTAGTTCTGGGCCTAATGGGCCACAAGGGGGGACACCACAGCCCTCATAGGGTTGTGCGCCCCCCCCTGGGCCCTCTCCTCATGCGCAAGGGGAGGTGGACCCTCCTAGGGCTGCCGCACCCCCCCTGGCTTGGGGGGCAAGGCACCTAGGGGGGGGAAACCCTAGGGCCTGGCCCTTGGCCGCCGCCCCCCCCTGCCCTGGCCGCCGGCCCCCCTAGGGGAAACCCTAGGGCGCCCCCCTCTCCTCCTTCCCCCTATATATAGAGAGGTAGAGGGAGGGCAGACAACACACGTTTGTGCCTCGGTGCTGCCCTCCCTCTCCCATAACATCTTCTTCTCCCGCGGTGCTTAGGCGAAGCCCTGCTGGAATCCTTCTCCACCATCACCACCACGCCGTCGTGCAGCCAGTCTCTCCATCAACCTCTCCTCCACCCCTTGCTGGATCAAGAAGGAGGAGACGTCCCCGAGCCGTACGTGTGAAGAACGCGGAGGCACCGCTGCTTCGGTGCTAGGATCTTCAGCGATCTGAATCGCGGCGAGTACGACTCCATCAACCGCGTTCTTAACGCTTCCGCTTAGCGATCTACAAGGGTATGTGGATCCTACTCTCCCCTCGTAGTTGCATCTACTAGATTGATCTTGGTGAACGTAGAGAAAAAATTTTGTTTTCCATGCAACGTTCCCCAACAGTGGCATCATGAGCTAGGATCTTGCGTAGATGCTTTCTCGAGTAGAACACAAAAGGGTTTGTGGGCGTTGATATTTAAATTGCTGCCCTCCTTAGTCTTTCTTGATTCAGCGGTATTATGGGATGAAGCGGCCCGGACCAACTTTACATGTCCACGTACATGAGACCGGTTCCATCGACAGACATGTGACTTTTGTTGCATAAGATGGCTGGCGGGTGTCTGTCTCTCCTATCTTAGTTGAATCGGAATAGAACAAGGCGGTCCTTGTAGAAGGTTAAATAGCAACTTGAATATCACCGTTGTGGCTTTGTGTAGGTAAGAAGCGTTCTTGCTAGATACCCATAGCAGCCACGTAAAACATGCAACAACAAATTAGAGGACGTCTAACTTGTTTTTGCAGGGTATGTATGTGATATGATATGGCCAATGACATGATGAGATATATTTGATGTATGAGATGATCATGTTGTAATAGTTAATATCGACTTGCATGTCGATGCATACGGCAACCGGCAGGAGCCATAGGGTTGTCTTTAATTTTTGTATGACCTGCGTGTCAATCATTAAGCGCTTTGTAATGCTTTACTTTATCGCTAAACGGTAGCAATAGTAGTAAGAGAATGGTGGGCGCGCGACAACCCCGATGGCGACACGATGATGGAGATCATGATGATGGAGATCATGGTGTGGCGCCGGTGACGATGGAGATCATGCCGGTGCTTTGGAGATGGAGATCAAAAGCACGAGTTGATGGCCATATCATGTCACTTATGATTTGCATGTGATGTTAATCCTTTTATGCATCTTATTTTGCTTAGGACGACGGTAGCATTATAAGATGATCCTTCACTAAAATTTCAAGATAAAATTGTGTTCCCCCCGAGTGTGCGCCGTTGCGAAGGTTCGTCGTTTCGAAGCACCACGTGATGATCGGGTGTGATAGACTCTACGTTCGCATACAACGGGTGCAAGCCAGTTTTGCACATGCAGAACACTCGGGTTAGACTTGACGAGCCTAGCATGTACAGACATGGCCTCGGAACACGGAAGACCGAAAGGTCGAACATGAGTCATATAGTAGATATGATCAACATGTTGATGTTCACCATTGACACCACCTCATCTCACGTGATGATCGGACTTGGGATGGTGGATTTGGATCATGTCACGCTCGAATGACCGGAGGGATGTCAATTTGAGTGGGAGTTATAAATAATTTGATTAGGTAATAACTCACTTATCATGAACAATAGTCTAAAATGTCTTTGCAAATCTTTTGTTGTAGATGGCTCGCGCAGTAGCTCCCCTGAATTTTAATGCGTTCCTAGAGAAAGCTAAACTGAAAGATGATGGGAGCAACTTTGTGGACTGGCTCCGCAATCTGAGGATCATCCTCACAGCTGCCCAAAAGGTTTATGTCCTAAATGCACCGCTAGGTGACCCCCCCGCTCCTACAGCCACTGCAGACGTTTTGAACGCCTGGCAGTCGCGTTCGGATGACTATTCGATAGTGCAGTGTGCCATGTTGTACGGCTTGGAAGGAGGACTTCAAAGGCGTTTTGAACGTCATGGTGCATATGAGATGTACCAGGAGTTAAAGTTCATCTTTGAAAAGAATGCTAAGATCGAGAGGTATGAGACCACCAATAAATTCTTTGCTTGCAAGATGGAGGAGAATTCGTCTGTCAGTGAGCACTTACTGAAGATGTCTGGGTACTATACCCGCATAGCTGATCTGGGACTTGTGTTCCCGGATGAGGCTATCATTGACAGAATTCTCCAGTCACTCCCTCCTAGCTACAAGAGCTTCGTGCAGCAGTACAACATGCAAGGGATGAATAAAACCATCGCCGAGCTGTTTTCAATGCTGAAAGTCGCTGAGGCAGACATCCAGAAGGAGTATCAAGTGTTGATGGTCAATAAAACCACCAGTTTCAAGAAGAATGGCAAGGGCAAGAAGGGTAACTCTAAGAAGGGTGGCAAGGCAGTTGCTCATCCAGTGAAGAAACCCAAGGCTGGGCCCAAGCCGGAGACTGAGTGTTTCTATTGCAAGGGGAACGGCCACTGGAAGCGGAACTGCCCCAAGTATCTGGCAGACAAGAAGGGGGCCAACAACAACAACAAAGGTATATGTGATATACATGTTATTGATGTGTACCTTACCAACTCTCGTTGTAGTGCCTGGGTATTTGATACCGGTTCGGTTGCTCACATTTGCAACTCTAAACAGGAACTGCGGAATAAACGGAGGCTGGCGAAGGACGAAGTGACGATGCGCGTGGGAAATGGTTCCAAGGTTGATGTGATCGCCGTCGGCACGCTCGCTCTTCGATTACCATCGGGATTAGTTATGAACCTGAATAATTGTTATTTAGTGCCTGCGTTAAGCATGAACATTATATCTGGATCTTGTTTATTGCGAGACGGTTACTCATTTAAGTCAGAGAATAATGGTTGTTCTATTTATATGAGTAATATCTTTTATGGTCATGCACCCGAAGTTAGGGGTTTATTCTTATTGAATCTCGATAGTGATGATACACATGTTCATAACATTGATGTTAAAAGATGTAGAGTTGATAATGATAATACCACTTTCTTGTGGCACTGCCGTCTGGGTCATATCGGCGTGAAACGCATGAGGAAGCTCCATGCTGATGGACTTTTGGAGTCTCTTGATTTTGAATCACTTGACACGTGCGAGCCGTGCCTCATGGGCAAGATGACAAGGACCCCGTTTTCAGGGACAATGGAACGGGCAAGTGACTTATTGGAAATCATACATACTGATGTGTGCGGTCCGATGAGTGTAACGGCGCGCGGTGGATATCGTTATTTTCTCACCTTCACTGACGACTTGAGTAGATATGGGTATATTTACTTGATGAAGCATAAGTCTGAAACTTTTGAAAAGTTCAAGCAATTTCAGAGTGAAGTTGAAAATCATCGTAACAAGAAGATCAAGTTCCTACGATCTGATCGAGGGGGAGAATATCTGAGTTATGAGTTTGGTGATCACTTAAGAAAATGTGGAATTGTTTCACAGTTGACGCCACCTGGAACACCACAGCGTAATGGTGTGTCCGAACGTCGTAATCAAACCCTATTAGATATGGTACGTTCTATGATGTCTCTTGCCGATTTGCCACTATCGTTTTGGGGATATGCGTTAGAGACAGCTGCATTCACTTTAAATAGGGCTCCATCTAAGTCCGTTGAGACAACACCGTATGAACTGTGGTTTGGTAAGAAACCTAAGTTGTCTTTTCTCAAGGTTTGGGGTTGCGATGCTTATGTCAAAAGGCTTCAGCCAGAAAAGCTCGAACCCAAAGCGGACAAATGTGTCTTCATAGGATACCCAAAAGAAACTGTTGGGTACACCTTCTATCTCAGATCCGAGGGCAAAGTGTTTGTCGCTAAGAACGGGTCCTTTCTCGAGAAAGAGTTTCTCTCGAAAGAATTGAGTGGGAGGAAGGTAGAACTTGATGAGGTTATTGAACCTCTGCTTCAACCAGAGAGTAGCGCAGCGCAGAAAGATGTTTTTGTGGAGCCTGCAAAGGTTGAAGAGGAAGCCAATGATGATGATCAAGGAGCTTCTGATCAAGTTACTACCGAACCTCGTAGGTCGACAAGGGTACGCACTGCACCTGAGTGGTATGGTAACCCTGTCTTGGAGGTCATGTTGTTAGACAACGGTGAACCTACGAGCTATGGAGAAGCGATGGTGGGCCCGGATTCCGACAAATGGTTAGAGGCCATGAAATCCGAGATGGGATCCATGTATGAAAACAAAGTATGAACTTTGGAAGTATTACCTGAAGGGCGGAAGGCCATTCAGAATAAATGGATTTTTAAGAGGAAGACGGACGCTGACGGTAATGTCACCGTGTATAAAGCTCGACTTGTGGCAAAGGGTTTTTCACAAGTTCAAGGGATTGACTACGATGAGACTTTCTCACCCGTAGCGATGCTTAAATCCGTCCGAATCATGTTAGCAATAGCTGCATATTTCGATTATGAAATTTGGCAGATGGATGTCAAGACAGCGTTCCTTAACGGTTTTCTTAAGGAAGAGTTGTATATGATGCAACCAGAAGGTTTTGTCGATCCAGAGAATGCTGACAAAGTATGCAGGCTCCAGCGTTCCATTTATGGGCTGGTGCAAGCATCTCGGAGTTGGAATCTTCGCTTTGATGAGGTGATCAAAGCGTTTGGGTTTATACAAGTTTACAATGAATCTTGTATTTACAAGAAAGTGAGTGGGAGCTCTATAGCGTTTCTAATATTATATGTGGATGACATATTGCTGATTGGAAACAATATAGAATTTTTGGATAGCGTGAAGGGGTATTTGAACAAGAGTTTTTCGATGAAGGATCTCGGTGAAGCTGCTTTCATATTGGGCATCAAGATCTATAGAGATAGATCAAGACGCTTGATAGGACTTTCACAAAGTACATACCTTGATAAAGTTTTGAAGAAGTTCAAAATGGATCAATCCAAGAAGGGGTTCTTGCCGGTATTGCAAGGTACAAAGTTGAGTAAGACTCAATGCCCAGTGACTGCGGAAGATAGAGAAAAGATGAGTGTCGTCCCCTATGCTTCAGCCATAGGCTCTATCATGTATGCAATGCTGTGCACAAGACCAGATGTCAGCCTTGCCATAAGTATGGCCGGAAGGTTTCAAAGTAATCCTGGTATGGATCACTGGACAGCGGTCAAGAATATCCTAAAGTACCTGAAAAGGACTAAGGAGATGTTTCTCGTTTATGGAGGTGATCAAGAGCTCGTCGTAAAGGGTTACGTCGATGCAAGCTTTGACACTGATCCGGATGACTCTAAGTCTCAAACCGGATACGTATATATTCTCAACGGGGGAGCGGTAAGCTGGTGCAGTTCCAAACAGAGCGTGGTAGCTGATTCTACATGTGAAGCGGAGTATATAGCTGCCTCGGAGGCGGCAAAGGAAGGTGTCTGGATGAAGGAGTTCATGACAGATCTTGGAGTTGTGCCTAGTGCACTGAACCCAATGACTCTGTTCTGTGACAACACTGGTGCCATTGCTCTAGCCAAGGAACCAAGGTTTCACAAGAGGACCAGACACATAAAGCGACGCTTCAATTCCATCCGCGATTCAGTCAAGGAGGAGGACATAAACATTTGCAAAGTACACACGGATTTGAATGTTGCAGATCCGTTGACTAAGCCTCTTCCACGGGCTAAGCACGATCAACACCAAGAGTCTATGGGTGTTAGATTCATTACCTTGTAATGCTAGATTATTGACTCTAGTGCAAGTGGGAGACTGTTGGAAATATGCCCTAGAGGCAATAATAAAAGAGTTATTATTATATTTCCTTGTTCATGATAATCGTTTATTATCCATGCTATAACTGTATTGATTGGAAACTCAAATACATGTGTGGATGAATAGACAGACTTTGTGTCCCTAGTGAGCCTCTACAGGACTAGCTCGTTGATCAAAGATGACCGCGGTTTCCAGGTCATAGACATGAGTTGTCATTTGATAACGGGATCACATCATTAGGAGAATGATGTGATGGACGAGACCCAAACGTTAAACATAGCTTTTGATCGTGTCAGTTATCGCTATAGTTTTCTGCATGTCAAGTATAAGTTCCTATGACCATGAGGTCATGTAACTCACTGACACCGTAGGAGTGCTTTGTGTGTGCCAAACGTCACAACGTAACTAGGTGACTATAAAGGTACTCTACAGGTATCTCCGAGGGTGTCTGTTGAGTTGACATGGATCGAGACTGGGATTTGTCACTCCGTGTGACGGAGAGGTATCTCCGGGCCCACTCGGTAATACGTCATCTCAATGAGCTCAAAGTGACTAAGTAGTTGGTCACGGGATTATGTATTACGGTAACGAGTAAAGAGACTTGCCGGTAACGAGATTGAACTAGGTATAGAGATACCGACGATCGAATCTCGGGCAAGTAACATACCGACGAGACAAAGGGAACTGTATACGGGATTGCCTGAATCCTTGACATCGTGGTTCATCCGATGAGATCATCGAGAAACGTGTGGGAACCAATATGGGTATCCAGATCCCGCTATTGGTTATTGACCTGGGAGTGTCTCGGTCATGTCTACATGGTTTCCGAACCCGCAGGGTCTACACACTTAAGGTTCGGTGACGCTAGGGTTATTAGTGAGAACAGTGCATGGTTACCGAAGGTTGTTCAGAGTCCCAGATGAGATCCCGGACGTGACGAGGGTCTCCGGAATGGTCCGGGGACGAAGATTGATATATAGGATGAAAGGTTTCGGAGTCCGGAAGTGTTCCGGGGAGCATCGGGAAATCGGCGGATTACCGAAAAGGGTTTCGGGGGTCCCGGAAGCAGTTCTGGGCCTAATGGGCCACAAGGGGGGACACCACAGCCCTCATAGGGCTGTGCGCCCCCCCCCCCCCTGGGCCCTCTCCTCATGCGCAAGGGGAGGTGGACCCTCCTAGGGCTTCCGCACCCCCCCTGGCTTGGGGGGCAAGGCACCTAGGGGGGAAACCCTAGGGCCTGGCCCTTGGCCGCCGCCCCCCCTGCCCTGGCCGCCGGCCCCCCTAGGGGAAACCCTAGGGCGCCCCCCTCTCCTCCTTCCCCCTATATATAGAGAGGTAGAGGGAGGGCAGACAACACACGTTTGTGCCTCGGTGCTGCCCTCCCTCTCCCATAACATCTTCTTCTCCCGCGGTGCTTAGGCGAAGCCCTGCTGGAATCCTTCTCCACCATCACCACCACGCCGTCGTGCTGCCGGTCTCTCCATCAACCTCTCCTCCACCCCTTGCTGGATCAAGAAGGAGGAGACGTCCCCGAGCCGTACGTGTGAAGAACGCGGAGGCACCGCTGCTTCGGTGCTAGGATCTTCAGCGATCTGAATTGCGGCGAGTACGACTCCATCAACCGCGTTCTTAACGCTTCCGCTTAGCGATCTACAAGGGTATGTGGATCCTACTCTCCCCTCGTAGTTGCATCTACTAGATTGATCTTGGTGAACGTAGAGAAAAATTTTTGTTTTCCATGCAACGTTCCCCAACAAGGGACCCACATGGTCCATGCCCGGACGCAAGCAAGTGCCACCTTATTATGCGAAAAAAGGAATCCCCCCTGACAGCTGGGACCCACCATCAATATCTTGGCACGCAAGGAAGTGCCTCCTTATTAAGCGAAAAATAACAATTGCTCCCCTTGAAAACTGGGGCCCATCATATTTGGAGGCTGACTTGTGGCCCTACTCATTTGACGCGTATGCAAGGCTTTGTCAACTTAGTCAACAAATGATTCTATCATCATTAAACGTTGGATGTGAATCCAACAGTTGTTCTGCTTCTTCAACCTCTGATTTTCTTGATGCAGCCGCCCAAACTAGGGTCGGCGGGACCGTGTGCTCCTACCTCCCGTGGTCAGCTATGCTCACCCTCCTACTCCAACCGTTGTCTAGGCCATCCCTTTACTCACCCACACCCCAGTTATTCTGCGGCGACGGCAGGCTCACACCATAGCCGAACCAGTCAACTGTCTTACTCCCCTCCGTGTGGGCATCCACTGCCGAATCTTCCACAGCTCCGCGTTGTTCCTTTCATAGGCCTTACCTTCATCCATGACCTTCCTGCTCTTGGAGCGGCATGGTCAACGAATGACAGCCATCAGAAGACGACTGTACGCGGTGGCGCTAACAGCTGGACCCACTAGCTACATCTTCAGATGCAAGGAAGTGACTCCATATTTGGCGCAAAAAATGATCCCTCCGCCTGATAGCTGGGACCCACTTTTTATATCTTTGCTCGGATGGAAGTGCATCCTTACCCCCCTGACAGCTGGGACCCATCCGGTTAAAGATACGTAGTGTTGTATGTCTGGTCGCGAACATGTACGTACATACTAGTTGATCGGTGTCTCTGCAACGATGAACCATGGCCGAGCAAGTGCATGTGTCGTAGTAAAGCCCCGGACGTAGCAGTTCAGGAAGTCTCGTCTAAACCGTGTACACATACGTACAACCACAGGGCAAACAATACGGCCATATATGTACATATGGACAGGGTCTCGAACGCATACTCACACATACGTACGGCCAGGGCTCATATACATGAGACGGCAGCATCGGCGTCCTGTTCATCGGCAGCCAACCGGCTGGGTCAGAACGGAGAAACTGCATCGTGTTCATCGGGAGGCAATAGAACGCGTCGTGTTCTTTGTGAGCCAGCCGGTTTGAACGGAATAGCCGAAACAGGGTCGGCGTACTGCAAAACGGAGGAAACGACCTTCAGCTCGACCGGCTATGGTCGAAATGGGATCTTGTTCATCGAGAGGGGTCTGGCGTACCGCAAAACAGAGGAAACGGACTTGTGTTGGAGGGTTACGGTCGAAACGAGGGTCCTGTTCATCGGGAGGGGTGTGGCGTACTGCAAAACGGGACTCCATGGGCTACTGTTCACCCACCGTCTACTGCCTCGTTCCAGCCTCCATGGGCTACTGTTCATACACCGTCGACTTCCTCTTGCCTCCATGGGCTACTGTTCATCCAGTCCTCCACCGGCTACTGTTCAACCAGCCCTCCACGGGGTCATGTTCATCCAGCCCCAACCAACACGGCTATGGTAGCCTCTTCTCGGGGTCATGTTCATCCAGCGGCAACCGCCTACTACCATGGGGTCCTATTCATCCAACCCCTACCGGGAACTGTTCATCCAACCCCAACCACGTCTCGACTCGTCCAACCAACCCCCACATTCACTGTTCATCAAGAGGCAGCAGGCTCGATCAGCTTTAGTAAGCAGCAGCATCGATTGATCGATCGCGGTTCAGTTAGCAGCAGTAGCGAAGGAATCGCTCGGGTTTAGTTAACAGCCAAGGGATCGATCGCTCGAGTTTAGTAACGCAGCTAGTGCAATCGCTCGGGTTTGGTAAGCGAACGCCTCGCTCGGGTAAAGTTAGAGCTCAACGCATTGCACACACGCATGTACATAAATGAGAGAAACGCGCAAACCTCTGTGCATCGCTCCGCCTCGACCACCCACCGTGACTGGGAACTTCCCGAAATATTCCTCGCCCTCGCTTCTACCATGATTTTTTCCATCAAGGACGACCCAAAGAATGTCATGTAGCTGCGTCCCCGGCCCGCCTAGGATGAAAAACCCATTTTCTTTCATGATTTTTGGTCATAGAAGTAGGAGCCCACCACATCTATGATGATACCGGGTTTTGTCACAATTATTGTCATAGAAGTGTCATAAGCATGACAAAAAAATCGTTCGGGCCAAAATATAACGGATGTGTCTTTTTTGTAGTGTAGACCCTTCATAGAGGGAAGTAGGAATTTATAGAGGTGCCAGAGCTCAAAGTTTAAATTCTCAGATAAAATTATTTTGGGTGGCATGCTTTTCTCGTCAACGAGAACGACCAAGAGTTCCCAATATCTTCCATGCTAAGTAAATCATAGGTGGTTCCCAAACATAAAATGAAGTTTATTTCCTTTCCACCATTCCTTCACAATCCATGGATTACCGAATTCACGGGTGCCTTCCATTCCAACACATACCAAGGACTTTATTTGTAGTATTTTTTTGCATTTCGGAACTGAGCATCCCTATTATCGCCACACTCTCGTGCAATGACAAGTGAATAAACACTCATCTTGAGAATAACTTACTTAGCATGGAAAATATTGGCCACCCCTCGCCACATCATGAGCGGTACGAGCACAAAAAAGGGAAGTTTATTTTTAAATTAGAGTTGGCACATAAAAAATTGCTTAGGACGGCATGGAAATACCGCATATAGGTAGGTCTGGTGGACTCATTTCGCACAACTTGGGTTGTAGGTTATGGATGCACAAGTAGTATTTCTACTTAGTACAAGGTGAAGGCTAGCAAATAGATTGAGAAGCGACCGACCAAGGAACGAAAACCATCATAAAAGAACATTAAACATAACTAACATCAAATAATGCAACACAATTAGGATGTAATTTCATCGCACAACTATTGACTTTCGTGCTTGCTTAGGGAATTATAAACCTTAACACCAATATTCTTACTAAAGCATAATTACTCATCAACATGACTCACATATATAGTACTATCATCATATCTCAAAACTATTACAAGGTATCAAGTTTACTTTGACCAATGATCTTCATGAAAGTTTTTTTATATCCTTCTTGGATATCTATCACTTTGGGACTAATTTCATATGTTTATTTTGACAAGCTCAAA
This sequence comes from Secale cereale, assembly GCA_902687465.1. Taxonomy (NCBI): domain Eukaryota; kingdom Viridiplantae; phylum Streptophyta; class Magnoliopsida; order Poales; family Poaceae; genus Secale; species Secale cereale. The sequence goes on from LR738710.1 coordinate 495,138,308, forward strand.
CAAGTTTAAGTGAAGAACATGAGCATAAAAAATTTCATCTCTCAAAATAATATAAGTGAAGATATAATCTCTCAAAATAATATAACGAGCTGAACAAGCCAAATCATCTCTGGAGGCGGTGACAACTGAGCTCACCGGCTTAAAGCAACGTGTCTATGAAATGGCTTCAGCCATCTTTGGTAAGCCGCTGTGTTGTAATATTGTCTTGCAGTATCCTAATTCGTTACTGGGCAACTTGTGTGTTATGCGGGTAGGAGAAGCAACATTCTAGGTAGAGATCCACTTGTGAAGCTAAAAGCCGTCTACACCCTTATGGAACAACTGTATACTGGAGCGCAGCATGCTCTGGCTGATGTCTCTCCCTCCAGCCAGACACCAATGTTGTTTGTGGACATCTTGAGAAGACTCTTTGTTCTGCCTGCCAGAATAGATGAAGTCAAACGGTCATCTGCAAGAGCCGGTGCTGTAACAGCCTTGAGCCGGGCTAAGCCATGGCTTCCGGAGCTGGATCCATCCGACTTGGCTACTGGGTACCCAAGTTTGAAAGAGGACGGGTCAGCTTTCGACCATAAAGACTTTGCTGCCTGTGTCAAGGATATGCGCCCGCTGGCCAGTTTGATTGCGAACAAAACGGACTTATCCAAATATCAGCAGGCTTATAATATGGAGAACCAGAAGATGTCAAGTCCATCTTACAAAGTGATGGATCTGATTCCTCCAATTAGTAAGCATACGTTTGCCCGTGAAATTGATCCCTCTGAACTTATTGATGAGGCAGCTATATTTGAAGCTCTGGCTGGCTTGGATTGGTTGGCACGGAATTTTCAGACAGAGGAGGACGAAGAACCGGCGAAGGATGACCAGGAATCATCAAAGCAACAAGGCCAAGGAAAATGAACTATCGGGCGGCTCATATATTTATGAGAAAAACTTTTGAACTTTGTCTCGCTTACAACATCTTGCAATAGGATAGCGAAACTTTAAACATGCTGGCTTATTGTGCCAACTATCATGCTATCGTGCATGCTTATTGTCTTTTGATGACATTATTGTTCCACCAAACATTGAAATCCTTACTTTCTGCTTGTGATGGTATTGGCTTGCATAGATCAATATAAATTGTATCCTGCATATAATTAGAAAACAAATGCCCTGGCGGTTTTATCGCCGGGCGGGTCATTGTGCCCAACCGGTGCCACTGGGGACAGATGTCCAGAACCAGGGCCGGTTTCATTGCTATAAAAATAGTCATAACTGAAGACACGATTTGGACTGCCGGCTTAATCAGCCTCCATATAGTCGTAACCTTGTAAGGGTGTAATTCCAGAAACAAGATTATTATTTTCCGGCGTCTTAGAGCCGTTCATTAGGGTGGGTTGCAGAGACCCGGAGAGGCTTCAAATATGAGTCATGAAGGGAGGCAGCTAGGCCGAACTTGCAAAGAACGCAAATCAAAAGGAAAACTTACAAGAAAGCAAATTGAAAACAGAGAAAACAATCGAAAAACACTCAAGGCTTTTGCAGGCCGCCAAGACAAATGTTATTCTTCAATGAAACTAGCCTTGGTGGCCCCTGGAAGGTACGTGCGTGCTATGAGCTGGCTCTCACAGTACCCAATCGACATTTGAACCTAGACAAGTGCAGGTCTTTGTTTTTAAAGGTAGACTTGCCTAGAGTACGCGGGGTCAGAGTTGCATCTTGCATCATAGGCCGGGTTATCCAAGTTTCGAGGAAGGCGGTATTTTGAGCCTGGATCTATCGTGACTATCTGTAGCACCATGCTCTCACAGTGACAGCCGGCGTTTGAACCTTAGCAAGCTCAGGTCTTGGTCGAATACGCCATTAAGACTGATTGCCGAGAGTTCACCGGGTCAATTAGGATGACCTGATGGAGTTGAAGCAGCTGAGTACAGGTAGGATGACCCACATGTTATGTCCTCTTTGGTCGAATACGCCTATGTTTGAACATAACCCGGTCAAATGGGTAGTGATGTTGTGTTCTCTTTGGTAGAATACACCTATGTTTGAACAGGAAGCCCCCAAGTGACATACTTGCAGATTATTCTCATCAAGGGCTTATGTTGGAGCTGTGCTATGCATCCAACTCTTCATGATCCCGGTGATTTGGGTAGTAAGCCTCTTGAGAAAACATGTATGATGATGACAAGGACTCAACTTTGAACAAATGGCAGAGGCCCCGAGTTAGCAAGGATGCCGGCTTTATTATATTGTACTGATATTTACATCATCAAATTACATCATGAGAGCCAGAGGCTTAAGTATAGTAAGGCCGGAGGTGAGCGATATTCCACGGCCGATTAGTCTCGTCCTCTGATGTGCATGACTCCTTGTGCTCTCTAATGTCAATCAAGTAGTATGACCCGTTGTGTAGTTCTTGCTGACGACAAAGGGTCCTTACCAAGGCGGTGAAAGTTTATGCATGTCAGTCTGATCTTGGATGAGCCAGAGCACTAAGTCGCCTTCTTGAAAGGTTCTGCTCTTGACCCGTCGGCTGTGATATCATCGTAAATCATGTTGCTAAATCGCTGAATGAACCACCGCGAGATCACACTCTTCATCCAGTCGATCCAACGCATCCTGACATGTTGTCTCGTCATCAGCTTCTACGTAAGCCGCCACTCGGGGCGAGTCATGACAGACATGTCTAGGAAGAACCGCCTCCCCTCCGTAGACCATGAAGAAGGGCGCTGATACGTCCAAAATGCATCACTATTTTATATCGTAATTCATCCTTATTCATTGATATATTTCACATTACGATGATGTTCTTATGTTGTCTTGGCCTATTTTACACAGTTTGCAACTTTCCGGTGTCGAAGCAGCAGACGCAGGATTCAGCGGTAAAAAGCGGACGCTGAGTTGCTGAAGAAGAATACCTCCAAATTACCTGAAAATCGACGGAGGGTATTTTCCAGAAGGATCACGAAGATACACAAAAGAGCAACCAGAGGGGGGCCACAGGGTGCCCAGGCGGCCACCTGGCGCGGCCCCCACCCTTGCCCCGCCGGGAGGGCGCCTGGAGCCCCTGGCCCACTCCAGGCTCCCCCCTCTGGCCTATATACTCCTCGTCATCCAGAAACCCTAAAAGGGGGAGAGTTTACGGAGTTCCGCCGCCGCTCCATGGCGGAAACCTACAGAGAAGAAAAGCCATCTTCGGCGGGCAGATTCCGCCGGGGAGATCACCTCCCGGAAGGGGAGATCATCGCCATCGTCATCACCATCGTCACGGGCATCATCGAGATCATCATCAACATCATCCCCAACATCAGCACCATCTCCATCTTCATCCAATCTCATCTCACAATTGCAACTTGTGTTGTAATCCTTACTATCTATCCTTTCTACCCTATCGGTGTTCATTACTACTTTGTGGTGAATGCTATTGAGTTTTGTTGGAGAAATATCATTGTGTCCAGATTGTTTATCATCCATCTATCTCCACTGATCATGATCTCTTTTATGTCTTGTGAGTAGTTACTTTAGTTCTTGAGGACATGGGAGAAGTCTTGTTGTTAGTAGTTATATGATGTTGAAGTAATATGTGTTGTTTGATACTTAAGTTGTGTTGTTATTTTCCTAGTGGTGTTGTGTGAGTCGAACACTCAACACTTCGCCTTATTAAGGACCTAGGGGAATACATTGTGTACAAAGAATGCTTACGGTGGGTTGCCGGAGTGACAGAAACCTGAACCCCAGTTCGCACGCTTTTGCACAAGGGAACAATGGATCATCGATCGTATTGCTATGGTTAGGATTTTGCCTTAAATACTATCTTGTATTTGCGGATGCTTGCAAGGTGTTTAATCATAAGAGTGCACTCATCTTAGTCTAGAGGGTGTACTAGCATAGATCCACCCACTCAACACTTATCAACACATCACATAGTACCGATACGGAATATGGCGAAAGCACATGACTACCTCTCCCATGTGTCCTCAAGAACACTTTAGCCTTTATAAGTTCAGTTGCTAGGCCTCTCCTTTGCTCAGAAAGGATTGGGCCACTTGTTACTCTCCAGTGCCTTTTACTTTGCTCGCTTTTACTTTCCTGTTGCTTATATCAAGAAAACCCCTAAAAAGTTATCTTTCAGTGCTTGCAGTTATTCCTTGCTCAGAATCACTTATCAATACCTTCTGCTCCTCGTTGGCTTCGACACTCTTACTTATCGAAAACGCTGCAATAGATCCCTTACGGTTGTGGGTCATCAAGTACCGTTTTCTGGCACCGTTGCCGGGGGTGTAGCACTATTGGTAAGTGAAGCTGGTAAGGAAGTTTTTATATTTCTGTTTTTATTTTGATGTTGCTGCTCTTTGTCCTTATGGACAACCTTGCTATTGGATCGTTGCTTGTGGGAAGACGCCCCACATCTGTGGTGGTTGCTCCTCCCCCTACTGAAATTGTGCCCTATAAAATACCAGCTAGTATTATCGATTATGTTTTGGCTAATCGTTATGCAGGAGACAGACATCCCGGTGAACACTTGCTATATCTGTCACAACTATGTTCATTATTTAAGCTTGCAGGTGTATCAATGGAGTTTGTCATGAGGAAATTGTTCTCCGTATCGCTTATAGATAAAGCTTCAGATTGGTATAAGCTTCTCGATAACTCACACATGCTTGATTGGCAAGAGCTTATGTCTCTCTTTTATACCAAGTTTTATCCTCTTCATGAAATTCATCGAGACAGGAACTATATCTATAACTTTAGGTCTCGTGACGGAGAAAGCATTGCTCAAGCTTGGGGGAGATTGAAGTCCCTAATGCTCAAGTGTCCTATTCATGAGCTCCCCAAGAAAATTATACTTACAAATTTTTATGCCAGGCTTTCTCGTCAGGATAAGGAGATGCTGGATGCCTCCTCTAGTGGGGTATTTCAGACGAAGAGTGTTGAAGAAAGGTGGGATCTCATTGAAAGGATCCAGAGGAATACCGAAGATTGGGAAATCGATAAAGGTATTGAACCCGCTATAAATTATGAGCATGATTATATTGAGAGCTATGTGAAAACTGATTACTTCAATACCTTTTGCTCTAAGATTGGTCTTGATTCCCATCTAATGATTGATTTCTGTAAGGATTTTGCCTCTCACATTGATTCTTTTAAAAAGAAGAGAGATCAGCATCATGAAGCTTTCAAAGAGTTACCTGTTGATATTCATGTTGCTGACCCTATTTTGCATGCAGTTATATATGAAAAGCCTCCTTTTCCCGCAAGGATAAGGGAGCACTCTCTTGTGACAGGCATAATAAATAAAAGTGAGAGAAGAATTGATGAGCCGAAGGACCAGATCAAGGTCGATCCTCAAGTTGCATTGGTTAAAGACCTTGTTACTAATGATGTTTTGGATTCCAATGTAAATTTTTGTGCTGTTTCCACTAACCTTGTCACAGCCAAGAATAAAGGCCCAATTTCAGGTACTCCAGTAGTATCTGTCAACTTAGTAGGCCCACAAGTCAGCCTGCTACTATACTGGGTCCCAGCTAACAGGGGGAGTATTCATTTTTTTGTGCGTAATAAGGAGGCATTTCCTTGCGTGCGAAGATATAGCTGGTGGGTCCGACTTGTCAGTGGCGGTAATGTTTTTTTCGCGAAATACAGAGGCCCTTTTGGTGGGTCCTAGATGTCAAGTGGAGGAATCATTATTTTGTGCGAATAAGGAGGCATTTCCTTGCGTGCGGCCGTGGACCCAGCTGTTTTCCTCTCCACGTACAGTCCACTTCAGATGCATGTCGGTCGTTGACCACATTGACCAGGCCGCGCCAAGAGCACCAGGGCGATGGACGATGGCGAGGCCTAGGAAGGGAATAACACGGAGGCAGGGAAGACTGGGTAGTTGTTTCCCACGCGGAGGGGAGTACGACTGTACGAGGGTTTACTGGTTCGTCTACCGTCGCCGGAGAATAACAGCAGGTGTGGGTGAGTAGAGGGATGGCTAGGCCAACGATGGGAGTATGGTGGGGCGGTGAGGCCTGCGCGGCAGCACAGCCGGCCGCAGGGAGGAGAGAGCAGGCAGTCCCGCCGGCGCTTGTTTGAGCGGCTGGAGCAGGAAGAGCAGAGATTGAAGAAGCACAGCGACCGTTGGATGGACATTCAACAGTCACTGCTTGTGCGTCAACTTTTTTTTAGGAAAGCCTCAAATCTATGGAAAACATCATACAGCCCATCTGCCATTATTTCTAATAATTTACAGCCCAGTTGCTAATTCTTAAGGTTTTTTTTGGAGCCCATATTCTTTTTGTTAGCATTATAGCCCATATTGTGGCCACGGTTAAAAAATTATACGAAATTTTGCATATTTCGGTGCGGTCCAAACTGTTTTTAATCCCAAAATTTTGAGTCACATTCAAACTGATTTAACAAATAAATGTATATCAATATAAAATCCAAAAAATTGTCCTCACATAAAAATCAATGCAATTTAAAAACTCGAAATGAAAAAAAAAAGAAATTGGAAACTAATTGTCGGTTTGATGTGTTTTAAAAATGTACAACCCATTTCTCATTACCGATAGGCAATTTTCTTGACCAGCCGAATGAACCTCTCCTCATCTTGATAGATTTGCATCCCAACGGGCCCGACAAAGCGATTTACTTGGCAAATCACAAAAAACTGGGTTGTGGCCGTGGACCCAGCTGTCAGCCTCTCCACATATAGTACTCTTCCGATGGAAGTCGGTCATTGACCACATTGACCACGCCGCGCCGAGAGCACCAAGGCGGCGGACGACGGCGAGGCCTGGGAAGGGGACGACGCGGAGCCGAGGAAGACGCGGCAGTGGATGCCCACACGGAGAGGAGTGTGAGGGTTCACTGGTTCGGCTGCGGTGTGAGGCTGTCGTCGCCGCAGAATAACAGGGGGTGTGGGTGAGTGGAGGGATGGCCTGGCCAACAGTGGGTGTAGTATGGGGTGGTGAGGCCTCCGCGGCAGCACAGCCGGCCACGGGAGGCAGGAGCAGGCGGCACGACAGGCGCTGCTTTGGGCGGCTGGAGCAAGAAGACCAGAGGTTGAAGAAGCTCTATGGCCGTTGGATGAACATCGTACGGTCACTGGAGCTAGAATCGTTCATATTAACTAACTTGAGAAAGCCCTCTGTGCCCATCAACTTAGTAGGCCCACAATTCAGCCACCCACTATGGTGGGCCCCAGCTAGCAGGGGGTATTCATTTTTTTGTGCGTCATAAGGAGGCACTTCCTTGCGTGCGAAGATATAGCTGGCGGGTCCGACCTGTCAGCGGGGGGGACGTTTTTTTCATGAAATACAGAAGCCCTTCCCGTGGGTCCTAGCTGTCAGGAGGAGGAATCATTATTTTACGCGCAATAAGGACGCATTTCCTTGCGTGCGGCCATGGACCCAGCTATCAGCCTCTCCACATATAGTCCACTTCCGATGGATGTCGTTCATTGACCATGTTGACCAGGCCGCACCGAGAGCACCAGGGCGGTGGATGATGGAAATGCCTAGGAAAGGAACGACATGGAGCCAGGGAAGACTTGGCAGTTGTTTCCTGCGGAGGAGTACAAGGGTTTACTGGTTCGTCTGCCGTCCCCGGAGAAAACAGCAGGTGTGGGTGAGTAGAGGGATGGCTAGGCCAGCGATGGGAGTATGGTGGGGCGGTGATGCATGTGCCACAGCATAGCCGGCTGCGGGGAGGAGAGAGCAGGCATTCCCGCCGGCGCTTATTTGAGCGGCTGGAGGAGGAAGAGCAGAGATTGAAGAGGCACAACGGCCGTTGGATGGACATCCAACAGTCACTGCTTGTGCGTCAACCTTTTTTTAGGAAAGCCTCAAATCTATGGAAAACATCATACAGCCTATCTGCCATTATTTCTAATAATTTACAGCCCATTTGCTAATTCTTAAGGTTTTTTTTTGAGCCCATATTCTTTTGGTTAGCATTACAGCCCATATTGTGGCCACGGTTAAAAAAATTATATGAAATTTTGCATATTTTGGTGCGGTCCGAACTGTTTTTAATCCCGAAATTTCTAGTCACATTCAAACTGATTTTAAAAATAAATGTATATCAACATAAAAACCAACAAATTGTCCATGGATAAAAATTAATGCAATTTAAAATCTCGAAATGAAGAAAATAAATTTGAAACTAATTGCCGGTTTGATGTGTTTAAAAAATGTACACCCCATTTCTCATTACGGATAGGCCATTTTCTCGTCCAGCCGAATTAAGCTATCCTCGTCTTGAAAGATTTGCAGCCCAACAGGCCTGACAAAGCGACTTACTTGACAAATCACAAAAAAAACTGGGCTAGCCATTTACAGAAAGAAAAAAACTACTGGGCTGGTTTGTGGTAAACATAAAAGAGAAGGCTGTCTAGACAGGCCAGAGTGCCCCGCACAGCCCAGTTGACACCCGGCTTTCGTCTCAAAAACAAATTAGATAAATGCCACTCCAATTATGGCGATTCATAAAAATGCCACTGCAATTTCCAAACTTTGAAAAATGACACTGCAATTTTAGCAAACTTTGGAAAACGCCACTGCAATTTGCAAACTTTGAAAAACGCCACTCCAGACTTCGAAAAATGCCACTGGAAATGGCATGAAATGGCATTTTTCAAAGTTTGGAAATTGCAGTGGCATTTCTGACAAACACCAGATTTGGAGTGGCATTTATCAAATTAACCCAAAACAAAAATAACTGGGCGAGCTGCTGGGTCCGTGCTGTCAGCCACTCGTTGTGCAATTCTCCCGTTTATTGACTACTTTGACAATGGCATGGGACCCAGATGTCAGAAAACCATTAGGAGGAGCCATTTTTTATTGGCTTGAAATAAGGAGGCACTTGCTTGCGTACTGCCATGACCTTGGCGGGTCCCTGCTATCATCCTCTCCACGTACAATCATATCCTGATTGTGTACGCATCAACTTGGTAGGCCCACAAGTCAGCCTCTAAACCCGTGGAGGACAAATACAACCCATTTAAATAAATAACAGCCCATTCCATACGTTCGAACGGAAAGTTCAACATTCAGAGCAAAGTAACAGGACTGGTCCACATATAGAGTACTGAACTTCCACGTTGACAACCATCATAGCCAAGTTAACTATCTACTCCCACTAATACTCTAGTAGTGTACAAGTACTAACTTACTATTAGCTAACTATACGATGCCGGCCGCCATCTGCGATACACGCTAAACGCCGGCAACGGCGTCCTCCGCCTAGCCTCGGACTTGCCAGAGGGCGATATGGTGTGTTGCTCGCACGCGTTGGCCCTTTCCATGCCGGTGTGGTCCACCGAAGCTTCGGCTTCTAAGCGGGAAACCCACTTGACGAGCTGGTAGTAAAAATCGGCGTCGCGAACGCGTGCGTGCCCGACAGCCTCCAGGGCTATTTGCCGGGCGTTGGCCTCCATGTAGTCGGCCCAGTTGTGGGCGCTCTGCTCGCTACTCAGAGTGTCGGTGCGCTACTGCTCCATGTCCCGCTGGCGGCGCAAATCGGCGATACGCTGCTCCTCCGCCAAGCGGTCGCGCTCCAACCACTCCTGCTCCTCCGCTAGGTGGTCGCGCTCCAACAAGTCCTCGATCTCCGCATTGCCATCTAAAGACCGATAGAATGCCTCCTCCCTCTGTCTGCCTTCCGGTGAAAAACTGAACACTAGTTCCGACGGTGACCGCCTCCGGCCTCGCCTATCGCGGACGGGCGGGGGCATGGCGGACGTGACGAGAGCGAGGATAAGTGGCGAGCGACATTGGGCTGGTGGGGGCTTATGAGGATAGGGCGGGTTGGGTCACGGTGCCACCATAGATGGCTGGGAAACAGTACTTATAGGCGGAAGGTAGCGCGACGGTCATCGGAATTCAATGCATAATTAAGCAGGCATGGCTTAGCACGGTAGCTTGCCGTGGAAAATTAGAGAACTGAAATTCTGACTGTGCCGTCCTGTCCCGTCCGTACTGGGTCGCACACCGGCATGACGGTCAAACGAGTGCACTCGAATCATCTCCCTCCTTGTCAATAATGATTCCACGGATCTAAACGGCCCGCAACAATTAAAACACATCTTTTTCGCATCAGTTAGCTGCCTTAATTATGGCCGGCTGCATGCAGGCACTCAAAATCGCTCGCAGCCAGTACGCGGAGCAGCATGCAACGAGTCGCGGTCGAGGGCATTAGATGGGAGATAAGGCATTTGCGAACTCGAATCATCCAGATGAGGTACTCCCTCCTTGTCAAAAATCATTCCACCACTCATCATCTACCTTGGTTGGTGACATTTTTGAATTAAGCCCTGCAAACCGAAAAGGACGTAGTACGTGCGTGATCCGCTATTTATTTGTGTAGGATCGAGTAGGTCGTTTTTTGAATTGAGACCTGCAAACCGGAAAGGAGGTAGTACGTGTGTGATCCGCTATTTATCCGTGTAGGATCAAGTAGGTCGGATGGTGTACATGTACGATCACATTAACTGATGAACATTCACTGTGAGATAAGGCATTTGTGAACGTTTTTGCTCGCAGTTTCTTCGGATTCGCATGGCATTTTCTTTAGAGCAGCTTGTCAGTTTCTTTAGAGGTAGGCATTTTTATTCAAAAAACTTCCACTTCAGATCTTGCGTCGATACTAAAACTGCCAGGAGCACATTAGTAGGCTCGCTAGTGATCGATCAGTAACTTGTAAACACTAAGCGAACAGATATAAGGAACTGTTAATGCATCTCAATGATTCACAAATCATATACAAATATGTAGCTCCAAAAGCAAAGATCAGCCACAACTAAAACCAACTAGTACGATTCACATACATAAGATCAACATGTTAATGCTTCTCAATGATTCACAGATATGTAGCTCCAAAAGCAAAGATCTAGAAAAAACATATGTTCTTCCTACTAACATGGATGCTTCTCTTGGCCAACATTCAGTACAGACTAAAAGACAAATTTGTTTGTGAAGTCTACAATTCCTCTTGCAAACGTAAGTGGTTTCAACAACAGCTAGAACCATCAGAATGAACCACACATGATGGAGGAACATCCACTTCAATATGATTTGGTCTTCTCTCAATCACACGGCGAGACTATTTTCGGAATACAAACTTTAACTTAGGCAAAATGATGCCCATTGTATAATCAGACCAAAGCAATGAAGCACCTAGTGTTGGCCAATAAATAGTACAGTACTACTTTTTTGCAGTCCATGAAGTGACTATCCAATCTTTCTGTGTTTATTTTCAAATGGCACTACATGCAGTGACTATACTATTCTCTTGTGCAGTTCAACCAAAATTGCGGTCACTTTGTGTGTTTTCCAAATAGCAACGGGCAGACATCTCTGTCTGCACAAATATCAAGAAGCAAGTAAACATATACCCCACCTTGTATTTTCAGTTTAAACATGTCTCTTCCGCTTAGCATCATGTTTTGCACTGGACAATTTGATACAGTCATGCTCTGCCCTGGACAATTTCATACTGAATTGATTTGCTTGTTCAGAGCAAAAATATAGCGCCTATTCTTCATCATACCAAGGATATCCATGTTCGCAGTGATGGAAGAGGTGAAATCGATACAACCGAAATTGAGCATCCAACCATTGAATCTTGTCCTGCACCTCCAATGTAGGTCCACCCTGCCAATAAATTCACATGCAAACCACTAGTATTACTATCTAATGAGAGTATCAAAAGAGTAGCAAGATAGTAGCAAACCATGTACCTTCTTAATGAACAGCTCATAGTGCCACCAATTGGATATAAATGTTTGGAATAAAACATGCTCCTAATGTTGAACCAGTTGGAATTTTTGTGCATTTCCACTAAAATCGAGCATCCCTGTTTGCATAGATATTGAAAGTGTGATTACTATAAAAGTGGCACTAGTTGAAGCATAGACTCAAAAATATAAGCATTCCAATTTCTTAATGGGCAAAGGTTTCTATAAGCTCTAGCACTGGAAGATTTCCATAAGCTCTATCACTGGAAGATTTCTATAATAATTAACAATACAAAATGTAAAGGTAACAAGTTTCAGTATTGGTATACTAGCTGTGCAAGAGCATTAAACCAAATACAAAAGTATGAAGGTAACTAGCATTATTAACTAAAAACAGTATTAAAAAATTGCAAACAATGTACCTTCAAGGTAAATATCATTTCGAACTCGTGTGAACATGAAAAATTGCTATCCCAATCTTAACAAAGGTGTGGCTAGCTTTATTGGCAGTATTTGAGTGAACTCTACACCCTCTGTACCAATGCTAAAACTTGTTGCTCTGGAAAGCTTGCCACACCTTATATATGTTGATATGCTAATGCAACATAATTCAAATAGTACATATATACACTAATCCACTGGCTAGTGGAACAGTGGAGTAATTTTTTTATTACGGGGTAGAGTATAATGGTTTTACTGAACTGATCTCCATAAGCTAGCACTTGAAGATTTCTATAAGCATTAACAATATAAAATGTAAAGGTAACACGTTTCAGCATTGGTATACTAGTTGGCAACAACATTAAACCAAAAGTCTGAAGGTAACTAGCATTATGAACTAATGATAGTATAATTTTTTTGCAAACCATGTACCTTGAAGGTATATATCATTTCGAACTCGAGAGGACCTGAAAATTGCTATCCCAATCTTGATAGTCGATTAAACATAAAACTTGACCAACCGAATCGAAGAAAACAGCCGGATAAGGAGGTGCCCACTCTTGACCTTTCCTCTTGTCTTCATAATTTTTTGTGCAGTTTAACCAAAATAAAAGGACATCAGCGCCTTGGCATTTTGGTGACACTGTACAAAAAAATTGACTTATCTCATGAAAGTGAGGTATGTAATCTATAAGCATTAATAGTGCAAAAATATGAAGGTAGTAACAAGTTTCATCGTTGGTATACTGGCTGCGCAACACCATTAGAATGGCTTAGCTGAAAAATCTTTAATACATCCACAATCAACAGCTAACCCTGAAATAATCCAGATACATTAAATGGCATTGCTTAAATTTATTGGTGGCATTAGACTGAGTGCGGCATTAGTTAAATGTGGCATCACTTTAGCAATAGCATTGGTTGACTTTACCGCTGGCGTTATACTAACAGCAAAAAATGGCAATAAGAGCATGGGAGACCCATTCGGATAGTGGCGCACCAGTACGATGTACCTCCACGGATGCATAGAGTGGTGAGGGAGGTATGGTTGCCCAGAGCAATAAATATCCAAGCAGCATATGTGGATTACATCCCATTTTTGTTATGTTCAGCCACTTTTTTCCTATGTGAGGACAACAAACCGATAAACCTGGTCATTCTCTATTGCGTTGTCATGCCTTTCTACCCTTCTTCAACCAAGAGACACGAGACTCGTTCCTTAGCTACTGATTTTCCCCTTTTCAACCTAGATGCGGGTTTGATGCCTACTCTCTTGGACAGTACAGTCTCCCTTCCTTTCCTTATTCAACCCAGACATGGATTAGTCTGCATGAAGTAGGGTTTCCTTTAATAGTGCAAATTAAGGTTTTCATCTGTGTGACCAGCAGAGCAGAGGATAGCAAATTGGGAAGATGGTGGAGTGGAAAAAGATCCACATGAAACGACGTGGCAGATGGGGCAATAGAACAAGGGTATGGTTCGAAAAGAGGTAGCATACCTGAGGGTCGGTGGGAAGTGGCTTCGCTCGTGGTTGTCGTCCTCCGCACGCACCACGTCAGCGAGCTTGTGGACGGAGGCCATCCCGCGCGGGCGCTGGGTCTAAGAGGACGGCCTTGTCGTCAGTGTGTGACCTCGCTCACCGACGAGGAGTGCGTCAACGTTGCACGTCATTTTCTTCCCCGACGGATCTGTGACCACCGGTGAGGAGGGAGAGAGAGGCCGTCTTTTTTAGATCTGGAGAGAGGGTGATAGTGTGAAAAGCAAGTGGGCAGCCCTTAGCAAGAAAGCTCTGAAGCTCCAGCCTATATATCTTTTTATACTACTAGTACTAGAGGTGGAGTAGTGTTAGAGTAGTTTATATTTTCTCTGCAAACAGTACCAGTTAGTCATGCTTTGAAACTGAACGGCACGCCATTAAAAAAATAAAGGTCGATAACTAATGCGGCACCTCGGGCCAACGCGGCCAGATCGCATTTTGCACAAGAAATTACACACCATGTTTCGTTGACATGTGGTCCCGTGTACCAGATGAATGACTCCAAGTTTGACCACCGTGATGCTAGGTGCGAGCCGAGGAACACTGTTGGAGAGACCCCCCTGATAATTTTCCTACATTGGTCATTTGATTCATAGGATAGAATGCTATAGGATTTTTTCCTATGTAATCATGTTTTAATTGGCAATCTAGCATCCACTCCAACTTTTGTTTCACTTCCTTTGATCCTACGAAGAGAGTACTTGCTCTAAATGATGTGCCGCTGCAAGAGTCGCCTATATTATTTAACCATGCTCTAAAAAGGTGGACCAGCTTTGGCTATAGTAGTATTGTAGGTTAGTAGGTGACCATGCGCTTGGCTCTTCTCCTCTTCCGGAAGTCGAACAATAATGATGGTACTACTTCTGGCAATCTAACACCAAATGAACTCCTGCATGTCCACCGCTTGTAAGCAAAAGTTCATCCTCGTGCTGCGAGCCACCGTGCACGCGTTGGCGAGGGAGAAGGCGTAGTAAGCAAGCTTCTCGTCGTTCTGCGAGTTGACGGGACACATCAAAGTTACGTACTCTGTCATTAGTACTCTCTTCAAATATATTTTTATTACTACTCTCTTCAAAAAGGGCCGACCATGTCCATGGCTACCATCCCGTTGTCTGTCATTGAGTACGTGTACTCTTCACGTGCCATCGAGGAGAAAAAAATATTGCGTAGTACTAGGTGCCATCGAAGTGCACGACTCACTTACGCACTACATATCTCCATTTTCTCGCATGACACGCCACCTTGATGCTAGATGTCCCGCGTGTCATGGAGGCATATAGTATGATTTTGTAAAATGGAGGCATATAGATGTCCCGCGTGCCGGCTACAGGATGAACAATGTTGAGTAACGTGATTGTATTCGGAAACATAGGTTAGACTAGGAAATATTCTGGCTTGCCTTGTACTCAAAGTAGATCATGTACTCCTATATATATATGCCCACGAGGCTCAAGCAATACAAGAACTATTCCACCAAATGTCTCTGTCTCCCTTCTAACAAACAAAGCAAATGTCTTAAACGAAAGAGTGGGAGAACATAGATTCCCGACGATCGAGAAGGAGTTACAAAGCTCGGGGTGGAGCGTCTACACACCATGTTTCGTTGACATGTGGTCCCATTCCATCATGTCAGTGAGACGACGGCGAGTCCTTTTGTACAATTTCTCAAACGATGTGTAGGCCGGGCGCCTCTTCTGTACCTTGGCAAATTGGAAATCGTCCATCGACTCTTCACCTTTCCCTCTCGATTTGGAACTGCTATCGCATGCTCTTCCTCCCTCCTCCATTAGCCTTCACCCTTCCTTCTGCCATTGTTCCATCGTCTTCTCCATGGAGGGAACAAGCCGGAAACGACCCCGTTATTCTTGCCCCGATCTGAATGATGACGTGGTGGGGGAACTCATTGATCGGTGCGGCGTCATCGCCTCGGCTAGCATGGCAGGTTCGTTCAAGAACATTCTCGACTCAACTAATAACATCATTACAAGGAACCCAAGGGTCCAGGAGCGGTTTGATCTCCCCTGTCTTCTTCGCCGTCACCCTGCTGACCGGCGCGGGGCCGAGGGAAGCCTCGCCTTATGCAAGTTGATGCCGCTTGATAATGATATGTATGATGTTAAGATGCCATCGCTTGAGGGGAAGCATTGGGCAGGCGCAAATGGAGATTGGGTTGTTTATATTGGGTACAATTGTGAGTGGGAACTTGTGAATGTGTACACTCGTCAACGGATTCCACTTCCAAAAATCTCCGAGTGCCCTGAGGTTGAGCACACAGATGATCAATGTACGTTCAAATATGATCGTGGTGACTGTCGTGTACAGAAGATATCAATTTCTCGAGTTCCCAGCCGCTCTTGGGATTACAAGCACTATAATGATGTTGCTATCTTCAACAAGTTTGTTGCTGTCCTTCGTGGTTCGACTGGATGAATATTGCTCAAAAATCAGTTTATATACCCGGATGTGTACTGTGATGCAATTGAAGACGAGAGGCTTGTGTTTGCTGCCACCACTGGTGGCACAGTTTTTGCATGGGATCCTTATCGTTTCGGTACGTTTGTCTTCCACCGTAATTATAATTGTTTCATCCACATGCATGTGAGTTAGCAATTTCCCTTCTCTACTAATTAACCTTCTTCTTGTGTTTCCAAGGTCCTGTGAACATTCCACCACCTGTACTTGAAAAAATTTATAACCAAGGCGGAGATGACGATGGTGATGATCACGAGCATGAGGACGAGCAGGGCCCATATGCTCACTAGCGGCTGGCAACTAATTCCAATGGATCACCACTTCTTGTCTATATAGAGCCCACTGCCGATGTTACTACTGAGGGAGTAGGTGTTGTCTCCCATGGTCGCACTCTCTGGACCTATTCCAACACCCGTTGCATGGTATTCAAGATGGATACTAGTGTGCTAGCGCCAACACCTTCTCCCTGCTACAGTATTGATAGTCTTGGAGCAAACTCGCTCTTCCTTGGACAAAACTATCCAATGATGGTGAAAGGCGATCCAACTGTTGTTGACACAATGTTACTACCATTTATGAGAAGCAACTGTATCTATACATCGGACATTGCGGTGGCTCCCTACCCTGCGTTGGTCTCGAGATTGACACTAGCTGGCCCTTCCTAGAGAATCAGTTGTGGTTCAAAGCAAGCGTTTCCAACGCCGAGGATTGGTTGAGTTGAAATTCATTTCATTGCTTGTTATTTGTTGTGTGATGAAAACTTTAGTATTTATAATGTATCCTCGTTATCGTTGTGGGTTGATGACCTGTTGTAGGTAATAAAATGATATGCCTGTGATAAACTTACTAAATTTATGAATGGCTTTCGAGTCGCTTCTCTGAGTGGGTGCTGCGATGAGGAAAAAATATATTTTCTGAATACATAATTGTACGTGCATTGCAACTGGTTATCGGATGAGGCCAATCAACAATAGTACACTATTGGTACTAGCTTCACATGCTGCACTATCTCCAGCCACCCATCCTCACAAAGAACACTTTTTAACCTAGCACAGACTCCAGGAAATTTGGCCACAGTGTGAGGTGGGCCATATGTTAATGTGTTCGCTATACGTAACTAGCACCTCGAATCCTCGATCCTACTACTATAAGTAGTAGAGTAGTAGGGTGGCATGGGCCAGAACAAGCATTCACGTCCAGGAGTACGACACACGCCACCAGCACCACTTTCATCTGACACCATATTTGTTGGATTCCATGCTACAGCAATCTCTTCAACCTTGTCGTTTCTCTAACTCAGCCATCGCGCCGCGGGCGAGGTGGGGGTTTGCCGATAGTCGGTTTCCTCAACTATGGTCCCACTTGTAAGGCCAACTCCAAACGCACGACCCCAAACGGACCTCCGTTTTGCCCGGATTATGTCCATTTGGGTAGGGCAATGGGGTCGTGTCTGGGCCATTTCTCGGATGCGGTGGCCGTGCGCCGAACATGCGGACGCATCCTGGCCGCGTACATTTTTATTTGCAAACACATATCTTTTTTTCATCATTGATTTTTTTGTACATGGAAATACATCACCAAAATTTTGACTAGAAAAACAAGAACCACAAGAATACATTTTAGAAGATATCCAACTTCCATAACTGCTCCTGTAAGTTGGATTAGTGCCTTCTTGATACATTCATTGTTGATCTGCGGAGGCTCGATCATGTATGCTTCTTTCTTCTTCGAGTGCACAGAAGTAGACGTGTCTAGCCTCTATTCTATCAACAAGTGCACTAGTCTCATCTCTAGCCTCTATGCTAGCTAAAAGTGCTAGAACATCTACTAAATTGCACTCTATCAATATATTGTTGTACTCTTCTTCCCAATACCAAAACTTGCATCCATTCTACACAATAAAATTTTAAGTTAGCACAACTAGTCTAATCCGAGAGCACAACCGAAGATTTGGTCGAGTTCTTCCTCCTTTTGCTGACACGTGGGACATCCAGCATCCAGGTCATGTCATGCAAGAAAATAGAGTGGTAGTTGAAGCCACGTGATGTGCATCTTGGGTTAAACTGTAAATAGAATCTTACTACTCTTGAGTAACTCCAAAAGCGGCCATCAAAGATCTTTATTGGATTTGTTTTTCATCACCAGCACGTCGAGGTGAAAGATGTGTAGGTTCAGTGGGTCCTCTTGCGTCTTCACTGACATGTGGGACCGCATATGAGCAAATAGACGATGGGCTCCGCACGTCTGCTGGATGGCTGAGAAGATAGATAGAGGAGGGCTGAGCACGGACTCCAAGAAATTTTTTCTACGTAACCAGCACCTCGATATAGTGGGGTGTCATGGGCCATAACTAGCATTCATGTCTAGCGGTACGGCACACGCCACCCACACAAGTCCCATCCGACACCAATTTTCTTGGAGTCTGTGCTACAGCCATCTCTTCTCCCTCCTCTTTTCTCAGCCGTCGCACGGTGGGCGGGGTGGGGGTTTGCCGATAGTCGGTTTGCTCAACTGTGGTCCCACTTGTAAGTGAAAATGCAACACAGCACGCATTCCCCCTTGAGAGGCGTGCTGGACGAACCGTGTGGGGGTGCAACGCGAACACGGCAGGCTTTTCCTTTTGAACTTGTAACTTGTAAAATTTGGTCCTGCTCCATGGCGCGACTGATAGATAGAAATAATGATTTTCCCTAGAGTAATGAGAAGTTTGGTTCTGGCGTGGTTCATGCATGGAGTACGTAGGAAAATTATGAAGTTGATGCAAAAGGTAAGATAATTACTAGTAGTACCATATACTAGTACATGGATTTGACGGAAGGATAAAGATACATACGGATCCATCAACAACATCCTCACGCCCTAGTGCACCGGGTCACCAACGGACGTGTGAGGAGTAGCGGCGTTGGCGGCAAGCTCAACGTGCTTCTGAACAATGCCATCCAAGGTTGCCCTGCGGTCCAAGGAGGCCAGCGTCCTATTGTCCTCCTCTTGCATGTAGTAGTCCTTATGGAAGATTTGCGCATAGACGTGGGTGATTATGTCGATGGTGTCCTGTTGCGGCAGGCGCTGCGCGGCAAGCGCGACCTCGAGGTGGACATTCTCCGGTGGGATGGCGTGCAGTAGCAGGGCCACTAGTGCGTCGAAGAGGTTGTCACCATAGAGGCTGTTGAGGGTGGCAGGCATCACAGAGCCTGGGCGCGTGGGCTAGAGGCGTACGTCAAGGTCAT
This sequence comes from Secale cereale, assembly GCA_902687465.1. Taxonomy (NCBI): domain Eukaryota; kingdom Viridiplantae; phylum Streptophyta; class Magnoliopsida; order Poales; family Poaceae; genus Secale; species Secale cereale. The sequence continues at coordinate 495,157,686 of LR738710.1, forward strand.
CCGCGAGCTTCTTGACAACAGTCAACTTGTCGAGGAAGCCGATGAGGACCTCGTCGAACAAGGAGACGAAGCTTTCGTCCAAGCGGCCCCTCGCCCTGGCGGCCTCAAGAACTACCTAGAGACGTTCCTCGGTGTCGGGCCGTAGGCCGGCGTCGTGGACCATCTGGCATAGCCGGCTGATGCTCGTGCTCATTGCCTCCATGGGTCTAGCTTCTAGTCAGCTGATCTTGCGATTGGAGTGATCACTCTTTCCCTTGGGTGTGTAGGTGCGTAGGATTTCATAGATTGGACTGGCGGGAGCCTTTATATGAGAAGTGCAGACTGCATTGAATTCACATGCGTGTTGACCATCTACTCCTCGCCCCTCTATTGCACCTACCTTTGGCTGTATGACAGGTTGGCCAGCCACCCATTGGGCCCACGTGTCATACACCCAAAGGCAGGTGCAGTAAGTCAATGAAGTTGTGTCCCCCTTTGTGCCCGTGCATGCTTTCAATGACTTGAGACTACCACATCACATGCAGTGGTTAGTTAATTGCATGTAATCCTATTAAGTAGCAAAAAGACATTAAGTTATATCACCGATAGGAATAAAACAATACACCATGTATTTATTTACAGAGGGAGTAGTACATTTTTTGTGACATGCATTACTAGATATTGCTAGTCAAATACTAAATCCAGATGGACGTGGTAGTACTACTAAATCCAGACGGTGGTGCTAGTACTAGTACTAGTAGTACCAATGTGTTAGCACTGTACTACCCGTTGGTCAAATTATTACGTGCTGCTCCTCACATTGAAGTGACAAGATCGTACGCCGGAGATGACACCTGCCATGTTCGGCATACCATAGTCAGCCTCACCGCTGCAGTCACTATCGTCATGGCTGTAGACCTAGCCTGCTTACAACTAGTCGTGTTTGACATAATTTCCCGTGCATAGATGCCCGTGCATTGCACAAAACACCAAGATTGGGGGGTGGACAGCGCCGGCAGCAGCCATCGCGCCATATTTTTCCATGGCCTTCTAGATGTAGTGGGGAGGAGATAAGGCTGATTGTGAGAGACAAGGAGTTGTTTGTAAATAGGAAACAGGTGCGGGCATCTTTTTGCAAAACTGAAGAACTTTGGTTTGTATGCGTCAGATCTAGATCCGGCGGCTATTGGTGAAAGATGGCAGGCACAACATCATCACCAACTCAGGACCTGTTTGATTCGCAGGATTTTGAAAACGCAGGAATAGGACACCGCAATATTACAAGTTTCAAACTGATATTACAAATGTTAGGAGTAATGCTGCAGCTACAAAGAGGGAATTACAAGGAAGTTTACATAAGAACTTTCGTTACTTTAGGTGGATGTAGCATTATCGTACAAACTAAAATCCACCGCCCTGACAAGTCAATAATGGGCAAATAAGTTTTCGAGTCTCTGGACACTTGATGTTTCAAAAACAAATCCAGCTTCTGCGGAGACTTTGTCATTTAGGCTTGGACGCTTGCGGTGATCAGCACGCCATTCATTGTTGCGCTAGAGAATGCCAAACCTCATTACCTTGAGCACACCTGCCTCCAGAACAAAGAACCTGGCCAATTAATCCCAGATGTGTTGCCTCAATAGTCGATCAATTCAATTTCTATAAGATGGAGATCAAGGCATTCGATTAGATTGTTATAGTGTAGCACATTTTTTCACTTTCGGGTCTTTTTTTATCTTCAAAAGAAGATAACATATTAGAGCAGATGGATGTATAATATTGCCGTGTCATCAAGAGGTACCAATATCATTCGCTCAAATGATAGGGTTGGCTGGCTAGTGATATTCTCTCTCTCTCTCTCTCTCTCTCTCTCTCTCTCTCTCTCTCTCTCTCTCTCTCTCTCTCTCTCTCCTCTCATTTACCTAGGAGTACGTGAAGAGCTTGGGCATTTGTTGCCTTCAACTATGTGGTCGATGCCATATTTCGCAAAAGTATGCCACATAATACGCATCAATGTCAAATCAAAAGATTTTGGCACCGCTCTCGTGATGTGAGAGAGTTGGCACCGCTGTGCACACAGACCCACGTGTATAAACAAATCAATCAAACCAACTACACCAACCTCTCACTCTCCCAAACAAGTGTTTTTTTATTGCCTCGGTCCTCAATGCGCCCTCAATTTACTAGCGTGCGGGGTGCTACCCCGAATGGTTTCAACTTTGCTTCCTTCACCGCATGTCAGATGGGCATCTAGTTTACTTATTTTCACCCACTGCCACATGGGCCAGCACACGAAGATACAGAACACGAGCTGACAAGGCAGCATGTGGACTGGTTGACCGGTCAACTAAACAATATATGGAGCTATACGCTGACACAGTGAGAGTATAATCCATCGGTATAGAGTGTTCGAGTGAGAGGGGAGGCCCATTAGAGATAGCAGAGAGAGAGAAAGAGCTACTCCCTCTGTTCGATAATGTAGTTCCAACTTTTTTTTAAAGTAAATTTTTTGAAACTTTGACCAAGTTTATAAAGAAATTACTTATATCTACAATACCAAAGATAAATGATAGTATGAAGTAAGTACATGTTGTGATGAATCTAATGATCTTTCCAGATGTAAATGTTTTTCTCCACATATACCTAGTCAAACTTTTCTGAGGTTTGACTTTTCAAAACATCCATATGCTTATGGACGTGAGAGAGTCCCTAACTAGAGAGAGAGCGAGAGAGAGTGAAATAGAAAGAGTGAGTGAAAAAAGTGTGTGTGCGTGTGTGAAATAGACATGGACAACACTCGATTAAAGTGGAGAAAAAACATGTGTGTCTTATGCAAACATATCACACATGCATCTTCGACAACAGAAGCAAGGTGAGGAGATAGTGTGTGGTTGTTTGCAACCGAGAGAGCAAGATCCCTAGCACATGGCCAAGAGGGGTCTGAAAAACAAGGGAGAGAGGTCGAGAGAGACGTACGGAGAAAATGCAGACATGGGGAAGAGAGAGTGTATTTTTGTCATAGAGAGATCCCCTGGAGATCGTGATGGGACTACATGGGTGGGAGATCGAGTGACAAGGTGTGTGCGCGATAGAAGATACCCCGGGACATATCGAGATAGACGTATGGACGGAAGGAGACAATACGTGTGTTCCTGATGGCTAGTGAGAGATAATCATACTTAGGGGGATGCTTGCGCCTATGATGGAGTGAGGGATTATAGTACTTATTAGGGGGGTGCGTGTCACATAGAGAGAGAACAAGGGCGGAGAGTGTTGGATGGGTCTATATGTATAGCGCGAGCGAGACATGTGTATGTGTGAACCAGGGAGATATAAAGTTTGAGAGAGATCGAGGAGCCCCGATAAGGCTGAGTGGTGCGTCGGATAGCTGAGAGGGGGAAAGAGATATTCCATCCGCTCGATAATGCAGTGCATGTAACTTTTTAGAAGTCAAACTTTGGAAACTTTGATCAGGTTTACACAAATGTTATTTATATCTTCAATACCAAAGATACATCATACGAAACTACATCTCATGGTGAATCTAATCGTATATGTTTGCCGTTCCAGATGTAATTGTTTTTCTCCACATACATGGTCAAACTTTGTGATGTTTGAATTTTTAGTAAATCAATATGCTATGGACCGAGTAGAGTGCCTAAGTCGAGAGGGATCAAGTGCGTGTGAAGAAGAATGAGTAAGTGTGCAAAAACAGTATGCGTGTGAAAGAGAAAGTGACAACGAACGATAAATTAGAGAGAGAGTGTGTTTTTTTGTTTCTTAGGTGAACATATCACGCATGCATCTCCGGGATAGAAAAGCAAGGCGAGGAGATACACGAAAATAGATAGTGTGTGATTGTTTGCAACGGACAGAGACATCCCTATAGCACATGTCCGATAGAGGTCTGGCCAACAAGGTACAATGGTCGAGAGGGACACATGGAGAACATGGACGCATGGGGAGGGCGAGAGGGTGTGTTTACAATAGAGAGACCTCCTCGAGATTGTCAGGGGGCTATATGGATGGGAGATCGAGGGAGGTGCATGCGCGATGGAAAGATGCCCCGAGAGAAATCGAGATAGACCATGCACATGTTTGTAATGGAAACTAAGATTAGCTATTCATATACATATAGGGGGGACTGCGTGTGCATACAAGTGAGTGAGAGACCATCATATATTGCTAGCTAGGCATGAGATTGTGTGTGTGCGCGTGTGAGATGGAGAGAGAACGAGGTAGAGAGATAGAGTTTTAGATGGGCCTATCGAGTGCGAGTGAGATATGCATGTGTATGTGTGACCTAGGTAGATGGAGAGTTTGAGAGAGAGGGGGAAGAGCTCCGAGACGACAGACTAGTGCGCGAGAGAGTTACGGGCAACGAGCCAAGGAATTTGTGTGCGTACGATGAGTGCACCCAAGATATCTAGCTTGGACTAGAGAATCATACATAGTGTGCGAGAGAGACCTATAGATGGAGTATATATACATGCGAACTAGAAAGACCCCCCCCCCCACGCACGC
>LR738710.1:495165204-495272029 GCA_902687465.1 Secale cereale
GAGAGAGAGAGAGAGAGAAGGAGTCTGGGAGATGGGGAGGTCGCGTTTTATGCATCAAAGACTGATATAAACCATCTTTCGATATAAACTTGCATTCAAATATTTAAATTGGAGAACATCTTTTCTGCAATCCACACATGAACGGATATATGCGTATATCAAACAAGTTCTATAATTTGACTTTCAACATGTTCATGGAGTACTATAATACTGTACAACATGCTATTCGTTTGAGGTGTTCAATTTTGGATTAATTCACTATTTTGACCTGGTGAACGAGCTATTTCATTGAATCGAGATATTTCATTTTGGGTTTGATTCCCGTTTTTGAGGGGGTCAACTATTTTTCATATAGTAAATCGCTAGCAATGAGCATGTAAAAACACATTACTCCCGAGCATCATCTCTCCATCTAAAAAAGAACTGGCAAGCTAATATTTCTAAATTTGATTCGAATCGACTTGGTATGGTAGACGTGGATGCTCGTTCTTCCAAATTTTGAATGAGCCGTTAAACATCATCTGCTCGATGGAATTCGCCCGAGCAAATAAATGGGAGACGCGAAATTACCATCCTATGTGGGAGACACATTAATTGGCCCATTGTGCATCGAGGGTAGGTTCGTAAATTCATCCAAGCGCGCTTTCTCCTTGGCCGAAATGACATGTGCCGAATAATTCATAACCCATGGTCGGAAAAACACGCTCTCCTCGCCCGAAATAGCTCGCGCCCACTATTTGAAAACACACTCTCCTCACCCGAAATCGCTCGTGCCCACTATATTTCAAAACACGCCCTCCTCGCCCGAAATCACTCCCGCCCACTATTTGGGGAGAAGCAAAGTTACTCTACTATCCACGACCCTCAGTACACAGACCCAAGCCAAGAGCCCAAAGGCAGGGGTAGAACTGTAACTCCCACTCACATTTCAGACAAATGTGTACATGGTTCCACTCCCATCCCAATCCCCCCCATTCATACCTCGTGGGCGCCAAATCACCTTCTCCCTGAAGCTCCCTTCTCCCAAGCCGCGAAACCTCAGCCCCTCCTCCATGGCGCCCCCACCGCACCAATTTCACAGCCGCCCTCCTCCCTAATGTCGGAGACACTATCCATTTGACGTCGTCCACTGGGTCGTGTGCCTCTTACTTCGTGCTGCTGGTGCTGCCTCGACGACGGCCGCGTGAACCATACCGGAGCCGATTCACCCCCGTTGTTGTTCACGGCGTCGGAGCGGCTCCAACTTCGGATCAGTCTGGAGTCCCGGCGCTGCTTCCCCGTAGCCGTCGACCGTCGTGACATTGTTGTTTTCCTGCCGCCGGTGGCCACCGCAACCGCGCCGGCCTCACCGACTCGGCAGCTGGACCTGCCTACTTCACCATGCCACCAGATAGGTCGCACCCTCATCTCAAATCACTTTATTTAGGCGTCAGTTGTCTGAATTTTTATTCTGGGCCAATCGATTCCCACTGGGAAGCAGCATCCCTCGAGGCGGCGGAGCTCCTAGGCTGCCGGTTGGCTGGTGTCTAACGTAAGGGTGCGGGGCCGCAAGTTCGCCGCGGAAGCAGCGCTTAGATAGCTATCTTAGAGTTGTGTGGGTTCAAGGTACTGCCGCCGCCGGATCTGGATGACGGGGAGTCTTTGTGGATTAGCCCGGGGGCGGCGCAACTACGGCAGTGCGGTGGGGCGGGGAGCGGGGTTTTGGCCGGGGCCACGGACGACGGAGGCAAGCTGCTCAGCCGTTGGTCACTGGCTCTTTGGGGAAGATTCGTAATAGTGTCAGCCGAGAGGCACAAGATGGCCATCAAGCCATCCGGCGTAGATCGAACAGTACCAAAATAAAATAAAATCGTGTGACCCCAATTTAGTCTCAGTGAATAGACATGTGACCACTCTCGTACCTTGATGTTGATCTCTTAGTGTATTTCTTCAGATCAAAGAGATGTGTCGTTCTTAACATTATGTGTTATCTGCATCTTCAGCCACACCATCTTCCGACTCACCACAGCTGCTCCAACAAGGGAAGCATACACCGGAAGGGAGCTATAGTCCCCACTCAACAGTTCCCTGCATCGAATGTGCGTGCCCGACATGGACAACCACAACAACTGCAGGGCGGCCAGATAGGTTGTACCCTCATCTTACTTGTGTGCAATATTTATGGCTTTGTTATCCATCTAAGCATGGAAAATAGAGTATCACATTTCACTATATATTCATGCTGATCTCTTACGGGTCTTGTTCAGGAGTTAACGCTGTTCCATAGTTTAGCTAAGATAATTGTTCTTTAGGTAACGATGTTCCATAGTTATCATCCATCAGCCAATGCTATCCCACGGGCTGGTGATTATAGTATTATACCACTTCTAGTATTACCTATGTTGTTCTTTAATACTTTTGTGTGCCATCTAGTTAATCTCGAGTACAAACGATACATATTCTGTAGCTTTCATCTGTGTTCTCGCTTTAGTTTTTGAGACATGTTGCTGCTAGTTAACCCCAGTCCTACTATTTATGTCATCTCCTACAGGTACTCATTACATAAATCTAACTACTAGTTGTCTTCCATGCATGTCAGATATAATTGCACACACTGATATATCCACAAGAACCTCATGGAGCAATGTAAAGGCCAATAAACTTGATGTCAATGATACTCACTATGATGGAACATGTAAAGGCAGTTCTTCAGAAGACTTGCAGAAAGATGTTGAATCCTCTTCACCCCACAAGGTCCTTGCTCTAACTTGGCCCATGATATGGGTACAACATGCATATAATGTCTTGGAGTGTATCTACTCTGTTGCAATGACATGTGCTTAGCATGTTGATCATGCATGTAAATATGTCATGCCTTCCTGTTTTTCAGTACCTATTACATTCATGATAACATGTTTTCAAATTCAAGTACTGTCATTCTACTCTATCGCAATGCCATCTGCTTAATTTGGACATCATGCTTCTGAATATCTTATGCATTGTTATTCATTAGTATGTACTTCATCTGTCTACCATACCATGTTTTTTTACATTGAAGTGTTGTTCTAGTGCTCTGTTGCAATGCCATCTTAGTTTCCCAATCATACACGTGTATGTTGCCTTAGTTTTTTCTGTATGTATTCCGCTAGCATACAGTTTTACATTCAACTAGTGTTTTTTACTGTGTTGTCCTGTCGTATCCCTGGCTCTTACACCATACTCCCTCCGTCCGGATTACATGTTGCCGAAATGGATAAAAAAGGATGTATATAGAACTGAAATATGCCTAGACCCATCCATTTTTTTCCGGATGGAGGGAATACATGTCAATATGTCATGCCTTTCTATTCTTCAGTACCTATTCCATCTCTCTGTTGTAGCATGTTTTATAATTGAAGGACCATTCTTCTATACAAGGCATGCAAGGGGAAGACGACTATGTTAGAATCTGAAGGGTTACAAACCAGGTCTTTGCAAAAGATCCAAATGCCAGGAGATAATAAACCAACTCCAATTTTTATAGATACTGCTCCAGCATAGAGAAACCCAACTCCTACTGATAATAAGCAGATTCCAGTGGCCAAAGAACTAGTTCGCTCCAGTCCAGCAAAAATATGTCAACTCCATTCTAAGAAGCGTTTGCATATCCGCATCATGAAATTTTATAGCATGCTGATCATATTTTCTACATGTTTCTTACCCATCTCTCTTTTAGAAAATAAGCTTAACAGATAGAAGAATTTCTGCACCGGTATCGTCTGTGAGGAAAGATTCTTGCAGGAATTCTCTGTACTCCAATGCAGATGTAAGTACCTGTTGTATATCACTATATTTTACATCAGCATGTATTTTGTTATTCGGCGTGAATCCAACCTTTATCTGATCTAAATTTAGTTGTAGCAAAATGTATGATTAAAGGCCACAATGTTGATTTTTGTAAGGAAATCTACCTGGTAGTTTTGCATCCTGAGCTGCATGAGTGTACTATCTCATATCAGTGGGTTTGATTACTTTGGTTCTACAGTCACTACTAGGAAAAGGGCTATAGATGATATGGCCTCTAATGGCACACGAGACACATGGTGCACCACTACTATATAGTAATGGCGCACCATGTGTTGGTGCGCCATTAGAGTGGTAGACACTAATGGCGCACCAGACCCTCGGTGCGCCATTAGTAACAAATGTTTTTTTCCAGAACTAATGGTGCATCGTGGCACAGTGCGTCATTACTAGTTTAACTAGTAATGGCGCACCTCCAACTCAGTGCGCCAGTACTTTTTTTTTGCAAAACTACTAATGGCGCACCACTCACTAATGCGCCATTAGTAACCCTGGTTACTAATGACACATTAGTGAGTAGTGCGCCATTAGTAACCTGGGACTAGCTAGATATTTTGGACAGCCACACCTACACACTCACTTTCCCCACTTCATTCTCTCCATCTCCTCCTCCAAGCTTGTGTCGGCTGCCTCCTCTTCCTCACCTCATTTGCACCATATATTCATCAAAATTAAGTGGTTAAATTACCTTTTTTGGTAGGTAAGTAAGGGGGGAAAGCTATCTTTATGTTGTAGATCTACCTTTTTTCTCCCTCGAGCTCCAACAACCGTGCACATGCACTTTTTATGGCCTAGCTAGATCTATGTACGTTTGTGGTGTTGCATATGTTTGTGGTGTTGCATATATGTTTGTGTTTGCAGGTACTAGTATTTGAAATGCGATAGTTGCCAATATTTTGCCGAAATGTTGATTCATTTCCGTTTCGGCGAGAATTTTGGCACTATGCATTCTTTTTGGTCCTATTTTTAGGGAAAGTCATGCCAAATTTTTTCTTGGTTCTAAAATATTGTTTTGCTCTACCCCGCAGGCGACCATGGTCCGCACGATGACCGAAGGCATCGTGAATAGGTTTTTGAGCTCCGTGAAGGCTGAGATGCTTCAAAAGAACGAGACGGAGATAAGATGTCTGTGTCGAAGATGCAAGCTGAAGAGCCTTGTTGCGGACCCGGATTCCGAGCAGGTGCGAGACCACCTGCTCTTGCGTGGTTTCATGGTTGGATATCGGTCGCAAGGTGATGAAGATGATTATGAAGTCGTCCATGGCCGGGCAAGAAATGAGGAAGGGCAGCAAGACAACCACCGCGGCGAGGGCGGGCGAGAAGACGAAGAATCTCCAGGACATGATCACGACGGTGATGTTGTACACAGTCATCATGTAGAAGATGCCGGACATGATGACGAGGAAGATCAAGACGAAGGGCATGATCATGATCTAGATGAAGATGCCAGAGCAGATGACGATGGAGGCTGGGTGCAGGACCCTCATATTCAAGAGCTGCTTCTCAAGCAGACGGATAACGCAAGAGCTGCCGTCCGAGGGAAAGCCAAGCTGTATCAACTGGAAATAGACGCGGTTACTCCATTGTATGAAGGATGCAGGCCCGAGGATACCCGCCTAAAAGTAACGCTCATGGCTCTGGAGATGAAGGTAAAACACAAAATGACCGACGCATGCTTAGACGAGAACATGTCATTCTGGCACGAACGTCGTGTGTCCTCTGGATTTACTACACGTGAAATACCATGTGTGCATGAACAATTGCATCATTTATCGAGATGAGCATGCGGAGTCTACCATATGTCTGGTGTGCGGTGTCACTCGATACAAGAAGCGGAAGAAAGCTCCTTGAAAAGTGGTGTGGTACTTTCCGATCACTCCTTGTCTGCAGCGGTATTTCACGGACCCTAAGGTAGCAAAGCTCCTGCGTTGGCACGCGGATAGGGAGGAGAAGAAGCGAGAAGATGACGGAAATGATTCGGAGATAAATAAAAAAGACAAGATGCTGAGTCACCCTAAGGATGCGAGCCAGTGGAAAGCGTTGAACTTCGAAGACCTAGAATTTGGGAACAATCCAAGGAACATCGTGCTGGGTGCGAGCACAGATGTATTCAATCTTTTTGGCAGCCAGAGAAGCACACATAGCACCTAGCCTGTGTTTGTATGGATGTACAACCTTCCCCCTGGTTGTGCATGAAGGGGAAGTACATTCACATGAGTATGCTAATTGAAGGGCCGAAACAACCAGGGAACGACATCAATCTGTATCTAGGGCTGTTGAAAGAGGAGCTAGACACGCTGTGGAAAACGCCAGCCAATACGTGGGACGCCGCAGAGAAAGAATATTTCCCTATGAGAGCCGCACTGCTCACGACGGTGCACGACTATCTCGGTTACGGATATCTCGCTGGGAAGATCGTCCATGGATTTTCTGGATGCGTCAGGTGCATGGATGACACAACGTATCGCCAGCTAGATAGAGATCCCGGGTCTTCGAAAACCGTGTTCATGGGACATCGAAGGTGACTTCCCGATGATGACCCGTGGAGGAAACGCAAGGATCTGTTCGATGGTGAAACCGAACCCCAAAGACGCCCGCGTACGAGGAGCGGCGAAGAAATAGACGAGCTGTTGAAAAATTGGAAAGATTGCCCACTGTCGGGAAAGAAGCAAAAGGCGCCAGAGCCGGGAAAGAAGCGAAAGGCGCCAGAGCCGCTGCTGAAGGTATGGAAAACGAGGTCTGTTTTCTGGGACTTGCCATACTGGAAGATCCACCGTGTGCCTCACAGCCTTGATGTCATGCATATCACAAAGAATGTGTGCGAGAGTCTGCTTGGTACCCTGCTCAACATGCCAGATAGGACCAAAGATGGGCCGAAAGCAAGGGCAGACTTGAAATCAATGGGCATCAGGCAGGAGCTTCACACTAATGATGATGATGAGGCGAAGCAGGACACGGAAAGTCGTCGCAAAGGGAAAAAGGCCAAGAAGACCGGAAATGACTACCCTCCTGCGTGCTTCACTCTAAGTTTGGAGGAGATCGAGTAGTTTTTCACCTGCCTCGTAGGAGTAAAACTTCCTTACGGTTACGCGGGGAAGATAAGCAGATACCTAGACCCAACGAAGCAGGAGTTCAGCAGGATGAAGTCTCACGACTGTCACGTGCTGATGACGCAGATACTTCCAGTTGCAATCCGTGGGATCATGGACGCGTACGTCCGTGAAATGCTATTTGGCCTATGCAACTTTTTCGACATCATCTCTCGGAAGTCGGCTGGCGTGAGGGAACTAAGAAGGCTACAGGAAGAGATCGTGGTGATACTATGCAAGCTTGAGATGTACTTCCCGCCCGCATTCTTCAATGTTATGGTGCATCTGCTGGTCCATATCGTGGAGGATATCATCCAACTCGGGCCGACGTTCTTGCATAGCATGATGTCATTCGAAAAGATGAATGGTGTCATCAAAGGATACGTTCGCAACATGTCACGTCCAGAGGGAAGCATAGCCAGGGGCTTTCTGACCGAAGAGTGCATCTCCTACTTCACGAATTATCTAGGCATCGAGAACCCCGTTGGTCTGCCCGTCAACAGGCACCTCGGCAGGCTCGCTAGATGGGGTCACCGCGAGGGTCGCCGCGAAATGCATGTCGACTTCGAGGGTCGACTCGCCGACTTTGAAAGAGCAAACCTAGTCACGCTACAACACATAGACGTGGTCGATCCTTGGGTGGTAGAGCACAAAACCTTTATTGAGAAGACGTAGAATGACCGAGGCCAACACAGGACGGACGGAGATATAATCAAAGAGCACAACTCATGTTTCACGCGTTGGTTCAAGCAGAAGCTTCTATCGTACCCTTTACATGAGGATTCTTTCGCGGAAGAACAACTCATATTCGCCTTGTCGCAGGGCGCCGAGCACAACCTGATGACCTATGAGGTGTACGATATCAATGGCTACACATTCAACAACGAGGACAAGGACATGAAGAGCGATGGTTATCAGAACTCTGGGGTAACGATGGAATCCTACACTGGTAACGACAAGGACAGATACTACGGAAGGATCGAGGAGATCTGGGAGCTGAGCTACGGTGGAGAGAAGGTCCCGATGTTCCGTGTCCGATGGGCCAAGAGCGTCCTAAAAGAGGACCGGTATTTCACCACTATGGTTATACCCGAAGCCAAATCCAAGACCGCGGGCGCAAACGTCACCGCGGAAAATGAGCCATGGATACTGTCTTCCCAAGTGGACAATGCTTCTTCATTACCGACCCGTCAAAGCCCAGTCGTGTTGTCGTGAGGAGAGGCAAAAGGAAGAACATCGGAATGGATGTATTCGCCAATGAGCAAGACTTCGACAAGTACGGTGACCCGAAGATGGAACATGATGACGACGATGAAGTAGCAGCATACACCACAAGAAGAAGAAGGACCACCCTACCTAAAGGACGTCCGTTCCACAGAAGAACTCCATTTGCGAAAAAGAAGGGCAAGAAGATTGTGAACAGATAGCTAGCCAGCTAAGATCGATTGTATTTAAATTGTAGTCTTCATTTCTCGATTGTATTTCATGGGCACTTTTTGAACTATCATGAATATTTTTAAATTTCATGGGCACTTTTTGAATTCATGAAAAAATATTGGATATTAATGAGGACACTCGATCACGATCGCTATCCCCCCTCGCCAGATCACCATTGCCAGATCCCCCTCGCCGCCGAGCACCCCCCGCACCGTCCCCCGCTCCACCACCGCCGACGACCCCCGCACCCTCCCCCGCTCCACCGTCACAAATGAATGCAACTAAAAATCCAAAAAAATAAATTTGATTATATTTTCAAAAAACAAATTTGATTATATTTTCAAATAACAAATTTGATGGTATTTTCAAATAACAAATTTGATGATATTTTTTTAATATTCATAAATATATATTTTTAATCTGATGATATTTAAAAAAAATATTATTGTTTTTATAAAAAAATATTACTGTTTCATATTCATATTCATTTTCTAAAAAACTATTAGATGCAACAAAAAATAATAATAATAATTAATTACTTATGGCGCACCGCTGGCTGGTGCGCCATTGCTATCTAAAAAAAGAATACTTATGGCGCACGGTCCCGCTGGTGCGCCATTGCTATAAAAACATTCAAATGGCGTACCGCCAGGGGGTGCGCCATTAGTATTCTTCCCCCCATCCATAGCTAGTCCTCCCTCGTCCCTGATCCCTCGTCCCTCCCACTCGCCAGATTCACTTCGTCCCTCCCTCCACAGTGCCGCTCCCTCCCTCGTCCCTCCCTCCACCGCGCCGCCGCTGCCCTGACCCACTGCGCCGCAGCCGCCCACGCGCCCCCGCCGCCTCCCTCTCCCCATCCTCCCCATCCTCCCCCTCGAGTGCCACCTCCCCTTCGAGCGCCGCCACGTGCGCGCCTACCTCACTGGCCCCGCCTACCGCTCCAACCTCAACCTCGTCGCGCGCGAGGCCTCCGCCTACGCCCGCGCCGACGCCGCCGACGACGCCACGTCCACACAAGCCGCCTGGGTCTTCGACATAGACGAGACGCTGCTCTCCAACCTCCCCTACTACGCGCAGCACGGATACAGGTGAGCCATTTCGGGATCGCGGGCCGGAGACCTTGATTCCTCCCTCAACTGAGATTCGCTCTGCTCACGCGCGGTTAATCTGCCCTTGGATCGCAGGCTCGAGTTGTTCGACCACCGCGAGTTCGACCGGTGGGTGGAGACGGGGGAGGCGCCGGCGATCCCCTCCAGCTTCCGCCTCTACAGGAAGGTGCGCGACCTTGGCTTCAAGACCTTCCTGCTCACCAGCCGCAGTGAGGCACATGAGGGCGTCACCGTCAACAACCTTAGGAGACAGGGCTTCCACGACTGGGACAAACTCATTCTCAGGTACTACCCACCCACAGCTTCACCGTCCCTCTTCTGTTGTTGTCATTGCACATCGCTTTCACCCAGCTTTGATGGAACATGGATTGTTTTGTCAGGAATTTTAGTGACCTATGTGCTCTTCTAAATATATAAGCTGTTTATGTGTGCTATTTACAATAATCACTGACTGAGACATCAATTAGAATGCCCAAATTGCCAAATTCACAAGTCTTTGTCAAAAAAATACGTAAAAATTCAGTGGTGCTGGAAACATTATGCTGGACTGAATACTCTGTTCTAGGTCTGCGTTACAGATATGTGAATTAGCATTGGATCCTGGAATTAGCATTGGATCTCAGTGTCATTGGTTGCCTAAACAATGGTGGTCGGCTGCAAATGGTAGTACTAACTATAATATAGTAGTTAATGAATCATGGAGCATGATCCAGTGCTGACACTGATCCACTCCATCCGGTGTAGATTCCTATGCTGATAGATGCTCTTGTTGGCATCTCATCTTTTAAAAAGTTTAACTTGTTCTTCCCCTGATTAATCACCATTCTCTGGTTAGTTGTATAAAGTTGTAAAGTGTGGATATTGTGTCATGGATGCAACCAACATCACAAATCTTATCTGCGCTCGTTGTCACGCATGATCTCATCCGGTGGCATCCTCAGTGTTAGCAGCAATAGGTGTCCAGTTTGGAATTTGGCCTTATAATACAGTCAGCAACATCACAAATCACACAAGAAAATAAAGTTGGCCTTAACTGGCTTGGTTCACTGATATAGATCCTAGTTTGGAATTTCATTAGTTAAAAAGCTTCTTAGATACTAAGTTGAAGGCCCAGTTTGCATTAGTTATCATTCACATCTCCATTTTGTGCACCTTGCAGTCAAATGTGTGCACTGAGATAGATCAAGACATGGTACAAGGAACACAACTTTACATCCAGTTTACCTTGGATTATTTTACCTTGAGAAAATGCATTCAAGTCAAAGACAGCCCATTTTGTACATTTTTTCGTTTGATAGATCTAAGGAGGCAGAAACGTTCTCTTTTAGTCATCTTCAGATTTATAGTTTTATTTCGCAGTGTTGTTTTGAGATAAACCTGCATTGCTGGAAGGGTCACAATTAAGATCTTGAGTTACTGCTCAAAATAAGAAGAGCTTCTTCTTACAGGCAACTGAGATTTTATCCGGTGATGTTGTTTTATCTGAATCAACCTCATGAGATGGAAGGGAGTGCTTATCAGCACGACCAACTAAAATTGTTCTTTATTTCAGTCAATGTCTCCACCGCTCTTAGATCCTCAGTATCATGGTTGTGCTCTTAATCTCCAAGCAAATCATATTGATTGAGATGATTGACTGAAACATAAGAAGATTTCGGGTGGTTGCATTGTTTCTTGCTACCAACACCCGTAGTCTCTTTCTTTGTTTAGTTAGAAGTTTGTTATACTGAAGTGTGCCTAGGCAGTAAATGAACTCCTGCAAAACCAATTCTATACGAGTTTTTCATATCTGAATTCATTTATGTTCATGTGTGTCTGTCCAGCTGTGTATCCCAACTTGTGTTGATGCTAAGCTCACTGAACTGAGTGTTTGCAGTCACATGTTTTAGATTAAGTTGAGATCAATATTATGCTATTCAGCCCCGTCCTGTGATACTACCTACTGCCGAATGTACTTCAAACTGGAATTTGAATAGTCTAAAGTGGAGTTGAAAGCCCGATGCATTCCATCCAGATTTTTGCTGGGTTTTGTCTTCGACCATAGTGTCGTGATGATTTTGCAGGTACCCCGAGAGGCCCTTGAGTTTGCTGGAATGTCGATTAACTTCCGTTTCGGCGAATTCGGGTACTCCATATGTCCTATTTTTAGCAAATTCATGCTAAAATTCTCCGTGAATTTTAGCATGACTTTGCTAAAAATAGGACATATGGGGTACTTGTGACTAATGCATGGGCCGGGTATCTAAGTACTTAATTAAGTACGATCAACTGCCCCTTTATTCTTGCTGCATTAAACCATAGGCGACAATAGAGCCAAGTGATTAGGCCCAACTTAGAATTCTCCTTCTCAGCTTAGCTTTTAGGATGCCTCGGTGTCGACAAACCATAAATTATAAAACATTGGCTATTAGGGTGCCTCGGTGTCGATAAAAACCTAAATGATGAAAGCTTAGGCTTTTAGGGTGCCTCGGCGTCGAAAAACCCAAAATGATAAAAGCTTAGCTTTTAGGATGCCTCGGTGTCGACAAACCCTAAATGATGAGACCATGATTTTGTTCCTTGACAATAACCAACTTTTTGACCAAACTATTTTCCTATTTAGAGAGAAACATGGCCCACAACAATGAGGCCGGCGGTTCGGGCGGCAAGGCATTCTGGGAGCTGTCCCAGGAGATGGAGGAACAACCTCACTGCTATGAGGACGCCGCGAAAGACACCGATCCTGACACCACTGATGGTGCCGCCGAGGATGACACCACTGATGGTGTCGTCGGGGATGACACCACTGATGGTGCCGCCGAGGATGCCACCACTGATGATGGCAGCGCACGCACAGATGGCAGCCAACCGAAGAGGCAACGGAAGGACCGGCGCCCGACTGTGCTCCGCACCGTCAAGGAGGAATTTACTGAAGTGAACTCCGAGGCAACTTAATTACTAAAGATTCATTGTCTCGGTAAGCATTTGTCATGTGACTGTGAAAAGTTCTTATATGGTTAATAGCATGTCACCACAGAAATTATGCTTGTTATCATTTACCTACTCGAGGACGAGCAGGAATTAAGCTTGGGGATGTTGATACGTCCAAAACGTATCTATAATTTCTGCTTGCTCCATGCCTCTTTTGTGTGATATTGCTATGATATTTATGCACTTCCATACACTTTTGATCATATTTGGACTAACCTATTAACTCAGTGCACCCCAGTGCCAGTTTCTATTTTCTGTTGTTTTTGTATTTCAGGTTTTCCCATTACGTAAATTGCCAGAAAAATTCCGGGAAAAATATATAAAAAATCAGCGTTCCGGAAGCTTCCATGCGGCCAAAGTAGGGCCAGAGGGGGGCCACCAGGGCTCCAGGCGGCCAGAGGGCGCGGCCCCCCTCCTGGTCGCGCCGCCAGGGCGCCTGGGCCCCCCTGGCCTCCTCTGACGCCCCCCTTTGGCATATATTTACACCGCGTCCCGAAACCCTCGAGGACGGAACCCTTTTTCGTGATCTCATCTCTGTTCCGCCGCCGCCGCGCTTCCAAGATCGGGAGCACCAGGAGAACTCTTCCCGGCACCCTGCCGGAGGGGAGGATCACCACCGGGAGCTTCTCCACCACCATGGACGCCTCCCGGATGAGTTGTGAGTAGTCTCCCTTGGACCATGGGTCCATGACTAGTAGCTATGTGATATTCTCCTCCCCTCTTTGTTCTTCACCGATTAGACCTCGTGAGCTGCCCTACATGATCGAGGCACATATGTAATCCTTATGTTGTTGCTATGATGAGTTTGCTGGGATCCGATGGATTATGAGATTATGTTCAGATTGTGTGTGAGTAATATATTTGATTCACCTCTTTTATATTTATGTTCTTGAGTAATTCTTGCATGTTCTCCGTTGTTGTTTATTGCTTTGGCCAAGTAGTAGGTAGTAACTCCAAGAGGGAACGTTATGCTTGATTGTGGGTTCATGCCCCTCGATGACTAGCTTGAGTGACAGAAACATGAGTCTAGGGGATGTGCTGTTTCCACAAGGGGGAAAACAACGGTGCTTGTACTTGCGGGTGCAAGGATTGTTTACTTTACGCAAAGTTCTTTTAATGCAGTTGTCTGTTGCTTTGAGTTTACACTATGGGTGGGACTCGCAACTTAATACCAGCGAGATGTTCTGGATAGATATCTCAAGGTGGATGATTAGTAGTAGATGCAGATGGATTTCGGTCTACTTGCCTTGGCGTACCGCCCATGCTTTTGAGCCTCTACCTTTCTTTGCAGCATAGTTAGCATTGGTTTGCGCACATAATCCTGTCAGTTGCCCAGCTGTAATTCGTTTACCTCGCTTAGCTATTTTATCGTCTTTTGGGAGAGAGACATCACTAGTGAACATCATGGGACCCCGGTCCATATTACCATCACTGATCACATCCGCTATTTACTTTCTGTTCTTACTTACTAGTTGCAATCATACCTATCACTATTATCTCTTGCGTTTGATCCTTTGTAAACGACAAGGCCGGAGGGATTGACAACCTCTCTGTACTCGTTGGGAGCAAAGTTATTTGTATTTGTGTGCAGGTCCTGTCAATCGCTAAGTTGCGCCGCTAAGCAGTTGACACCTTCTTGTTGACCCTCGGAGTCTCAGGGGATTCGATCCTTGGTATCTTTGCCAATGGAAAACTACCGCTACACTGCATCTCAAACCTTCCACTTAGGGTAACCAACGAGGGGCGAGAAGCCATCAGGTGGTTCCAAGCACGACGCTCTTCTGACATTACTTCTTCCCTTGTATCCAAGGGGGGAAGCCATCTCCGGCTGTGTCACCTGGATTTCACGGACTCAGGAAAAGGGCACGTATCCAGACGGCACGCAGAAGGAGAGCTGGGACGAGTGGAGGAGCCGGTGGTTGTGGATAGAGGAAGAAGACCCACCGGAGTTCTGTTGAGTTCATCGGAGCCCGCCGGTTCGTAAAGGAGACTGGGGGCACGCCGACGTCAATGACAAAAAGCTCTCGATCGCCACCACCAGGATCCATCGTCTTGCCTAGGTCGGGTTCACCCTCGAGATGATCAGGGCTGATTTCATCCGCCGTCGGATCGCACCGCTACACAACAAGGGTAGGCTGGCTTGGATTTTTGAAAATGCGGCTGGCATCATGAGGCTTGGCCCCGGCCTGAAACACAACTTCACGGTGATGCAGCATGGCCACATCTGCCAGAAGCTCTTCCAGCTTGATGTGGATCGCGACGGCAGGGCCGAGAGGACCGGCAAGGCTGCCAAGGCCGGTAAGGCAGTCAAGGGGCCCTCTTTTGGGGTTGCTAACGGGAGTGGTCCCTCTAAGCAATAACTCCCGTCGGTCCGACATCATTGCCATGATGCCGGACTTCAACGCGCACGGCCTCGACCCGTCTTGGGTCGAGCCGCCGGTGGATCAAGTGCAAGATTTCTTTGACACTCTATCGGAGAAGAGCGTCCGCGACGATCTAGTGCTCGTCCACGATACTACCCAGGCCGAGCTCAACTACATTGCCGCCAGGGCGGCGGAGGCGGCGCTTGCCCTGGAGGCCGGCAGCGTCGGCCATGTGGAGGACGAGGCCAATGTGGCCGCCGAAGAGGAGGAGTTTGCCGGGTGGATGAAGATGGCCGGAAAGGCCCGCCGCGCGGGCGCCGACGCCGACGCTCCCCTTGTCGAAGACGCGGTCGAGGATTCGACTGACGAGGAGGCCGAGGCTGCTGACCCTCCTGTCGTGGCGAGGCAGCGGGCCCTGCAGCGGGCCGGTTCGGGCAAGTCGGTCTGGTCCGGCAGCATCATGCGGCGGCAACAGCCCCCAAAGCCGCGACAGCAATAGCCCCCGCAGTAGTTCGGGCGTGAGACGAGGTCGATGGCGGTTGCGGTAGGGAGAAAAATGGGGAAGACCACGGTGGCGAAGAGGACGGCGGCTGCCTCCTGTTCGTCCAGGCGTGGCCTGACCCCATCTCCTTCTCCCCCTTCCGCAGGCGCTGCCATGGACGTCGACTTCGATCTTGGGTCTCTTATCCCAAGGAGGAAGAGGAGGATACCAGAGGATGAGGAAACAGAAGACGAGTAAGCACCTCGCCCCTCATGTTATCTCCTGGTTTCACCCCTGTATTATCTCTCTCTGATCCAATGCCATCTCTGCAGGGATATGGAGACGTTGGCCCAAAGGGCGGCGAAGAGGGCCAGGGCGTCGTCCGCCGACCCCGGCGGGAACTTCAGGCACGCCGCTGGTGGTGGAGAGTAGCCCAGACAATAGCCCCCGTCGTAATTTTACCACTTATTTTTCCATGGGCGGATGCAGGGGCGTGAATTCTTGATGCTGATCTTGTCGGCTTTGTAGGTGGGGACCGGCAGCAGAAGGGCCCACAGGGGGCCAACCCCAAAATGTCGCCCCCTTCAACTACACGGCCCCCGGGGGGGGCATCCCCGGCAAAGGCACCGACTGCCGAGCCCGCGCCCATGGAGGAGGAGGAGAGGGACTTGAACGCCGTCGGCTCCTCCCCGGCAATGGTTGTTGGCGAGGAGAGTGCTACTCCTTCCCAGCCTGGTATGGACGATTTGCCTCTGTTTCTCCAAGTTGAACCTTTGACCTTGGGCATGGTCTCACTTTTTCTTTAAACTTTTAGACCCACCCTTGACGCACCGGGCGGATGGCGAGCCCAACGTCGAGGAGGTCATCACGGACGCCGAGGCTGAGGCCGGGAAGGCCGCTTGTGGGGACGCTGCCCAGGCCATGGCAGAGGAGGCGGCCCAAGGGTCTGCCAGAGGGACTGGCAATGCTAGTGCCGAGGAGGCCGGCAACGGGCCTGCGGAGGAACCGGTGAGGCTGCTGCCGGGGAGGCTGCTGCCGGGGAGGCCGGCAAGGCTGCTGCCGAGGACCAGCCTTCCTCCTCCGCCGCCCCATGCTCGGGCTGCTACCTGAAGGTGAGCGACGACTTGTTCGTCCACCTCCCCTGGATGGCAAGCAGCAGGGCGCCAACCAAGGGGGGGTGTTTCATGACGAGGCGCTCGCCGCTGCTGGTTTTGAGGTCGTCGACGAGCCGGGCACCGGCGGCAGTGGTTATCAAGAGGAGCAGCTTCTTCGGGCCATGAGCGCCAGCTTCCAGAAGCTCCAGGTGCTTTACCATGCCCGCCTGGACAAGGCAAAGTCCAGGTCGGCAATGGTGGACAAGGCGGAGGAGGACTTCCAGGCGCAGGTCGCCCAGACAAAAGTCTGGTTTGATGAGGCCCGGAACGAGCTGAGGATTTCCAAGGAGAAACTGGATGAGCGCGCCAGAGACCTCATGCTGTCGCAGTCTAATTTTGAGAAGGCCCAAGAGGAGGCCAAGGAGCGAGCCGCCAATGATGAGGCCGCCCACAACCAGCGCCAATGATGAGGTCGCCCAGGAGGAAGGCCTTGTCGCTCGTGAGCAAGCACTCACCGCCACCCTCCACGGGAAGGATGAAGAGGTCGACAGGCTTGTCGCACGGCAGACCCAGGGGCTGGAACAGAGGCACATTGAGGCTCTGAATGTCCAGGCTCGGGTCCACGCCGGCAAGGTAAAGGAGCTGGAGATGGAGCGGGAAGGCTTGAGCAAGCGGGTCCTGGAGCTGACCACAGAGAGGGACACGATCCATGCCACCTTGATGGATGCACAGTCTGAGGTCCTTAGCAAGGCCGAACGGCTCTCCACAGCCCAGGATTCCATCAAGGATCTGAAGTTGGAGTTGTAGGGCCTCAAGGGGACGCTCACAGAGGCCAATGCTCGGGCGGAGGCTGTGAACAAGGGCCTGGAGGAGGAGAAACGTCTGCGGAAGGACGACGCCGCTAGCTACGTAGAGTACGTAAAGGGTGTGGACCTCTGGATCAGCCGCCTCGTCGTCGTTGCGGAGGAGCTCACTGCGCAGCTGGCCACCATGGGCATGCCAAGCTTCAGGTTCTCCCGGGAGGCGAACCTCTCCATCCACGCCAGGTTGACCGTGTTCGTCGAACGCGTTCTTGAAGCCCGGGGGAAGCTCCACTCCGACCGGGCGGCTTGTCTGGCCGATGAATCCCGGAAGCTCTGCCGGGGCGCCCTGACCATGGTCCTCAACAAGATGGCCTACTGGAACCCCCGACCTCGACTTTGACGCCGCGCTAAATAGCTTGCCAGATGATGTAGATCTCACGGCGCTCAAGGAGTGTATCAAGCACATCATCGATTGCGTCGGCGGAGTTCTGAGGATAGAGGGCCGGCGCCAGGATTAGGCTCCCCGTTTCTTGTTGCTGCTACAGGTTCAGAACTGAGACAGTTTTTATCTTTAGTCAAAACTGCAGCAACAATTCATGTAATATACTCCGCAATATTTCATAGCGATGCATGTTATCTTCCTATTTGATCCTTCTCTGTATGTGTACCCTATGTTTAACTGGGAGGGCTTGCCAGTGCGTAACCCAGGCCACGGCGTTTTGAGGACGGATCCTCACTAGCCAGACGTGTATGCTTGCTGTCGGGCAAGCCAGCTTACCGTCCCTAGCGCGGCCGTTTGAACTGTCGAGTGGGCTCGAGACAGGACAAAAGCATTGCTAGTAACAGAAAGGTTTCCGAGCCGTTCTCGACGCGGCCACTCGAATTGTTGAGTGGACTCGAAACAGGACGAGGGCTTTGCCAATGGTGGGAGGGCCTCATTACACAGTTTTATCATACAGAGGGCAAGATCTCCAAGGAGAATAACCTTCATGTGAAATGGAATTACTCGAAAACTTTCATGACTTATCTCTTTTTTTGTTATCGTGTGGGCGTCCACCGAACTCGCTGATGATGCCCCGCACTTGGTCATTTCCTTCTTGGGAAATTATGGCAACAAAGAACCACCACACTAACTGTTAGACCGGAGTTTCACAACTGCACCACCCTACATGGCGCGCCAAAGATGTTGGTATAAAACGACACCTATGGGATCACTGGGATCCCTTCTATGGTTGGCGGGCACAAAGTTGTGCAAAGAGCAGGTGTAAGAATCAGCACAACGATTGTTTACCCAGGTTCGGCCCGCAAGGATGCGTAATACCCTAGTCCTGCTTCGGTGTGTATTTGAGTGTTCTTAAGTTCTTCAGCTAGCTATGGTCCCTATCTAGCTTTTCAGGATCCGAATCCTCCTCCGGTACGCCGCGGGCCTCCTTTTATAGTCTAAAGGGGCTGCCACAGTGGCACACAGGAGGTGGAAAGGAGTACAGTGTATAGGCTTATCCCACACCATTATGGGACAAGGCGCATTCAATGCACTGCTTAGGTGTCTATTTACTTTATTGGGGACGGGAAAGAAGTCCGTCCCGTCTGTGGCCGATCTGTCTGGTCGCGACACACGTCCAGGCCAGCGAGGCAGGCAATTGAGGTGGCGTCGCGGTAGGGCCTTCACGAAGATCTGCATGCCACCACGCACGTGTTTGGCTAGCTGGCCCATGAACCACGTATCGCCACGTGGGTGCCTGCCTGGGCTAGCGGGTCGGCCGCCAATCTGGGGCGGCGACGAGGCGGCAAGAGCTTGCCGCAGACTTGCTTCTGTTCCCAGCAAGGATCTTGCCGGGGCCTCCGTGAGTGCCCTGCAGCAAGAGTCTTGCCGGGGCTTCGGGGTGTCTTCAGCAAGGAGCCTTGCCGGGGCCTCATGGGCGTCCTCGGCAAGGAACCTCACGATCGCCATGTCTTCTGGATCTTACCTTGGGAGTCATAGATCTTTGTCTTCACAAAGAACTGCATGCCATCACATGGGCGCTTCCCAAGCCTTGGCTCTAATGTTGTTGGTATCATTGGAGCCCATAGGCTTCAAGGGTGGCTGCGACGGAGGTGTCTGAGTGGATCGCCCCGGCAAGAGCCCTTGTCGGGTGGTGCGCAAGCTGCCCCGGCAAGAGTCCTTGCCGAGGGAGCCTGTCTCCTTCCTTGGTCTCCTCGTGCTGTCTGTCTTGGCCTTTGTTCTGGTAACTCCGCGTTCCTAGCTTCCTCCTTCTGCCCTGTTATGTTCGGCCACAGGCGTGGCTCTAACTGCCCGTGCACAAGTAAGGGGTAAAAAAAGAGCGCCCCTACCTTTGTACACCGACACAATTTCGTGATGATAATTTTGGTAATGTCATGGAACACTTCTACGATAGCACAGGTATGACTATCTTCATTCTGTCATAAATTTGTCATGGATGTACATGCATGACAGAAAACGTGACCTACTGTGACAAACACGTATCATCACGGAAGTGTATTTTTTTGTAGTGCCAGGCGGTTTTGGTCTGCATACAGAGATCCGGTTGTACGCTGATGAACTGGGCCGCCGGTCCTGGGTGCCTCTGCCGTCTGGTTTAACCCTGGCGGACCACTGCCCCCTGCTCCATCCATGTTAAAAAGATTTCTTGGCTCATAAACAAAGGGAAGACGACTCTGTTGCTTCCTCCTCATGGCTTCATTAGCAGCGTTCTGACCCACCGAGAGCCGGAAAGCCTTCGCTTGCATTTGCTGGGCTCGGGCATCCAAAACAGTCGCTCCTCAGTCATCCTGGTGTTCTCTGCTGCCAGGTCTTCCTTAACTTGTGCTATCTCTTGCCGCAACTTATCCACAGCTGTCTTGTGTTGATCCTGGTTTTCTGGGGTTATCTCTGTCCCCATCAGAGTCGCCAGATTCTCCAACAGATCTGACAAAGCTTGAGTCGGCGGGTGTGCTGAGCCGTCTACACCTGCCGCGGCCGCTGTCGCGCCGGGTGTTATGGTCCCGACGATGGTTGATCTAAGAGCCGGCTGGCTGTTGGTCATGAAAATCGCCACCCTGCTCGGTGGTTCACTAAGGTCCGGAATACTGTTATCGTCGGACGAGCCCCCAAGCCATCCGCTCTGCATCCGATACATGGAGTTAGTTTCACCTGTGGATGACTCACCGGCGGAGAGAACGATCGTTTCTTCATAAGATCCGGAGCTCCTAGTGCCCTAGATGTACCCAACGAAAGCATGCTTCTTCGCGGGCCGAATCCAGGCGGTTCGCGCACGCTGTGCTGGCTCGACGATGTCGGTGCAGGTGTCCGGCTCAGGGCCGGTTCGCTGATCTTGCCGATGAAGACGTGAATTCCGCCGAAGGGGACCCGGTACCCGTACTCAATTGAGACGGACTCAGGACCACAGCCTTCATCATCAATGTAAAGCTTGCCGCGACGACTCTTGGTCATCCGGCCCACAGCGTATCCCTTGAGCCCTTCGAAGTTGCCCTTCAAGAACTCGAAACCACAAGCCGCAGGCCCCATGATGGGCGCCAACTGTCGTGGAAGTGTCACGACAGATGTCCTAAGGTAAGGATTTGATTGCGGAGTCATAGCAATGTGGTTAGCTTAAAGGGTTTAAAACAAGACAAAGGACACAGGGAGTTTATACTGGTTTGGCCCCTTGCGGTGAGGGTAAAAGCTAATCCAGTTTGAGGTGGAATTGTTGGGGTGTCGATTGCTAGGGTGCGGATGCGCTCGCCTAGCCCTCGATCTATTGTTTCTTGCCCTAAACCGCCGCCGAGTCTTCCCCTTATATACACGGGTTGACGTCCTGCGGCCTACGGAGTCCCGTCGGCTCATACAATCGTGTCCGTTCTGGCGACTCTTGTTACATGCCTTACAACACAAGTCACACATATGGCGGTTGATACTTACAGGCTTTAAGCCGCCGCAGGCCTTGGGCCATTAACTAAACCGCCATCTTTAACATGCTTCTGGGATGGGGCCATGAACCGCCATTGGGTAACCCGGCCTCTCCTAGGCGGGTCATATGAAATACTTATATCCCCACCAGGACTCCTCCAGCCCTAATTATTGGCCTATAAATTCAAAAATATTCCCAAACAACCAGAAGAGTCCATGAAAATAATTTTCCACTACCGTGGATCTTTGACCTCGTGAGATCCCATCTGGAGGCCTTTTCTAATACTCTGCCGGAGGGGGATTCGATCACGGAGGGCTTCTACATCAACCTTGCTGCCCCTCCTACGATGCGTGAGTAGTTTACCACAGACCTACGGGTCCATAGCTAGTAGCTAGATGGATTCTTATCTCTTTTTGATCTTCAATACAATGTTCTCCTCGATGTTCTTGGAGATCTATTCGATGTAATCTTCTTTTGCGGTGCGTTCGTCGAGATTCGATTAATTCTGGATTTATGATCAGATTATCTATGAATATTATTTGAATCTTCTCTGAATTCTTATATGCATGATTTAATATATTTGTATTTCTCTTCGAATTATTGGTTTGGTTTGGCCAACTAGATTGGTAGTTCTTGCAATGGGAGAGGTGCTTAGTTTTGGGTTCAATCTTGCGGTGTCCTCACCTAGTGTCAGGCCCAAGATGCGATTCTATCCCGATCACGTGACACTTACATGATTGGGGCACAACCGCATTTCGGGCGCTTAGCAAGATGGATATCATTACATCATACAATTTCATACATACATGGGGGATACAACAATACATACAAGTCACCTGAATACAACAACATCAATACAAGCATCCGACTACGGATGCAAACAAGAAAAGCACAATGACATCCATCTGCTATCCCAGGCTGCCGACCCGGAACCTAACCCAAGACTGAAGAAGAAGAAGAAGAAGAAGAAGAAGAAGAAGAAGAAGAAGAAGAAGAAGAAGAAGAAGAAGAAGAAGAAGAAGAAGAAGAAAGAACTCCAAACAACGATCATCGCTCTCACGTCAAGACATCGGAAACCTGCACCTGCAACTGTTGTTGTAGTATCTGTGAGCCACAAGGACTCAGCAATCCCATAACCATGGGCAACAGGACTATCAAAGCTTAATGGGTAGGAAGAGGTAAAGTGGTGAGGTTGCAGCAGCGGCTAAGCAATATGTATGGTGGCTAACTTACGAGTACAAGAATAAGATGAGCATCTACACAAGTGGTCGCAAACTAGTAGTGATCGCTAAAGATCCTGAACTACCTACGAGTCAAACATAACCCCACCGTGTTCTCTTCTCAAAGTGAAAAGAGACAGTCACGGTTACTCACACAGTTGTGTGTTTTACTTTGGATCCTCTGTCAAGTTTTCTACAACCGTACATTAACAAATTCCAATCTGCCACATAACCGCGGGCACGGCTTTCGAAAGATCATAACCCTGCAGGGGTGTCCCAACTTAGCTCATCACAAGCTCTCACGATCAGCTGAAGTAATAATATTTATTACCCCTTATCTTAGGGAAATCCGATCAGGCTCGGCATCCCAGTGCACAAGACATTTCAGTAATGGTAATATAAGTCCAGCAAGACCTCCCGGCGTGCCGACACCCTGATAGTAGCCGCGCGTATCTCGTCTTAGGCCACGTCCGGATGGGTGATTTTACGAGAAAAACCAGCCCTCGGGTTTCCCCAAGGTGGCCCCGTAGAACCCCCATTTGGGACCAACACCATCAGCACTGCCCCCCCCCCCTGCTATGTAGAAAAGAATCTCGAGGGCGTGACCCCCTATGCATTTTAATTAATTAATTAAGTTATTAGTATGAGGCAAATTAAAACCAATGTTGGGCCTTGCTGGAGGAGTTTTATTCAAAGACGAAGTGTCAAGGGGTCCCCATATACCCAACCGTGTAAGGAACGCAAAATCAAGGAACATAATGCCGGTTTATCGGCTCCTAAGGTGGCAGGAGTGGAACAAAACACCGGGAAAAAGGCCAAGCCTTCCACCCATGCCCAGTATATAGGTGTGTTAATAATAATAATAATAATAATAATAATAATAATAATAATAATAATAATAATAATAATAATAATAATAATAATAATAATAATAGATATTGTGATATTCCAACAACAAGATCTGACATGGATCAATCTTCATCTTCATCTGCAACTAACAACGCTATAAGAGGGGCTGAGCAAGCGGGTAACATAGCCAAACAACGGTTTGCTAGGAAGGTGTCAAAGGTTAGAGGTTTCATGGCAACAAGGAGAGGGGCTGACAATAAAGATGGGTAGCGCGACATATAACAATAGTAACGAGACACTAAGCATGGCAATGATAGTAAAGGTATCCAAGGGTATGGTCATCTTGCCTGAGATCCCGCAAGGAAGAAGAATGGTTCCATGAAGAAGACGAAGAAGAAGCCTCGAAGACGAACCACGGGTAGACGAACGAATCCTCACGATCGCAATGCAACAAGCACTAACAAGAAGAAGCAAGCAATACGGTAAACACACAACACAAGAACATGACAATATGCTCAACCAAGTATGATGCAAGACAAATCTATATAGGATGCATTACATGGCAAGGCAGGAAGCACAGAAAAACAACACAAGAACATGACAATATGCTCAACCAAGTAGGATGCAAGACAAGTCTATATATGATGCAATATATGGCAAGGTAGGAAGCACAGAAAAACGACACCAGAAGATGACAATATACTCAAGCAAGTATGATGCAAGACAAGTCTATATATGATGCAATACATGGCAAGGTAGGAAGCATAGGAAAACAACACAAGAACACAAGTTTAAATGAGGCCGGAAACTACACATAACAAATCTGGAAAGTCCTCATATGCATAATTTGAAATTAGTCCAGATCTGAACAAAACTTAAGTTAAAGTTGTTAAACAGCAAGTTAACATGCACCATGATGATCTACTCTAAAATCTAGTCAAGTTTCATATAAAGTTTGTTTAATTCGGAGCTATGGTCTAGAAGATATTAGCAAAACAAGGCAACGGTGCAAGAAGCACCCAAACATCAAGCAAACACACTCCAAGTAGGCAAACAACATGATATTGTGATTCTACATGCAAAATCACACAAGTTTCATATAGGGCACACCCAAAACGGAGCAACGGGCTAAAAGATACACATGTAACAAGATATAACAACAAGCTGAAGTTAACAACCACATAACAACTTTGGAGCAAGATATATATATGCTACAGCACTCAAACATGATAACAAGAGGCATGGATCTGAAGTAGACATGATACTTAACAAGTAGGAACTTATAACACACCCAAAAGCTTGTTGGAACACATTTAAACAAGCATGGCAAGTTGCAATAAAATATTCCAGACTTAGCCAAAATATGGGAAGGCAAAACATCATCACGATGCTGCCTTCGGAGGCACAAAACAACAGGCATATCAACTCTAACAAGTATATAAAGAGCATGGACATGAAGTAGACATATCCTACAACAAACAACTCCATTGGAGAAACTCCATAGGAGGCATGGATCAATAGCAACAAGCTACACCAAATTGAACATGTTGTTAAAAACCTGACAGATATATTTTATAGCAACTTGAGGGCAAGAATAAACAAGCTACAACATGGCATATGAGCAAGTAAGGGCATGAATGGATAGACAATAACATGGACAACAAGGCATGATCATTGGCCACTCCAAAACAAGCATGGATTTGACTAGGGCATCAAGCAAACATAGCATCAGGTTATAACAGATTCCAGACTTAGCATTTTTTCACTAAGTATAAAACAGCAATAACAACATGGCATGTTTACAAGCATGTTTAAGTCAACTCAAGGCATATCATGGAAAGATGATTGCACCATAGCAAAGACCATATTATTCTGCTTCTAAAACATCTAAACATGTGGCATTAGGACAAACACATCAATAGCAACGAGCGAGTGAAATCAGCATCTCATAACAAGTTTCAGCACCTAACAGTCAAATGCACTTTTGCAACAGAGATTAATATGGCAATATGAACTCAAACAAGCATTCTACAGCAACCATCATGTAGTACACTTCACAAGGAACATTTTAACATATCATATGCATCATTTGGATAAACATGCACCAAGTTATCACATCTCAAACATGGAATAAAAATAACAAGTAGTAGCAGTTTATAACAAGTAGCACTCTTGCAACAGAGATTAGAGCATCTAGATGAACTCAAATGAGCATGGCACAATGGAACAAAGTGTACAGCATATCACCACGGTCATTTTGACATATCATTCACTCAATTTGGATAAGCACGCAAAAAGTTATCACTATGCAAACATGCACAAAAATTATGACATAAAGACTTGGCAGTTTTTAAGACTTAGGGAAAAAACACAGATGGGCGAAAGATAATTAAGTGACGCCCGGGCGGGTCTTAAGGGTGCTCACACATGGGCTTGGCCCAGTAGGCAGAGGAGGAGGCAGGCCGGCCTGGGCCTCGCAGTGCTGGGCCGGCGGCTGGGCCCTTGGCTGGACCGCGGGGAAAGGAGGCCGGAGGGGAGGCAGAGTTGCGCTAGGCCGTGGGAGATGGGTCGGCTGGGCCGCGCGGCTGGAGGGGCGAGGCAACCGCGTGCTGGGCCGAGGGAGGCCGGCCTTCGGCTGGGCCGCGCGGCTGGAGGGGCGAGGCAACCGCGTGCTGGGCCGAGGAAGGCCGGCCTTCGGCTGGGCCTTGCGGGCAGGCAGGCCCATGCGAGGGGGTTCGTCCTCCTCGCACACGACCGGACGCAGGCGGCGGTGACCGGCATCTCCGGCTTTGCACGAGGGACAGCGGGGAGCAGGAGGTGGGGGCCCGACGGGGAACGGGCAGATCCGGGCAGCCCCGCCCCGGATCTGACCGGTGGAGGGAGGTGGCGGCGACGGGAGCTCGAGGCTGGCCTCCGGCGGCGGCGTTCCATGGCGGCGGCGGCGACGTTCCCTGCGGGAAGAGAGGGAGATGCGAGGTGAGGGAGTCAGAGGGGAGGAAGGAGGAGAAGGCGGGGCGGCGCGACCTGGAGGGTCCGGCAGAGCTCCGTTGACCGGCGGCGACGGGACGCCGGTGGGGTTCGAGGCGAGCTCCGGCGAGAGTCGGTGTCGGCGGCGCAAGAACGGCGCCGGGGAACGAAGACTGGCGGCGGTCGCGGGCGACTCGGGCCCGACGCGGCCAGGGGACGGGCCGGAGATGGGCTCCGCGGGCCCGGCGGCGATGTGGGGCGCGGGGATGACGACGTGGCAACACGGGAGTGGTGGAGGGAGGCAGCGGGGCGATGTGGCATGCTCTCATTGGCTGCGGTGAGGTGGAGGGGCGCTGGACATGTCCGGCGGCGAGCGGACATGTCCGGCTGCGCGATGGGAAGAGGGTTAGGGTTGGATCTGCGAGAAAAACGGGGGGAGACACATATTTATAGGTAGAGGGAGCTAGGAGTGTCCAAATGAGAAGCCGTTCGCGGCCACGCGATCGTGATCGAACGGTCAAGAGCATGGAGGGGTTAGAATGGGCTTGGTGGTCTGTGTGAAAGGGGTGCTAGGCCAAAAGAGAAAAGTCTTCCGGCGGTTAACACGGTTAACCGTTGGGCTATCAAACGAACTCCGAACACGACGAAACTTGACAGGCGGTCTACCTATGCTATAATAAGACTACACTCCAAGTTTCAACCCATTCCGAGAACGTTTTCCCGCCACTCACAAAATAAATATTCGGAGGCGCCGCGGGCGCGTGCAAGTGTTTCTGGGCTCAGAACGGACAACAGAAAGGATGAGGGGACTCGCGCGGATGCAAGTTTTGAAAACATGCTGATGCAACACACATGATGACATGGCAAGATGCAACACACAAGCGGATGACATGGCAACGAAGATGAATAACTGACTGACATCTGGCGCACCGGTTTCGGGGTGTCACACTACCGGGTTAAAATATCTGGAACAGCTAGAACAATGGCATCTACCGGATCATAGAGTCTGAAAAAGCTAAACCGCCAACAAGGATAAACAAGACACAGATCTGAAGTGATGAAGAAACAGTTTTCGCATAGAAGTAATGAAAATATGGATCTACATCATGCTAGAAATTCAGAGATATTCAGGTTATATTTGGCGGACTGGCGAAAAGCTCTAGCAGGTGCAATCTAAACTAGTATTACAGGGAGAAACACAAGTATACTAACAAAGCGGGATTGCTGCTACGATATGGAGACAAGAAGACTAGATCCACATTGATTCATGGGGCCGTAAGGAAGAACCGTGAAGAACAACGCCTACCTGCAAGCTCGTATGAAGGAACCCTCAAACAAGATCTATGAGCGAGATAAGGAGAGGACGTACCCGAGGCGACGGGTGCGGAGAAGCACCGGCGAGTTTCTGAACCGATCAGGTTGATGCAGTGGCCAAGACACGACGAAGATGCGGAGCTTGACGACGGCGGCGGAACTCGAGTACGAACGGATGCAAGGAGGAAGAAGAAGAAGAGGCAAGGGGGGAAAAGAGATGCCCATGTGCCCTATTTATAAGCCGAAGGATAAAACGGCAGGCGCGGGAATCGAGGAGCCGAAAAAGTAGATATGGGACGATATTGTCGCCTCGATCTTCGGAGCTTTTAATGAATGAAAAATAAAAAACAGGTACAAGCATAAGTGGGCAAATGACGTCACGGTGGTTTAATGCGATCGGGGAAGATGACGTCACGCCGGTTTCTGAAGTACTTGAAGATGCGGAAGGGGAGATCTATACAAGACTTTGAAGATTGACATGAACAGGTTCAAATCAATCTGGGGCCTAATGTCAGGGATATTACTATCAGGTATAAACCACCCAGGAGGGGCCGGTTTATGTTTATCGAGATACCTTTACTAAAGCCCAGCAGAGCATGGAGCGAGAGACTTTAGCCCAGGAGGTTTAGAGCCCAAGTGTTAAGGCCCATGATTTGTAAACCGCCATATTGTGTGTAACTTGTTATGTAAGATAGGAAGGACAGAGACCAAGCCGAACACGTTTATGAGCCGGCCTCGGGATTCTGTAAACTGGACCAGGCGTCACCTCGTATATAAAGGGACGACCCGGCGACGGTTCAAAGGCAGAGAACAACAGCTCGAGACACAGGCAAAGCGGATTCGCTCCCTGGTCATCGAAACCCTAGCAATATTACACCAAACTAGACGTAGGCTTTTACCTTCATTGAAGGGGCCGAACTAGTATAAAATCCCTGTGTCCTTGTCGGCTTTAACCCCTTTAAGCTAACCCGTAGCGATGGCCTCACGACTAAGTCCTTTTGCTAGGACATCTGTCGTGACAAAACCACAACACGGTGGGTCGTTCTTTTCTTCACATGGTTTCAATTCTCTTACGGTGGTTCGCTCAAGAGTTCTTTTCCGGTGTTATCATATCATTTTGCTCGTTCTTTCAATCCTACCGGTGTTTCATGAAGACTTTCTCAAGTTTTCTGCTATATCCCTCGTTAATCTTTTTCAACACGAATAAGTGTGATGCAAATCTATTGCTTTCATCAATTTAATTGGTGGAGGATAAGCATAACATCATTCTTATTATTTTCATCAAGTTGTTTAATCCCTTCTTTCAGAGTTTGTTCTTGATGAATAAATTCTAATTCCCAAGTGTTTTATTCTTTTTTTTCCGGAGTTCATAGTTTTCTCGCCTATCTCGTCGGAACCCCGTCTAAATCATCACAAGGCTTTATTCTTTTCATCCGTCATTTCTATATCATCATCCTTTCGTTACCAGAGTTCTTCATGGTGGGTCATCGCAATTCAAACCATTCTTCAAGTGTTCATCAAATTCTTTTCGATCAAGCACAAGCATTCTTATTCTTGCCTCTCGAGTGCAATTAATTCTCCGTATTCTTTTGAAGTGGAGTTTTGCATTACTTCCTTCATCTCATCTATTCAATATTTTGGTTGCGGCATAATTCACCTCAAGTCTTGAGATGTTTAAATAAGTCCATAACAAGCTTACTCTTTTGTTGTTGATTTTCTCAACAACTCCGTTCAAACCTGTATCCTAAGGATGCTCTTTGAAATTCATTCGCGCTCGAAGTTGTTCTACTCTTATCCGTTCTTTTCTTTTCACTCTTTTATTTCTTCCGAAGGCATCGTGTTGTTCATCTCGTCAAGTTCAAGTCTTATTCCTTTTATTTTCAGTCGGAGTGCTGCCCGAATTTCTTCGTGGAAATTCCTTTTCTATCTCTTATTAACCAGAGTGGTTTCGAATGCATTCTTTTTCCTTCAATTCTTGTTTCTTATCATTCAACCCACTTGGTTCTCGTGTGTTCCTTGTTCCTCTTATGTCATGGAGCTTCTCCTTCTCGTCCATCGCCATTCTATTCTTTCTTTCAAAGTGGCTCAACCTCTCAAGGTTCTTTTGTTTCACCTTCTTCCTTTTTCACTTCCGTCTCTTTCCTAAGATCTCGGGATGAGATCTCTTGTTAGTAGGGGAGTGCTGTGACACCCCGAGACCGATGCGCCAGGTGTCAGCCAGTTATTCGTCGTCGTTGCCATGTCATCTGCTTGCGTGTTGCACTTTGCCTTGTCATCATGTGCATTGCATCTTCATGTTTTCAAAACTTGCATCCGTCCGAGTGCCCTCATCCTTTCCGTTGTCCGTTCTGAGCCCAGACACACTCGCACGCGCCCGCGGCACCTCCGAATATTTATTTTATGAGTGGCTGAAAAATGTTCTCGGAATGGGTTGAAACATGGAGTGTGGTCTTATTATAGCATAGGTAGACCGCCTGTCAAGTTTCGTCGCATTCGGACTTCGTTTGATAGCCCAACCGCTAAACTATAGCGGCACTATAGCCGGTTAAACGTCGGACGTTTCGGTCTCCGAAACGTGTGTCGGACGCACTTCATCTCTCTCTTCTCATCCGAGGCCTTTCCCCATAGCCCACTAGGCCTCTCCTAGCCCAACTACCTACCCCTCTCGTCGGAGCCGTCGGATCGAGATCCGAGGGTCCGATATGCTTCAAAGACACCCCAAACCCTAAGCCCTTTCCATATATATACGCCCTCCGCATCCAAATTTGGGCATCCCTAGCCTAAACCTACCCTCCACCTACCTCCCAGCCGCAGCCACCTTCTTCCTCCTCAGAATCAGCGCCCGCCTCGTTTTCCGTGCGCGCAGCCTCCTCCACCTCCAAATCCACCGCCGGCCACCTCTCAACCGCCACTTGGCGCATAGCCATTGGCTCCCCAGCTACCGGAGCGCCTCATCCTCCAATCTCGCAAGGCCACGTCGCCAGCCGCCAGCCTCCCCGCGCCAGGCCCGTCCCCGGCCCGCCCGGGCCGGATCTGGGCCCGAGCCGCCGCCCGTGCGCAACGCTCCCGCAGCTCCTCGCGCATCCAGCCCCGCCGCCGCAAAGCTCCAATGCCACAGTCGCCGGCCTCCTCCCCGCCTCCGGCTGCCTCACCTCGTCGACCCTCTGCTCCTCGCCGCCGCCGACGGCCGAGCTGGTCCCTCACGCCCTGGCCTCGGGCCCTGCTTCGCTCGCCTCCCCACCGAAGCTCCCGCCGGCGCCAATCCCCGCCATGGCTGAAGCTCGCTGCCGGCTTCAGCTCGCCGCTGACCTCCTCCGGCCAGATCCGGGTCGGAGATGCCTGGATCCGACCCCCCTGCGCCGTTCTCGTCCGCCCGACCGTCCTCGCCTTCGTGCGTCGGCCGTCGTCGCTGTTGGCCGCCGGCGCCGGCCTCCCGCTCCTCTGGATCGAGCACGCGCTCGATCCGCCGCCGTTGCACGCGCCCACGTGGGCCCCGAAGCCCAGCAGCCGCGCCAAGGCCCAGAGCCCCCTGGCCTCCTCCAGCCCGCGGCCTAGGCCAGATTTGGCCTACCTCCATCACCTCTCCAACTGGGCCGAGCCCACCTAGTGAGCACCTTGCTATCCTTCGCCCGGCCGCCATATAGTTATATGTCGCCCACCGTGTTTTTTTCCTGTCTGTGAAACCACTAAGTCCCTGTTTAGTGTAAAAATGTTGGCATCTTGTGTCTGTGATAACTTTTTGTGTGATTATCCAAATGATGCATATGATATGTCCAAATGTTCGTTGTGATATGCTCTTCATTTTGTTCCATTGTGGAATGCTTGTTTGAGTTCATCTCGATGCCCTAATCTTCGTTGCAAGAGTGCCATATGTTTAAAACTGCTGATAACTGTAATTTTGTTAGCATGTTTGAGATGCGATAACTTTGTGCATGTTGGTCCAAATGAAGTGTATGATATGTCAAAATGTTCATTGTGAAGTGCTCTACATGATGGTTGCTGTAGCATTCATGTTAGGTGCTATATTGCCATGTTAATCTCTGTTGCAAAAGTGCATGTGGCTGTTAAGTGCTAAAATTTGTTATGAGCTATTGATGTGTTTGTCTTTGATGCCACATGTCAATATGTTTTAGAAGCACAATCATGCCATCTTTGCTGTGGTGCAAACCACTTTTCATGATATGCCTTGAGGTGTTTGCAACAAGCTTTTAAAGAGGCCTACTCGCTGTTGTTGTTTACTGAGACTTTTTGAAAAAAACTGCCAAGTCTGAAACTGTTAAACATGATGCTATGTTTGCTTGATGCCCCACTCAGATCCTTGCATGTTTTAGTATGTCCAATGATCATGTCTTATTGTCCATGTTATGCTCTATACATCCATGCCCTTATTTGCTTATATAGCCTGCTATAGCTTATTTATTTCTTGCTCTCAAGTTGCTATAAATGTATCTTTCAGACTGTTATCAGCATGATCAATTTGGTGAATCTTGTTGTTATTGATCCATGCCTCCTATGGAGTTGTTCCAATGGAGTTGTTTGATGTATGTTATGTCTATTACATGTCCATGATCTTTATATACTTAGTAGAGTTGATATTCTTGTTGTTCTGTGCCTCCGAAGGCAGCATTGTGATGATGTCTTTGCCTTCCCAGATTTTGGCGAAGTCTGAGAAATCGGTAAACTTATTGAATCTTGCCATGCTTGTTTAATTGTGTTCCAGCAAGTTTTTGAGTGTGCTCTAAGTTCATGCTTGTTAAGTATAATGTCTATTTCACATCCATGCCTTTTGTTATCATGTTTGAGTGTTGTATCATATATATACCTTGCTCCAAAGTTGCTATGTTGCTGTTTTTGGACAGCTTGTTGTTATATCTTGTTTCATGTGTATGTGTTGAACCGTTGCTCCGTTTTGAGCGTGCTCTATATGAAACTTGTGTGTTTTTGTATGTAGAAGCATAATATCATGTTGTTTACATGTTTGGAGTGTGTTTGCTTGTTGTTTGGATGCATCTTGCATAATTGCCATGCTTGTCTTGTTTTGCTCATATCTTCTAGGTCGTAGCTCCGAATTAAACAAACTTTATATGAAACTTGACTAGAATTTCGAGTAGACCATCATGGTGCATATTAACTTGCTGTTTAACAACTTGAACATAAGGTTTGTTCAGATATGGACCAATTTCGAAATGTGCATATGAGGACTTACCGGAATTGTTATATGTTGATTCCGGCCTCATTTAAACTTGTTGGGTGATGTTGTTCTTGTATGCCTCATCCCTTGCCATATTTTTCACAATATAGACTTGTCTTGCATCATACTTGGTTGAGCTTCTTGTCTTGTTCTTGTGTTGTGTGTTTACCGTGTTACTTGCTTCTTCTCGCTAGTCCTTTACCCGTTGCGTTCGTGAGGGTTCGTTCGACTACACTTGGTTCGTCTTCGTGGATTCTTCTTTGTCTACTTCATGAACTCATTCTTCTTCCTTGC
This sequence comes from Secale cereale, assembly GCA_902687465.1. Classification (NCBI taxonomy): domain Eukaryota; kingdom Viridiplantae; phylum Streptophyta; class Magnoliopsida; order Poales; family Poaceae; genus Secale; species Secale cereale. The sequence continues at coordinate 495,198,116 of LR738710.1, forward strand.
GGGATCTCAGGCAAGATGACCATCACTTTGGATACCTTTACTATCATTGCTATGCTAGATGTCTTGATGCTATCGCTATATGTCGCGCTACCCATCATTTATTGTCAGCCCCTCTCCTTGTTGCCATGAAACCTCTAACCTTTGACACCTTCCCAGCAAACCGTTGTTTGGCTATGTTACCCGCTTGCTCAGCCCCTCTTATAGCATTGTTAGTTGCAGGTGAAGATGAAGATTGCTCCGTGTTGGAACTTGATGTTTTGGGAATATCACAATATATCTATTATTATAATTTAACACACCTATATACTTGGCAATGGGTGGAAGGCTTGGCCTTTTGCTCAGTGTTTTGTTCCACTCATGCCACCCTAGGAGCCGATAAACCGGCGTTATGTTCCTTGATTTTGCGTTCCTAACGCGGTTGGGTATATGGGGACCCCTTGATAGTTCATCTTTGAATAAAAATCCTCCAGCAAGGCCCAACATTGGTTTTAATTTTCAACATAATAAAAACTTAATAAATTAATTGCATAGGGAGTTAGCACTACCCGAGGATTCTTCTACATACAGGGGGGCCAGTGCTGATGGTGTTGGTCCTAAACGGGGAGACTGCCGGGCCACCACGGGGAAACTCGAGGATTGGCTCCCATAAGCTCACCTATCCGGTCGTGGCCTGAGACGAGATACGCGCGGCTACTATCAGGGTGTCGGCACGCCGGGAGGTCTTGCTGGACTTGTTTTACCATTGTCGAAATGTCTTGTGCACCGGGAATTCCGAGTTTGATCGGGCCTTCCCTAAGATAAGGGGTAATATTATTATTATCTCTATTGATCGTGAGAGCTTGTGATGGGCTAAGTTGGGACACCCCTGCAGGGTTATAATCTTTCGAAAGCCGTGCCTGCGGTTATGTGGCAGATTGGAATTTGTTAATGTCCGGTTGTAGAAAACTTGACAGAGGATCCGAAATAAAACACACGAACTGTGTGAGTAACCGTGACTGTCTCTTTTCACTCTGAGAAGAGAACACGGTGGGGTTATGTTTGACTCGTAGGTAGTTCAGGATCTTTAGCGATCATTACTAGTTTCTGACCGTTTGCGTAGATGCTCATCTTATTCTTGTACTCGTAAGTTAGCCACCATATTCTTGCTTAGACACTGCTACAACCTCACCACTTAACCTCTTCCTACCCATTAAGCTTTGCTAGTCTTGTTACCCATGGTTATGGGATTGCTGAGTCCCCATGGCTCACAGATACTACAACAACAGTTGCAAGTGCAGGTTTCCGATGACTTGACGTGAGAGCGATGTACTTGTGTTGGAGTTATTTCTTCTTCTGCTTCGTCAGTCTCGGGTTAGGTTCCTGGTCGGCAGCCTAGGATAGCAGGATGGATGTCTTTGTGTTTTTCATGTTTGCATCCGTAGTCGGATGTCTTGTATTGAAGATGTTTTATTCTTGTGACTTGTATGAATTGTTGTATCCCCCATGTATGTATGTAAGGGTACGATGTAATGATATCCATCTTGCTTAGCGCCCAAAATGCGGTTGTTCCCCAATCACGAGTGTGTCACGTGATCGGGATAGAATCGCATCTTAGGCCTGACAGTTCAAGACCCCATCTTGGGAAGATCCTCCAAGGATTCAAAACCTCCTTCTAGGAGATTAACTTTACCTTATATCTTTCCCTTTGTTGTTCATGTACCTTATGGATCGACGTGTTTGTTAGTCTAGTGGATGTGCGATTGGACTTGTTCTTGAGTGTTTTCCCTTGTGATTTCTCTCCGTTCTTCCCTGTTTTCTTCATGAGAATCCCCTCCAATCGTGAAAGATCGGCCTAGATAGGGTTAGCCCCGCATCAAAGATTGAACTAGGTATGGAGATACCGACGTCGAATCTCGGGCAAGAAACATACTGCTAGACAAAGGGATTTGCATACGGGATTGATTGAATCATTGGCATTGTGGTTCGACCGATAAAGATCTTTGTGGAATATGTGGGAACCAATATTGGCATCCAGGTCCCGCTATTGGTTGTTGATCGAAGAGGTGCCTCGGTCATGTCCACGTGATTCTCAAACCCGTAGGGTCCGCACGCTTAACGTTCAGTGACGCTAGAGTAGTATTGGGATATTCACATTGGTGACCGAATGTTTTTGGGAGTCCCGGATGAGATCCCAGACGTCACGAGGAGCTCCGGAATGGTCCGGGGGTAAAGATTTATATATGGGAAGTCATATTTTGGCTACGGAAAAGGTTTTGGGTTTTACCGGTACTGTATCGGGAAGCTTCCGGAATGTTTTGGAGGGTTCCGGAAGGGTCCCTCCAGCACCTAGGGCATGCATGGGCTATAAGGGGGCGTCCTAGCCTTATTGGGCCAGGCGCACCAGCCCCCTAAGGCCCATCCGCCTAGGGGAAGGGAAACCCTAAGGGATAGGGCACTTCACTTGGCTCGGAGGGCACTCCTCCCCCTTTGGCCGCCTCCCCTCCTTGGAGGAGGGGCTAGGGCCGCGCTCCCAGCCCTCCAACACGCCTATATATAGTAGGGAGGAGGCGCAAGGGCTGGAGATAACAATTCTCACGCCCTGTGGCCTCCCCTTTCTCACATTCTTCCTCGTTCGTAGTTCCGGAGGCGCTTGGCGAAGCCCTGCTGGGATTGCTCCACCACCATCTCCACCACGCCGTCCTTCTGGTTGAGATCCCATCTAGTTCCCCTCCCTCTCTTACTGGATAAAAAAGTAGGAGACGTCACCGTGCCACACGTGTGCTGAACGCGGAGGTGTCGTCCGTTCGGTGTTAGACCGGATTGGATCGCGATTGGATCGTGAAGAGTATGGCTACATCAACCGCGTTATATACGCTTCCGCTTAGCGATCTACAAGGGTATGTAGATCCAATCTATCCTTTCGTAGATGATCATCTCCTAGATTGATCTTGGTGAGCATATGATTTTTTTTGGTTTCCCATGCTACGTTTCCCAACAGGGTCGCATCTCCAGTCGGATGAACCATTCGAGTGTACCACGAGAAGGAGATGCACTTCGTAAACTCTACTTCCGCTAGCATGATTGTGCGTCTAGTGTAAAACCCGATCTGGTGATATATCCCCACAACATGTTCTTGGTTGCGGGATAGACTGGTTATTATTATTTTGTGCTAGCATAGCATGCCGCATGCCCTGACATTGGAGTGGGAGCCATCCAGCTCGATCCTCCACAATCATTATTAGACATCTTGATCTTCCACCATCATTGTAGACATCTCAAACTAAAAATGTGATGAAAAAAATAATTGTTAATACTTTACAAGTCAGAGTACACACACACATTTATTTATTTATCAAAAAAAGTGGGTTCTTCACCTAGCCCTCATCCGCATGATTGGTAGGGGTCAAAGTTTGAAATGTGGGGAAAATCATATAATGTCGCAAAGGACCAAAGTAATCTCAGGATAATGGGTTAATTGTGGATATGGTGTTTTGGTGCCCGAGCCCAGCTGCTCCCTATATCTTCGGCGTTCATATGTGTCTCGGGATCGAAACAAAACAGGCTGACGCACCTGACAATAGATCTACTATATCTAAATAGCTAGCCTCCACTACTAAGAATTCTCTACCCTCTCCTTAAGCCACATTATCAAAATTAATATAACCGTTAGATAAACTAAATCAGTCCATAATAGAAGAAACTTACCGTCGCATGCAACGTGAGTGAGTTTTAAATACCATCAACATGTCCGCATGCAAGCATGCACCGGTAGCATGCGTGTAAGTGAGCTTTAAATCCACCAACATGTCAAAAAGAAAAATATAATCCCATTATGAAGTAGAAGTTGGCTGATCTTCTTTCCTTACATGGGATGATCTATATTTCCTACACTTGCTTGATGATGGGAGTTTTTTCTAGTTTGGCTATCACATTTGCCATGAGGTAATTTTTTGTAGTTCTACAAAATCGATGATTATACACAAAGAGATATACGGCTGTTCTGCGGCAACGCTCGGGGACTCGTCAGTTAAAATAACGGTTTTTTATCATTTATACCACTGGTTATATTTCACTACTCAGTTTCGCCACTAGGAATTTTAACTGCTCAAAAATGACATTACTTCGTTAGGCATAGGCTCAAAAATGCCAGTGGACACAATTATTGCCAGCTTTAATCTCATTTTCCATGCTACAATGACCAAAATACCTATAGACCAATATGTCAGCTCTTCCTCTATCTCACTACAATAAACTGTGGGTCCCACTTGATCCCAACAACGTTCTTATTCTTCTATAAAATTGTATGCTTGCTTACTCCTCACAAGTGGTGTCCACACTTATTATTGTGAGATACAGAGAGCTGACATGTGGGTATAGAAGGATTTTTATCATATAACATGGTCAACGAGTTTGACCTGACAATAACTATGTCTAATGGCATTTTTGAGTAAACATCTATTGAAACGGTGGCATTTTTTAGATATCTAATGACATTTTTGAGGGAGCATCTCATGGAACGATGGTATTTTTGAGCAGTTATAACTTCTAATGGCAAAACTGAGTAGTGGGACACAAGTAATGGCATAAATGATAAAAACCCAAGAAGAAAAAGAGTGGACGAGGAATACAGTAAGGAACAGTTGTGAAATTGGTGGGGTCGTTTCGTATCGCTAGGACGGCGGACGTGCGCTCCCTTCCTGGTCCGTGAACCAGAAAGTTCCAACTTCCCCTGAGCCACGGATCAAATAAGGAAGGACATCATTGGAAAGCCGAGCGGCAGCGATACTTTCGGCCACCCGGAGACAATGATAATGGAGGATGGGGGTATGGAGTTTCTTCTCGACGCCATCGACAGGTCAGTTCTTGTAGATCTGGGTGTTTTGTGTAATTTGTTACACATTCCGCCAAAACCATTACCGGGTACTCCCTCCATTGTAAAATAGATGACCTAATTTTGTACTAATTTTGTATTAAAGTTAGTATAAAGTTGAATTATTTTGGAACGGAGGGAGTACTGGATAACAATAACAATGGGACTCGCCGTTGATCTCTCAGGTTCCCACTACGGGAGCGGCTCGGGGAAGCATGAGACGGAGTCCGCCGGCGTTGGAAATCATCACCGACTAGGTCGGCGCAGTCCACATACAGTGTCAACCCGCCAGGCCCCAGGATGGACGAAAAGGTGCGAACCTCAATCCCATCCGACTGTATTTAGATCCGACATATGCAGCAATAATCGTTTGCAAACTGAGAATATGATGTGCATTGTTAAGTGATTTGACTTTTTGATCCTTGCTGGTAAAAACAAAAGAAATCCCAGTGCTAGTACTTTTGTTGTTCTAGTTTGCCGACGACCGAAGAAATTGAACCACCGCGGTCTCCGTTGGCGGATTTGACTGAACCTGCCGATGGTTGGAAGTCGGAGCTATCTAGCCTGCTTGGTTGCCCTAGTGCACATGGTGCCCGTCGAGTTGCTGCTGAGTACGGGCTATCTGCTGAGGGCTCATCCTCCTCAGGTATGAGCGCTGAAAGTCGAAGAAGTAACACATCCGACCCTGCGGAAAAATGCAGACCTATAGACCAAAACTCAATATCATGCCTGAGGCCTGCAAGATACAAGAACTGTAGTGTTGAAGGTCACCCAACAGCTGGGCGAGTTGTCCTCCATGGAGAGCGCTAAGCTGCGCATCGCCGACAAGAATCTGGAGGCCGCAGGTAACCCTCCCCCTTCATATCGTATTCTCAATGCCTTTTCTGATGAGCATCTCGCTAGCATTCTTGACGATTCGGGAGTTAGTGTTCCCACCCCCCTTGCGACCTCATTTCCTTAGTGCGTGCGAGGGAAGAGGCGCAAGCTGCCCTGGCTGAGGCTGCGTCGCGCTGTGCGGCTGTGGATCAGCTTGCCATCGTTCCAGCAGGGGCTGGTGCCGTGGTGGCGCCCGTTGAAGAATCACAGGCTGGAGAAGCTAGTGTTCTTCCTTCCATTCGGGTCTCGAAGAGGCTTGGCCCGACAAAGAAGAGAGTGGCTAAGGTGGTGACCTCTAGAGGTGTCCGCCTTCGTAACCGCGTTATTTAGATGCGTTATCTGTTTTGGAACATTCGTGGTTGCGGGCACGTAGGTCGCCGCACCCAACTTAAGGAATATATTGCTAAGGGCATGGCCAACGGGCTGCCCCAAACCTAGTGCTCCATGGTCCACGTCGGTTCGGATGCCATGCTGAAACAAAAGTAGGTGCCTCGCAGAGCAAACGGGCTCTTGCAGAAGAGCCGGTCGCTCCATGGAAAAAGTAAGGGAAAGGAAGGAGAGAGAGGAAAGAGAGCAGAGAAAGAGGAACGCCATGGGAGGAAGAAGCTGCATAGCAAATTGTGGGGCTCACTGAGATAGGGTCCATCTACTGCTGCCTCCACTGGGTGACGTAAAATAAAAAATGATAGCCCCAGAATTTTACATCGATGTGGAGGATGGGGCATCACCATACCGGTGCTTCCATTACTCATGCCCTAAGGAGCGGATAGACTGTATTGCGCTACAAGAAACAATTAAAGCAGATTTCTCACACCGAGAACTGCTAGCTTTTGATCCTTTACAACGTTTCGATTGGCACTGGTTGCCCTCGTCGGGCCACTCCGGTGGCATTCTTATGGGTTGTAATAGAGACATTTGCGAGGTGCTGCTCTGGGATGTAGGTGCCTTCTTTCTGTCCGCTACCATTGAACATAGGGGGTCTGGGCTGATGCCGGTAGTCATTTGTGTGTACGGCCCAGCTGACCACGCTCGGTCCCATGACTTTTTTCTTGAGCTCACTACTGTGGTCGGAGCAAAGAGGGCCCTAAACTTGCCAGTGGTGGTAGGAGGTGATTTCAACTTGATCCGCTCGGGTGCGGACAAGAACAATGATAATATTGACTGGAGTAGGGTGTCCATGTTCAATCAGGCCATTGCCGCGGCGGTGCTCAGGGAGGCAGCCCGTACTGGGGCTAGATTTACGTGGACCAACAAACAAACCCAACCGGTTCAGAGTGTACTAGACAGAGTGTTTTTTACACCTGAATGGGAAGTGATGTTTCCCCTGTGCTCTCTAGTGGCTGAGACGCGCATTGGATCATATCACGTGCCCCTCATTTTCTCCTCTGGGGAGGAGTCAATCTGTCGTAGCCAACGTTTCTACTTCGAAACGGCTTGGTTTGAGACTGAGGGCTTTGAACAATTGGTTAGGGATTGATGGGATGCTATCCGTGACCACCTCGGCCCCCAACGGGGTCCTGCAGAATTATGGACTGCAGCAGCGGGCAAGCTGCGGGCGTTCCTTCGTGGATGGGGAGCGAACCATGGCAGTAATTCTAAGAGAGAACGCGCTCGAATTACTGACAAAATCTCCAGACTCGACCGAGAAGCTGATTTACGGCCTTTCTCAGAAACCGAGTGGGCACATAGATATGCTTTGGAAGATCAAGTCCTAGCTATATTGAGTGCTGAGGAGGAATATTGGCATCGGAGGGGCGGCGTCGAATGGGTGACAAAGGGAGATGCGAACACTGGATACTTCCACGCATATGCCAATGGAAGGAAAAGGAAAAGCACTATCCTGCGCCTCCAATCTGATTCGGGCTTGTTGTTAACCCAAGACCAAATCACGGCCCATATCTATGAGTTTTTCATAGGCCTGTTGGGGACGGCTGACGAAAAACTTCTCTGCCTGCGCGAGGATCTGTGGGATCCCGCAGAAAGGGTTTCTCAGGCAGAGAATGATAGCCTTGCCCTCTCTTTCCTCCCAGAGGAGATTGACAAGGAGCTCAAGGACATGAGGAACGACATGGCGCCTGGACCTGACGGCTGGCCCGTGGAATTCTTCAAGGGTTTCTGGCCCTGCCTCAAACACCTGTTCTACGGGATCGTGAACGGTTTTGCCTTGGGCACGGTAGACCTTTCGCGTCTTAACTACGGGGCAATTAGCCTTATCCCTAAGGTCAAAGGGGCAGATAACATCAAGATTTTTCGGCCAATTACCCTGATTAATGTCCCCTTCAAAATCTGCGCAAAGGCATACGCCTCGCGCCTGGCTCCGATTGCTCAGCGCATTATTAGTCCTAGCCAAATGGGTTTTCTCAAGCATAGAAACATTCTGGAGGGACCAATTGCGTTGCTAGAAATAGTTCACGAGCTCAAACGTACCAAAGCAAAGGGAGTGCTCCTCAAACTAGATTTTGAGAAAGCCTACGATCGGGTAAACTGGGATTTTGTGCAAGAGGTCTTCCTCAAAAAGGGTTTTGAGGCAGGCTTTGTCCACCGTATAATGCATCTTGTGTGTAGTGGACACACGGCTGTTACCATTAACGGTGTGATGGGCAAGTTTTTTCGCAATAAACGGGGACTAAGGCAGGGAGACCCGAGCTCCCCTTTGATTTTCAACTTTGTTGCCGATGCCTTGGCGGCAATGATCAATCGAGCGCGAGCAGCGGGCCACATTCGAGGTTTGGTCCCTCACCTCATTCCTGGAGGAGTGACCCATCTCCAATACGCGGACGATACGATGCTGCTTTTCGAGCCAAATGATCTTAGCATTGCTTCAGTTAAACTCCTACTTCTCGCTTTTGAGATCCTCTCGGGTATCAAGATCAATTTCCTCAAAAGTGAAGTGATCACCATAGGGATGGATGACCACACGAGTGTTAGGATCGCGAATCTGCTGAATTGTGAATGCGGGCGTTTCCCGATCAAATACCTGGGACTGCCCATCTCGACCAAAGGCTTAACCATAGCGGAATGGGAGCCGCTTTATGGGAAAGTGGTCAACAGGGTTAGTCCGTGGAGGGGAAGATTCATGTCCTCAACGACAAGACTCATTTTGACTAACTCGAGTCTTTCCTCCCTCCCAATCTTCACTATGGGGATGTTTCTATTGGCTGACGGTGTTCATGCCAAACTTGACACACCCCGGTCTCGATTCTTTTGGGAAGGAGTTGGAACCAAACGCAAATACCACCTAGTTAAATGGGCGGCCGTCTGCCGTCCTAAAAAGATGGGAGGGCTAGGAGTCACAAACTCGAAACTAATGAACGTGGCTTTATTAGCCAAATGGTGGTGGAGGCTAGCTCATAACGAGTCGGGACTCTGGGCTAACAATCTACGGGCCAAATATTTCCCGGACGGTAACGTCTTCAAGGCCCAAACCACTGGATCTGCCTTTTGGGAAGGGATCCAAGTAGTCCGTCCGGCTTTTACGCTTGGTGCCCAGTTCGGCGTCAACAATGGAGAGTCCACGCGTTTTTGGCTAGATCACTGGTGGGATAGTACACCGTTGTGGCAGTCTCACCCTGATCTTTACCATCTTGCCACGGACACCAATATTTTGGTTGCCGATGCCCTTAGAGTCCAGCCGCCTGCGATCGTTTTTATCAGAACCTTGGGGCCGGACGAGGCCGCTCGATGGGATAACCTAGTGACGGCCTGGGGGTGCCCTTAGCCTGTCCAATGAGACTGATTCCATCACTTGGAAACTTACTGCATCTAAACAATTCATGGTAAAGTCCCTTTACACCAAGATGACCGAAGGCCACATGCTGGATATGGCCAGGGGGCTATGGAAGGCGGGCTTGCCGCTGAAAATCAAGATTTTCATGTGGCAGTTGTTTCGGAATCGGTTACCGACCTCGGATATCGTGGCAAAATGCAACGGGCCTGCAGATGGCACATGTACTGTTTGCGGATTAGGGGAAGACGCAAATCATGTATTTTTTCGATGTGCGATGGCCAAGTTTGCCTGGAGCGCGGTCCGTGAGACTTTCTCGCAAACTTGGAACCCACAATCTAGCGCTGAACTACTCTCTATCCTTAAAGCTCAAAAAGGGACCAATGCACGAACTCTTTGGAGATGCGTTGGGGCGCTGTTATGGTCTCTTTGGACAGTTAGGAACAAGATTACAACTGAGCATAAGTTCCCGAACCATCCAGCTGATATTTTCTTCAAATGTCACTTATTTTTACAGGTTTGGATGTCGTTGGGGAAAACGCGTGATGAACCATGCATGAAAGTAGCGATGGAGCAGATCAAGACGGTGATGATGAAGACGCGACATACTTGAGGCTCACCGCACTGATCCACCTAGCTGTTGATGTCTTTTGGGACCCAAGGCCCTCACATTGTTTTCTGCTATATCTCTCCTGAGGGCTTTTATGTTGCAAGCTACTTTGTCTCGTGAACTTTATTTTGGGTCTGTAATATTGACTTAAGCGATGTGACGATGCTGCCAATGTGGCTTTATTAATTTAAAGCCGGACGCTTCTAGCGTCTACGTTCCAAAAAAACAGCTGCACCAGGCCTCGCCTCTGGGTGTTATTGCATGTTGACTTCAATTGCATTTTCAGTATGGTTCAGTTTGAGAATTTTCTTGTGTGTGTTGCATGCTTGTTCATCTAATTGTTTTCATGGGTTATGTTTGTGAATAGCTAGATGTCTTTTCGCATGTAGTAGTCACGACTAGTTGAGGACTGCCTAGTGTGTGATGTATGTCAAGTCTGTGTGTTCCTGATTGTAAAAACTCCTCCTAGCTGTGTCCTAGGTCACTCGATGATGAGAGTTTTTGTTGTATGTGTCATCAGATGTCTGTCTATCCAAATTGAATATGCATTATTTTCCCCTGATCGGTGTATGGTGAACAAATAAAGTCATGGAAAAATGAACGCACGCGCCTGCCGTGAGGAGTTCTAATCTCAACCGCTCGTACGTGTGCATCATTTGTACAATGGCTTTGTGTTCATGAGTTGTTCAATGGATCCGAAATTCAAAAGTGCAGTGGCGGGCAGCGTAGTGGTGTGGCATTGCATAATAAGATGACTGCTGGATGCTGGGATCATGTTCGTCCTCCCTTGAGTGGTGGTACTCTTCAAACAGGGATGGAGACGGCGTGGAGCGTATGGGCTAACTCGAGCGTTGCGGCGTCGGTGTCCAAATGCAGTTTGCCCTCTTGAGCCCGCGTCTGTTCCTGATTAGGAAACTAAGGTGAGTTGAGAATATCAGCTCTTTTTTCTCTGTATCTCCCACAATGGTTTCATCTTCTCAACATCCCTCTGTTTCTGTTGATTCTTAGAATTCACATGCGGGCTCGGACTGGACCGGCGCGATGTCAGCGTCAGATGCCTGGAACTGCAATATGCATGATCGCAATGAAGGAGATGAACATGAGGATGTTAGTTTTCGACTTCCTTTAGAGGCTGATTTGAGCGCACGGGCCATGCAGTTCGTCTCTTTCATTTTCTTTTTGAACTGCAGTTCGTCTCTCTAATGAGATACGTTTCTGCATGGAGTCGTGAACAGTGCGATCAAAGGTTGCATCAGCTGCAGCTCTGCTATTCTTTGTCAGTCTAGCTGCCGCTGCTTTGGACAGGGAGGAAGGATTCGGGGAGCATGACCTGTAAGTTTTGCAGGAAGCGTTCTACCCTCACGAGGAGGGACACGTTGTATTTATTGACCGATGGGGCTTATCCCATAACCGGCATACAAATCTTGGAGTACAAGGTATGGAGAGATAGATATGAACTTAAACTAGATTACAGAATTATCTCTAAGTCAAACTCTAACTACTTCCTATATGCGCCGGTCCAGGAGGCTTGAATATCTTCAACACACCCCCTTAATCACAACTTGGCCAAGTTGAGATTAGCTCTGAATTTCTCAAACTCTTTTAGGCAATGCTTTGGTGAAGCCATCTGCAATCTGATCTCCTGAATGAATAAACCGAACGTCCAACTGTTCGTTGGAAACATGTTCTCTCACAAAATGAAAATCTATTTCAATATGTTTTGCTCTAGCATGAAACACTGGGTTAGCAGAAAGATAAGTGGCTCCAAGATTATCACACCACAAACAAGGAGTTTTAGCTGGCTTTACTCCAAGTTCCTTGAGCATAGAATGGAGCCATATGATCTCTGCAGTAGCATTAGCTAGTGCCTTATATTCTGCCTCTGTACTAGAGCTAAAGACAGTTGCCTGTTTCTTTGCACACCATGATACTAAGTTTGGACCAAAATATATTGCGAAGCCACCTGTGGACCTTCAGTCATCTACACTTCCAGCCCAGTCAGCATCAGTGAAAGAACCGATAAGAGTGGAATGTGACCTGCTAAATATTAGTCCCATGCCAACTATATGCTTTACATATCTGAGAATACGTTTAGCAGCAGTCCAATGCAAAGTTGTTGGTGCAAGCAAAAACTGGCAAACCTGGTTTACAGCACAGGAAATATCTGGTCTAGTGAGAGTCAGATACTGAAGATCACCAATCATACTTCTGTATTGAGTGTTGTCCTCCTGATTCAGGAGCTCACCTCATGCAGAGATAGTTTTTCTGAGCTAGACAGTGGAGTTGGTGAAGGCTTACAGTTCTACATCCCAACTCTTCTTAAAAGATCAGTTGCATATTTTTCTTGAGTCAAGATTATACCATCTTTGTTTTTCTTGACTTCTATGCCCAAGAAGAAATTCAGATCTCCCAAGTCCTTCAAGGCAAACTCTGAGCTTGAGTCCTTCAGGAGTGTTGTTACTGCTTCATCAGATGAACTAGTGACAATAATATCTTCAACATATATGAGCATGTACATTGTTATATGTGATCTCTTGTAAATAAACAATTAAGTGTCAGATTTGGAAGGAACAAAACCAATGACTTGCAACTTTATGCTCAAACGGGAGTACCATGCCCTTGGAGTCTGTTTCAAACCATAGGGAGACTTATCGAGTTTCCACACATGAAACAGTGCATTCTTGTTTTCAAACCTAGGTGGTTGTTTCATATAAACCTCCTCTTCCAGAATACCATGCAAAAATACATTCTGTACGTCCAACTGTCTCAGGCTCCATCCCATAGACACAACAATAGACAAAACCAACCTGATAGTGTCAGCTTTAACAACCGGACTAAAGGTGTCCTCATAATCAATGCCATATCTTTGTTTAAAGCCTTTAGCTACCAACCTGGCCTTATACCTATCAATGGTTCCATCTGCTTTCCTTTTAATTGTATACACCCACTTACAATCTATCAAATTTTTACCTTGACCACGTGGGGCCAGATGCCAGGTGTTATTTTTCCTCAAGGCCATGTATTCATCTTCCATGGCTTTTCTCCATCTATCATCCTTCAGGGCTTATTCAACAGTATGTGGTTCACCTGTTGAACAAGTTAATCCAAATTTCAGAATATTTTTGTAATTAACTGGTTGAATTTTTCATGTTTGCAACCGTGTGCTAACACGTGTAGTCTGTGTCGGTGGTGCCACAGAAGATCCTGGGGCTGCAGCTACCACATGTCCCGTCCTAGCAGGACTGGATCCCGAAGAAGACTTGGAACCTGTCGAAGAAGGCGACTGGAACGCGTTGTCGAGCGACCGCTGGGTCGCATCGTGAGCCGAGCTGGCACGCGCTGATTGCTCTGCGCCAGGCCCACGTGACCCACTAAGTTGGGTCGCGCCGCGGATGGGCGTGGGCATTGACTGCTCCACGTCGGGCCCCCTTGCCCTGTTGCATGTCGCCCCAGATCCCTGGGATCTACCACCAGCAGATCCCGAGAACCTGCCTCGCGTCTCGTATCCCTTTCTTCTTCTGCCACATGAAATACAGGGCTATTTTGAGTGTTTTCTTCACTGATTTCTGTGTCAAAAAATCTTGTGTGATCCCCTTCATCATATGCACCATCAGGAGACTCAAAAACAAGGTTACGAGGCTTAGTCATGTGGTCAGTAGTATCATCACCTCCGTGATCTAAGACGGAAAGATGACTAGGAAGAAGAAGAATTTCTTTGCGCAATGGGGATCCGACATTGGGATGGAGATTTTTTTTAAGAAAGGGATGGAGATTTTTGAAGGGAAAAACAGTCTCGTCAAAAATAACATCATGAGAAACATAGACCCAGCCGGTACTCATATCAAGGCACTTGACGCCTTTGTGGTGGGGACTATAGCCAATGAACACGCATTGTTTGGAGCAAAAAGAAAGTTTCCTAGCATTGTATGGGCGAAGATTGGGCCAACATGCACACCCAAAAACTTGAAGTGAAGTATAATTAGGTTTGGTATGGAAGAGTCGTTCAGTAGGAGTTTGATAATTGATGACACGACTTGGTAGAATATTAATGAGATGAGTAGCGTTGAGAAAAGCCTCATCCCAAAATTTTAGTGGCATGGAGGCGTTGGCAAGAAGTGTGAGGCCAACTTCAACAATGTGCATATGCTTGCGTTTGGCAGAACCATTCTACTGATGGGCATGCAGACAAGACACATGATGGGAAATTCCCATTCTTTGAAAAATGAGTTGAGTTTCTCATACTCGCCACCCGAGTCCAATTGGACTGAAATAATTTTACTATCAAACTTGTGTTCAACAAGTGCTTGAAAATTTTGAAAAACTTGGAACACATCAGACTTATGTTTGATAAGATAGATCCATGTATACTTGCTATAATCATCAATGAAGCTTACATAGTATTTGTGTCTACCAACAGAAGCGGGTGCTTGCCCCCATACATCGGAGAAAATGAGCTCTAAAGGTTAGGAGGAAACCCTTGTGGACACTGGATAAGGAAATTAATGACTTTTTGCTTGTTAACAAGAATCACACACTGTTTCTAAGCTTTGCTCACCAACAATGGGAGTTTATTTTTCCTAAGCACTCATCGAACGATAGTAAAAGACGGATGACCTAATCGATCATGCCACCTTGCCGAAGATAACTTGGTGACCGGAAAAACTTGTTTATTTGACCTACTAAAGTGTGGGATCAATGGGTAGAGCCCACCGATGCATCTACCTCTGTATAGCACCCTCCTCGTTGCCTGATCCTTAATCAAGAAAAAGAAAGGGTGAAACTCAAGAAAGACCTGATTTTCTAAGGCAATACGATGAACAAAGAGAAGGTTCTTGTTGGCATGAGGAGAAAAATAAATTTTCCTAAAATGAAGATGGCGGCTAGGGGTTTTGAAAACTGAATGACCAACATGCTCTATCCTCATACCTGATCCATTGGGGCCACGGATTTGATCTTGCCCGTGATACTTCAAGCAGACTGCAAGCTTCTCTAGATCACCGATGAGATGATCGGTTGCACCGTTGTCCATGTACCAGTTTGTGTCCACGCCATGTTGTGCAGCAGCAGCAACCTTCTCTTCAAGTGCGTCGTTGTCGAAGCGGTACCAGTAGTCTTTGGCATTATGGCCAAGTTTTCCACAGATTTGGCACTGGATGGGCTCATTGGCCCGATTGTTGTTGGAGAGTGCGGGGCCTCCTAGGCCTCCTGGACCTCCTGGAACCGGGCGAGCCCCCTTGTTGTTGGGCGGGCCCGTCTGCTTCTTCTTGTAGCCGCCCCTGCCATCGTTCTGCTTTCTGTAGCCACCGTCGTCGCTTGATTTCTGCGATGAGGGAGGACCACCGCGGTGTGCAGTAGTGTTTGCAGAGGACTTGCAACCCCCCTGCCGGATCCACCAGAGAAGATTTCCACGCGTTGATCAAAATTACAGACCTGCGCATAGAGGAAGTCGACGGTGACAGCATCCGTGCAGGCGTCGAGACCCGAGACTAACGAGTTGTAGTCAAGATCCAGCCCGACGATGATGAAGGAGACGAGTTCATCCTTGTCCAAGGGCCTTCCGGCGGCTGCTAGTTCATCCGCAAACCCCCTCATCCGTGCGAAGTACGCTGGGGCATACTGGTTTCCCTTCTAGGCATTTGCTAGGGAGATGCGAAGATTATTTATAAGGGAACGAGATTGTGATGCAAACATGTTACCGAGAGAGGTCCACAAGGCATATGATGTCCTGATGGAGATGACAGAGACTAGCACGTCCCTCGTCAGATTGTTGAGGATGTGATCGAGGACGTGGCGATCCTATCTAACCCACGCATTGTAGGCTGGGTTGGGGATGGTCTGGTCCTTCCCATCCTTGTCCTTGGTGACGATGAGCTTCGATGGTGCCTCGATGGATCCGTTGAGGTAGTCGTACAGGCCGGCGCTAAGGAAGTGTGGCACTATTTGTGCCCTCCAGAGAAGGTAATTCTCCCTGGTAAGCTTCTCTACGACCTGACCAAGGCCGGAGGAAGGTGGATTCAAGGAGGAGGACGCCATGGGAGAGGTTCTTTTGGTAGATGGATTTTTTTTTCAGAACGTACGGGAAGAGTTGGCTCTGATGACCATGTAAGTTTTGTAGGAAGCGATCTACCCTCACGAGGAGGGCCGCATTGCATTTATTTATCGATGGGGCTTATCCCATAACCGGCATACAAATCTTGGAGTACAAGGTATGGAGAGATAGAGATGAACTTAAACTAGATTACAAAATTTATCTCTAAGTCAAACTCTAACTACTTCCTATATGCGTCGGTCTAGGAGGCTTGAATATCTTCAACATGACCTGGATGCTCAGTCCGCGGGGGAGAACAGTGGATGTGTTGGATGAGGTTTGACTGCGGCCGAACAGATCGGCCCAAAAAAGCAGCTGATCCATCGGGCCAGTTCTGTACCGCATGGTCAGTCCGGTTAGGCCGGCAGTTAATGAGCCAACCGCTCCTTCCAATATACTCCCTACGTTCCTAAATATAAGTCTTTTTAGACATTTCAAATGGACTACTACATATGGATGTACATAGACATATTTTAGAGTCTAGATTTACTTATTTTGCTCTAAATGTAGTCACTTGTTGGAATATCTAAAAATACTTGTATTTAGGAACTGAGGGAGTACAATGCATATACGCGCGCCACCTACGAAGAGAATACCATAGAGGATCGCATCCCAAAATGAACGAGCGCGTGTGATTTTGGGAGCATCTGTGCTCGGGATCAGAAACAAATTTTTCGGTTAATTGTACTATTCCTTAGGGCTAGCTTTTTCTTTTTTGAAATGAGGAAAAACATTTGCCATTTCATTAAATAAGAGAGAGTTGTAAAAAGGTCCGAGGACCACAGCCAAACAATGGTCGAACAAAGGCGAAGATAAAGCAACTACTCGCGATGTAAACTTCACCCAACCCTTTGGCACTCGCCAACGTCCACATTGTCGCCCCATCCATGATTTGTTTTCACGAGCATCTTCGTAGGCGCGGAGACGTTCCGAAAGACCCTAGCGTTCCTCTCCTTCCAAAGTTCCCAAGAGATAAGCATAAGTAGGGAGGCCATCCCTTTCCCATTAGGCGAGCGTGCGAGCGCAATCTCGGTCCACCAATGTCTGACACTTCGCATAGCCGCCCAGCCCGCCGTTACAACATTGCTCAGCCCGATCTTCGCCTTTACCGCATTCCAAACCGCAACCAAAAACCGGCATTGGAATAGGATGTGCGTCGCGGACTCCTGAAGTTGGCTACAAAGAGGACACAAACCGCAGTTCGGCCACCCCCTTCGTTGTAGCCTGTCCGCCATCCATACTCTGTTGTGAATGATTAAACAAGCAAAGAACTTGCATTTTTTTACTATAAACAGTAGGGTAAGAACTTTCATTTTGGAGTTGCCAAACTTACCAAATGGTCTTTAGGACTGGTTTTGAGGTGCGTCCCTTGAACTGTACCGAATAGACTGAAGAAGTGTGAAAGGATTGATATGGTTGACTAGAGGGGGTGAATAGGCAACTAACAATTTTTAGCTTTTCTTTACCAAATTAAACTTAGCATCAAAATAGGTTGTCTAGATATGCATCTAGGTGGGCAACCTATATGATGCAACAACAACAAGCACACAAACAAGCAAGAGATACAACACAACAAAAGCTTGCACAAGTAAAGGTTAGAGATGACCACGAGTGGAACCGGTGGAGATGAGGATGTGTTACCGAAGTTCCTTCCCTTTGAGAGGAAGTACGTCTCCGTTAGAGCGGTATGGAGGCACAATGCTCCCCCAAGATGCCACTAAGGCCATTGTATTCTCCTCACACCCTCACACAATGCGAGATGCCGTGATTCCACTATTGGTGCTCTTGAAGGCGGCGACCAAATCTTTACAAACAAGGTTGGGGCTATCTCCACAACTGAATTGGAGGCTTCCAACGACACCACGAAGCTTCACCACAATGGAATATGGCTTCGAGGTGACCTCAACCGTCTAGGGTGATCAAACACCCAAGAGTAACAAGATCAGCAAGGGATTAGTGGGGGAATAAAATTTCTCTTCGTGGAATTGTAGATCGGGGCCTTCTCAACCAATCCCTAGGAAATCAACAAGTTTGATTGGCTAGGGAGAGAGATCGGGCAAAAATGGAGCTTTGAGCAACAATGGAGTTAGGGAAGGAAGAGGTAGTCAACTTGGGAAAGAAGACCCCCCTTATATAGTGTGAGGAAAGATCCAACCGTTACCCACTTACACAGCCCGCGACATGCGGTACAACAGCACATACTCACGGTACTACCGCACAGGCATCCGGTACTACCGCTAGGCAGTGCGGTACTACCGCTCACGCGGCAGGAGCCAGACGAGGCCCTATTGCGTTTAGTACTGAGCGGTAGAACCGCCGGAGCGGTACTACCGCGCGTCCTTGCAGTACTACCGCAAGGCAGGGTTCAACTAGGCTGGGAAGGCACGAACTAATAAAAATACAACTATGGCTACTTATGTTGAGATTTGGTCAGTGCAAAGTCCGGCACGGTACTACCGGTCACAGGGAGCGGTACTACCGCGCAGGGTATGGAAGTAAAAAATTACATCCGCTCCTACTTCCGTGCATGACAGCGTTCTGGGCTAGAGGCCACGGTACTACCGCGTGCTGGGAGCGGTACTACCGCAAGATGCGGTACTACCGCTGCCATGGGCGGTACTACCGTGGACAGCTGCAGTACTACCGCTCCCTTGAGCAGTACTACCGCACACCACAGAACAGTAGCACTTGGAAGCCTTCATATTCGCAATGACAAGGGAAACGACCAGTGCTCCAATGAAGCGAAGAAATGGTGGTGCAAAGGAACAGATGTGTACGTGTTGATTCCACCCTAACCTTTCCAAAGCGGACCCCCTCTTAATAGTACAGCTTTCCTACAACTCAATTCCACCAAAAAGAAACATAGAGAAATGTTGTCTTCGATAGGCTCTGAGGGGCACCTAATCATCTTGTGCCTTCACATGAGATATCTGAAATGCTCAATGCACACGAATAGTCCACAAATGCATTGTCATCAATCACCAAAACCACTTAGGGAGAAATATGCCCTTACAATTTCCCCTTTTTTGTGGATTGATGACAATACGGGATTTGCACAAAGGGATGAAAAAGAACATAAGCAAACCCAACATTTATAAAATATAGAAAGGCTCCCCCTAGATGTGTGCACTCTTACAGAAGGGCTTTGGACTGCAGGGCACTGCTACTTCTCGAGCTTGCGTTGTATTCCCTCGAAGAGGAAAGGGTGATGCAGCAGAGTAGCGTAAGTATTTCCCTCAGTTTTTGAGAACCAAGGTATCAATTTAGTAGGAGACCACGCGTGAGTCCCTCGCACATGCACAAACAAATAAGAACTTCGCAGCCAACGCGATAAGGGGTTGTTAATCCCTTTACGGTCACTTACGAAAGTGAGGTCTGATAGAGAGGATAGTATAATATTTTTGTTATTTTTTACATAAGAATAGAAATAAAATAAAGCAAAGTAAAGTAGATGAAAGATTAATATGTTGAGAATAGACCCGGGGGCCATAGGTTTCACTAGTGGCTTCCCTCACGATAGCAGAATTCTACGATGGGTGAACAAATTACTGTTGAGCAATTGATAGAAAAGTGCATAGTTATGAGAATATCTAGGCATGATCATTATATATAGGCATCACATCCGTGACAAGTAGACCGAAACTATTCTGCATCTACTACTATTACTCCACACATCGACCGCTATCCAGCATGCATCTAGAGTATTAAGTTCATAAGAACAGAGTAATGCTTTAAGCAAGATGACATGATGTAGAGGGATAAACTCAAGCAATATGATATAAACCCCATCTTTTTATCCTCGATGGCAACATCACAATATGTGCCTTGTTGGCCCTACTGTCACTGGGAAAGGACACCGCAAGATTGAACCCAAAGCCAAGCACTTCTCCCATTGCAAGAACTATAGATCTAGTAGGCCAAACCAAACCAATAATTCGAAGAGACTTGCAAGGATATTATAATCATACATAAATGATTTCAAAAAAGAATCAAATATTTCTCATAGATAATCTTGATCATAAACCCACAATTCATCGGATCTCGACAAACACACCGCAAAAAGATTACATCGAATAGATCTCCTCGAAGATCAAGGAGAACTTGTATTGAGATCCAAAAAGAGAGAAGAAGTCATCTAGCTAATAACTATGGACCCAAAGGTCTATGGTAAACTACTCACAACTCATTGGTGAGGCTATGGTGTTGATGTAGAAGCACTCCGTGGTAGATCCCCCCCTCCGGCGGAGCTCCAAAACAAGCCCCAAGATGGGATCTCACGGGAACAGAAGGTTGCGGCGGTGGAATTATGGTTTTCTCTGTTGCCTCGATGTTTTCAGGGTACATGGATATATATAGGAGGAAGGAGGGCATCGGGGGAGCCAGAGGGGGCCCACGAGGGTGGGGGCACGCCTAGGGGAGGGGGCGCGCCCTGGACCCTCGTGGCCACCTCCTTTGTTCCCTCGCGTGTACTCCAAGTCTTCTGTGTAGATACGGTTCCAAAAATCACTCTACCGAAGGTTTCATTCCGTTTGGACTCCGTTTGATATTCCTTTTCTGCGAAACCCTGAAATAGGCAAAAAAACAGCAATTTGCACTAGGCCTTGGGTTAGTAGGTTAGTCCCAAAAATAATATAAAAGTGTATAATAAATCCCATTAAACATCCAAAACAGAATATATAATAGCATGGAACAATCAAAAATTATAGATACGTTGGAGACGTATCAGGCACACATACTAGGATCAACACCCCCCCCCTATATTTTATAAACAATGCAATCCTTGCAGCAAAATGAATGACACTAAGCATGGAGGCAAGGTAAAGTGTGTGAACCTTAAGTAAAGGGCACAAGATGGCATAAGATCACAATCTACTAAACATACTAGACAATAAGATTGGCTAGAGTACATATGTCTCACACCATATGATAGTCTCCTGGTCTCACACGAACACAACACAAACCAACAAACCAAAGCAACCAGAGTTCAACGAAAGCAAAGCGACACAAGACTCGCAAATCCTACACTCTCTACCCCTTTGGCATCGAGACACCAAAAAGGCAGAGGGGACACCTACGACACAGGTGGTAGCTCCCTCTGCACTGATCATCCAACAACCTCCTCATCGGTCTCGGCAGCGGGAGTGGACTCCTCCTCAGACTTGGTCCACTGATAGCCATGTTTCGCCATGCAGGCAGCCTCAGGAGTGATGTTCTTCTCTGACCCGCTCAACACGTGCTCGCCGAACGTCCTCGAGATCCTCTTGTCGCGTTGGCGACTCTCCTTCTAAGCAACATGGGTCTTGTACTACCCCTTGTCCTGCATGCAGAACAGAGCCTTCATCTTGGTCTTCAGCTTCTTAGCCCAAGAGGGCTCAGTAGAGGGCGGAGCGCACCTCGCAGAACTGTCCTTAGCCTCCTCCTTCTCAACCTCATCCTCATCCACCTCCATCCTAGCAACCTTAGCCTGGGTAGTAGTATTAGCCCACTTGTTCTTCTAATGAAGCTTGATAGGCTCATGGCGAACCCAATCTGGAGCAAGAAACTCTTCTCCCGGAAAGATATTCTCCCAAGTCTTCGAGATCAAGAGGTGCGGGTACGGTCCATAGATGGGAACTTTGTGATTTAAGATCGCAAACCGAAGCTCAACCCACATGATATGAGAGACATCAAGTGGTCCAGGAACTTGACAACGCGCCTCCTCACAAAGAAGCATCATATCCATGAGATAAGCATGTACCTTGTCCTTGTCCCCAATGCGCGGAAAGAGGGTGTTGCGGAAAATCCGGTGCATGATGTCAAGGAAAGGTTTGAGCACCCAAGACAACTTGCCATTGGCTAACTGTTTCTCCACAAGGTATGGTTGAAGTTTGTTCTTGTTGGTGGACTCAGGGTTGCCATGAGGGCGGACACCAACGGGCACATGCTACTTCTCAAGCTTGCGTTGTATTTCCACGAAAGGAAAGGGTGATGCAGCACAGTAGCGTAAGTATTTCCCTCAGTTTTTGAGAACCAAGGTATCAATCCAGTAGGAGACCACGCGTGAGTCCCTCGCACCTGCACAAACAAATAAGAACTTCGCAGCCAACGCGATAAGGCGTTGTCAATCCCTTTACGTTCACTTACGAAAGTGAGATCTGATAGAGATGATAGTTTGATTTTTTTGGTATTTTTGGTTATAAGAACGGAAAGTAAAAGCGGAAAAGTAAAGTAGATTGGAGATTGATATGTTGAGAATAGACTCGGGGCCATAGTGTTCTCTAGTGGCTTCTCTCATGACAGCGATATTCTACGGCGGGTAAACAAATTATTGTCGGGCAATTGATAGAAAAGCGAATAATTATGAGATTGTCTAGGCATGATCATTATATATAGGCATCACGTCCGAGACAAGTAGACCGAAACGATTCTGCATCTACTACTATTACTCCACACATCGACCACTATCCAGCATGCATCTAGAGTATTAAGTTCCTAAGAACAGAGTAACGCCTTAAGCAAGATGACATGATGTATAGGGATAAACTCAAACATAGTGATATAAACCCCATCTTTTTATCCTCGATGGCAACAATACAATATGTGCCTTGCTGCCCCTACTGTCACTGGGAAAGGACACCACAAGATTGAACCCAAAGCCAAGCACTTCTCCCATTGCAAGAACTATGGATCTAGTAGGCCAAACCAAACCAATAATTCAAAGAGACTTGCAAGGATATTATAATCACACATAAAGAGTTCAGAAAAGAACCAAATATTTCTCATAGATAATCTTGATCATAAACCCACAATTCATCGGATCTCGACAAACACACCGCAAAAAGAGATTACATCGAATATATCTCCTCGAAGACCGAGGAGAACTTGGTACTGAGATCCAAAGAGAGAGAATAAGTCGTCTAGATACTAGCTATGGACCCGAAGGTCTGTGGTAAACTACTCACAACTCATGGTGAGGCGATGATGATGATGTAGAAGCACTCCGTGGTAGATCCCCCCTCCGGTTGAGCTTCGGAACAGGCCCCAAGATGGGATCTCACAAGAACAGAAGGTTGTGGTGGTGGAACTAGGGTTTTCTCTGTTGTTCGGATAGTTTTGGGGTATGCAGGTATATATAGGAGGAATGAGGGCACCGGGGGCCAGACGGGGTGCCCACGAGGCAGGGGGCGCGCCCTATAGGGGGGCACACCCCCCACCCTCGTGGACGCCACGTCAGCCCTACTCCGTGGTTCTCAAGTCTCCCGTGTGTATTTTGCTCCAAAAATATCTCTCCCGAAGGTTTCATTCCGTTTGGACTCCGTTTGATATTCCTTTTCTATAAAACCCTAAAACAGGCAAAAACAGCAATCTAGACTGGGCCTTTGGGTTAGTAGGTTAGTCCCAAAAATAATATAAAAGTGTATAACAAAGCCCATTAAACATCCAAAACATCATAAATAATAGCATGGAACAATCAAAAATTATAGATACGTTGGAGACGTATCAAGCATCCCCAAGCTTAATTCCTGCTCGTCCTCGAGTAGGTAAATGATAAAAACAGAATTTTTGATGTGGAATGCTAACCAACATAGTTTTTCAATGTAATACTCTTAATTGTGGCATGAACGTTCAGATCTGAAAGATTCAAGACAAAAGTCTATATTGACATAAGAAATAATAATACTTCAAGCATACTAACAAAGCAATCATGTCTTCTCAAAATACAATGGCTAAAGAAAGTTATCCCTACAAAATCATATAGTCTGGCTATGCTCCCTCTTCATCACACAAAATATTCATATCATGCACAACCCCGGTTTCAGCCAAGCACTTGTTTTCATACTCTATTCTTTCAAACCTTTCAACTTTCACGCAATACATGAGCGTGAGCCATGGACATAGCACTATGGGTGGAATAGAGATGTGGTTGTGGAGAAGACAAAAAGGAGGGAGATAGTCTCACATCGACTAGGCGTATCAACAGGCTATGGAGATGCCCATCAATAGATATCAATGTGAGTGAGTAGGGATTGCCATGCAACGGATGCACTAGAGATAAAAATGTATGAAAGCTCAACAAAAGAAACTAAGTGGGTGTGCATCCAACTTGCTTGCTCATGAAGACCTAGGGCATTTGAGGAAGCCCATCGTTGGAATATACAAGCCAAGTTCTATAATGAAAATTCACACTAGTATATGAAAGTGACTAAACATGAGACTCTCTATCATGAAGAACATGGTGCTACTTTGAAGCACAAGTGTGAAAAAAGATAGTAGCAATTGTCCCTTTTTTCTTTTCTTTCTTTTTTTTCTTTTTTTTGGGCCTTTTTTGGTCTTTCTTTTTTTTCTTTTTTTTCTTTTTTTTTGGAGGGACTTTCTTGATTTAGCCTTTCCTCACATGGGACAATGCTCTAATAATGATAATCATCACACTTTCATTGAATTACAACTCGATACTAGAACAAAGTATGACTCTATATGAATGCCTTCGGCGGTGTATCGGGATGTGCAATGAATCTAGAGTGACATGTATGAAAAATTATGCATGGTGGCTTTACCACAAATACGATGTCTGATACGTCGCCAACGTATCTATAATTTTTTATTCTTCCATGCTATTATTTATGAAGTCTTGGATGTTTAATGGGCTTTATTATACACTTTTATTGTGGGGACCCCGACTTAGAAGTCGAGATCACCGAATGCACGTGTACAGTGATCCCAGAGATCAATGCTCACTGAACACACAGAAGCTGAATAACAAGAGTCTTGCATCCATACAAATAGTCTTACACGAATTAAGGCCATTATGGCCAAGTCTTACATAGATAGAGCCTCACGAGCTGAATAGCAAATAACTCAAATAGCGGAAGTCTTCGATAACGGGTAGAACCCATGCCATCTGCCTTAACCCTACAGGCATTCTGACTGGGATAGCGTCCTAGTTCGCATGTCCGTCTCCAAAGAACTCTTCCTCCTATTCCTGTTCTTCCATGCCTGGCCAATTAAATAACCAGTGGCAAGCCAATGAGTACTTTGAATGTACTCGCAAGCAACCCATGATGTGGTTCAAAGTAACAATGAAATTGAACGATAATGAACAATCTAGCAAAGGGCTAGAATAAATATTATACTATCAAGTTTATGCATCAATAACCTCGCGTAACCTCGAAGACAGGTTACCGATATCAACATGAATAAGATTCAACTCATCGAGTCAAGTCACCTCCTTGCCTTATCACACACATACTATCACCGATGAAGTAAAATTCTGGACATAGTTTAAGTAGCACCACCCAACTGTCCATGACCGTGGACACGGCTATTCGAATAGTTTTACACTCTGCAGAGGTTGCGCACTTTACCCACAAGATCCGGGGAACTTCCGTGTCATCCACGACCCGCGGTACCTCAAGTACCCGGGGTAAGCACCCGGTCATTACCTTTCCTTAGACGACACTAACATAGAGTCCACTCGTTGGTACACGGCCCTCGGGTACAAACAAGAGATCACGGGACTTGCCCAATTTCAATGTCACGCGTACCCGAAGGGACCAACGGTGTGTCCGGTGCCCTATGAAAACAGTCATGGTCGTCTATCCAAGCACTACCCCGTCCCGGGAAAGACCTCAAGTCTTCCCGTCACTAGTAATGCGGGCACCATGCTAGTATCGACCTAAGTAATCAATAAAGCCCCGTTCCATAAGGGGTAGTGTGGTTGCACATGTTTGGTTGGGACGGTAGTCACACATAAATCTAATCCATCATTTCACCATGCACATGACTTTACCGGCACATCACTTCTTCCTCAAGTGATGACCTAACACATCATCACCCTCGGGCATTAGGGGCACCCGATGGGTTCATGCAAAGATTTCAACTACGAAGGTTAAAATCACACATGCATCATTTAAGCATCATGACCAACTATTTGCATGTCATCTAGCACTTAGCAAGATCAAGATCAAGGCATGCATCATGTGGTGGAATCAACTAGGTCACTATCGTAACCCTAACATCATGCATCGGAAACAAACGAGTTCCGAAGAACAAGTGTATCATGGTCAAAGGGCTGCTTGCCTGGATTGGCTTGGTCTTCAAAGTCTTCAAATCCTTCTCCTTCTCCTTCCACAGCAACTTCGTCAAATACGGGATCTATACGTCGCATAATAACCACGGAAAAATAAGACCACAAATAAAACAGAAAAATCAAAGTGCTCAGAAAAATGTCAACTTATTTTTTGTAAAATACTAGAGGGATTTCTAAGATGGGGAAAATTCTTAGTTGGAGTTTTGGAGTAACAGAATGGAATCTATTGATTTTAGAACAGGAGTTATACTGCTCAAATTTGAATTTAAATTTGAACAGAACAGAAAAGTTCATAGATGTGAGTGAAAGTGGTACCATTAAATAGGTTGGAATGTTACAAGATTTTAGGAGTTGGAATTATTTTATTTGGACCATTATTCTTTTCTGTAGAAATGTTTGAATTAATACAGAAAAGAAAAAGGAGAAAAAGACATGTGCAACTGGGCCAGAGAGGCCACAGTGCACGGCCCAGGGCGGTCCAGCCCAGCCGCACGGGTGCCTGTGCGCGCACGTCAGGTTTTTGAACCTGACGGGCGGGGCCCGTGGGTCAGTGGCAGAGAGGAGGGGGAGAGAGGTGTGGGGATGACAGGTGGGGCCCGCCTGTCATCTCCAACCTTGCGGCCACGGCGACGGCGAGCTCACCGACGAGGTTTCCGGCCACGGCGACGGCAATGGAGGGCAGGGTTGGGTTCAGCGTCGAGTGGCGGTTGTAGGGGTGGTGGTACGGCACGCCGGGGAGGTCAGGTTCGCCGGCGGCGAGGTGGGACGGCGGAGGGGCTACGGGAGGTCGTCGCTCCAGCCGTTTCCAACTGCCACGGAGAGGGGAAACAGAGGGGAAATGGTCAGTGAGGTGAGGGGTTTCCGAATCGGGTGAAAGGAGGGGCAGGGGAGGCCCGTACTGCGAGATCACCGGCGGCCCGACACGGCGGAGCTTCGGTCGATCCCGAGTACTAGGACCTCCTGGGGTCGAACTGATGGTGCTGGGGGGCTCAGTGAGGTGAGGTGAGGCTGTTGATGCTGCTGGAGAGGCCCGGGGGGTCCTATTTATAGGGGGTCGACGGAGGCCCGTGGTCCAGTGCGCCGGCGAGCTCCGGCTCGAGGCTACAGCGCACGGGAGGCAAGAGGGATGAGTCCATGGTGTTGCTGGACGAGCTCCACGTCCTGTAGAAGTGAGAAGAGGAGCGGGGGAGCTTCTGGAGCGAGCGCGCGTGCGAGGCAGAGGAGTGGCCGTTGCGGGCGGCCAGCGCGCGTGCGACGACGACCACTGGAGGGCGCAGGAGGAGGGGGGACAGCGCCGGGGAGGTTGCGGACGTCGAGAGGCCTCGACTGGCGCGAAGGAGGAGCCCGAGGCTGTCGGGGGCCAGCGATTGGCTGAAGCCACCATGCGGAGGTGCACTATAGCGTGCTCCAGAGCGTGCGTATTGCTGGCATCATCGTGCCCTCGCCGTTCTGGTCAAAACCAACGTGCCCAAGAGTGTCTAGAAGGTTGAGGGAGGAGTAAAGAATTGGCCTGAGGCCTTGGATACCCTGGAGATGCTGAGAGAGAGGGAGGATGCTGGTGACTTGGTGAAAACTTGCTGTCCAGCAAGGTAAACTTGGGTTCTTACCCCTCAATCATGGAGCTGGGGTGCTGGGGAAGTTACTGGGGGTAGCTAGTAACTCAATGATCACGTGGTAAAAAGTTGAGGCCATGGAGAAGAGTAAAAGTGATCAAGATGGAGGTTTTAGTAAAAAGCCAGAAGGTGTTTGATCAGTGTTTGGTCAAGCAAATGACTTCCACTTGACATGGCACTTAACAGGATTGAAAGACATGAGAAAATAGGGTGCTTCACCAAATTTTGGCTCATTTGAAGAAACTAGCCAATGTAACTTTGGTGAACCCTAGAAATCAACAGAAACAGTTTCATCTTGATTGAGTCAAGCTAATCATCTCCCCTTGATGCATCACTTGGTGTAGCATCATCATTTGGGGTATTGATCATGCCCACAAAGTTTGAAGCTCCAGATAAAAAGTTGGTAATGTAAAGTTGTTCAAATTTGCATTTGAACAGAAAGGGTTTTGAGGTGATCTGATCAAGTTACTCTATTCCAAATCTTGTGCCATTTGGTCTAGATGCCTCATTAGGCCATTCTAGCATGTGCACCAAATTTGAGAGCAGTTGGACAAGTTTGGCAATGTAAAGTTGCTCAAACTTCAAATATGGACAGAATGGTTATGAAGGGTTTTGAGGATGTTTTCTTGCTTCCCAAGGCATGGGACTTGGCAAGATCATCAAATATGTCATATATGACATGATAGAATTTCCCTGGAATTTTTGGAGAATATTTCCTTTGTAAATATTTCAAAAGCTTGAAATATCCAGATAGGGTTTTAGAGGGTTTAGCCCATTATTTTGAACATGACCAAGTGTTGAAACTCTTATATATGGACAATATATGTCCTCTGAGTCTCTCTGAATTTTGGCAAATATTTTTGAAACAGTTAAATAATTTTCCCCTATTAAAGACCATTTCTGGCCTTAAGAAAAAGCTTTTAAATAAAATAGGAAAATAACTTTTAAAATTATACCTTTGTGGTTTCTGGGAGTCCTATGACTACTAGGTCTCAAATGTCCCTTTTGAAATAATTTTCTCACCCTAAATCAAGTACTTGCAGTGCAAATCTCAATTCAGGGGTTTTTGGAAAACTAAATTTATAAAATACATTTTGGCCAAATTAATTTTGTAGGAAAATACTATACTGTTATATAACACTTGGCATGATCATTGGGCAGAAGTTTTGGGTATGGAGATGAATTCTACAAGAGGTCATAGTTGACTTTAATGAGCACAAGAAAATGCACATGAAGAAAACTCAACTTCAAATAAAAGCCAAATGATGCTAAAAAAAATTGCTGGTCCAAATTTTCATGCTCCAAAGGTACAAATAACATGTTACAAAATGCAGGGTGTGACATTTATATCATTTTTGGGACTAACCTATTAACCCAGAGCCCAGTGCCAGTTTTTGTTTTTCTCCTGTTTTAGGGTTTTACAGAAAAGGAAAATCAAACAGAGTCCAATTGACGAGCCAATTTTTGACGATTTTTCTGGACCAAAAGAAGCCCCCGAAGCATAAGAGTTAGGCCAGGAGAGCCACGGGCTGCCCTCGAGGGTGGGGGCCACGCCCTGGGCAGGGGGGCGCGCCCCCCTATCTCGAGGACGGCCCGTAGCTCCCCTTTACTTGGCCCCGACTCCAAAAATTCCTATAAATACTAAAACCTTCGGAAATTAACCTAGATCGGGAGTTCCGCCGCCGAAAGCCTCTGTAGCCATCGAAAACCAATCTAGACCCGTTCTGGGGGGATCCCTCTCCGATGGATATCTTCATCATCCCGGCGCTCTCCATGACGAGGAGGGAGTAGTCCACCCTCGGGGCTGAGGGTATGTATCAGTAGCTATGTGTTTGATCTCTCTCTCGTGTTCTTGAGATGGAACGATATTGATGTATATTCTAGTTGGATCTTCTTCTCCCCCCTCTACTCTCTTGTAATGGATTGAGTTTTCCCTTTGAAGTTATCTTATCGGATTGAGTCTTTAAGGATTTGAGAACACTTGATGTATGTCTTGCACGTGTTTATCTATGGTGACAATGGGATATCATGTGATCCACTTGATGTATGTTTTGGTGATCAACGTGCGGGCTCCGTGACCTTGGGAATCTATGCATAGGGTTTGTCACACGTTTTCGTCTTGACTTTCTGGTAGAAACTTCGGGGCACTCTTTGAAGTTCTTTTGTGTTGGTTGAATAGATGTTTCTGAGACTGTGTGATGCATATCGTATAACCATGCCCACGGATACTTAAGGTGACAATGGAGTATCTAGGTGACATTAGGGTTTTGGTTGATTTGTGTCTTAAGGTGTTATTCTAGTAAGAACTCTATGATAGATTGAACGTTACTACGGCCTCTTGAATAGATCGATCAGAAAGAATAACTTTGAGGTGGTTTCGTACCCTACCATAATCTCTTCGTTTGTTCTCCGCTATTAGTTACTTTGGAGTGACTCTTTGTTGCATGTTGAGGGCTAGTAATATGATCCAATTATGTTATCCTTGTTGAGATAACTTGCACTAGTGAAAGTATGAACCCTAGGCCTTGTCTACTATCATTGCAAAACCGTTTATGCTCACATTTACCACTTGCTACCTTGCTGTTTTTATATTTTCTTATTACAAAAACCTTTATCTACCATCCATATTGCACTTGTATCACCATCTCTTCACCGAACTAGTGCACCTATACAATTTACCATTGTATTGGGTGTGTT
The DNA here is from genome assembly GCA_902687465.1 of Secale cereale. Classification (NCBI taxonomy): domain Eukaryota; kingdom Viridiplantae; phylum Streptophyta; class Magnoliopsida; order Poales; family Poaceae; genus Secale; species Secale cereale. The sequence goes on from LR738710.1 coordinate 495,228,639, forward strand.
GGGCACACAAGAGACTCTTTGTTATTTGGTTGCAGGGTTGTTTGAGAGAGACAATCTTCATCCTACGCCTCCCATGGATTGATAAACCTTAGGTCATCCACTTGAGGGAAATTTGCTACTGTCCTACAAACCTCTGCACTTGGAGGCCCAACAACGTCTACAAGAAGAAGGGTGCGTAGTAGACATCAATGTCAACTACATGATCATGCATGGCAATATGACAATATGAAGCGTGTCATATGAACGGAACGGTGGAAAGTTGCATGGCAATATATCTCGGAATGGCTATGGAAATGCCATGATAGGTAGGTATGGTGGCTGTTTTGAGGAATATATATGGTGACTATTTTGAGGAAGGATATATAGTGGGTGTATGGTACCAGCGAAAGTTGCGCGGTACAAGAGAGGCTAGCAATGGTGGAAGGGTGAGAGTGCGTATAATCCATGGACTCAACATTAGTCATAAGAACTCATATACTTATTGCAAAAATCTACGAGTCATCAAAACAAAGCAATCAACGCATGCTCCTAGGGGGGAGGTTGGTAGGAGTTAACCATCGCGCGCACCCGACCTCCACACAAAGGTTGACACTTTATAAATACCTCATGCTCTAACTTCGTCACATAGCGGTTCACCATAAGTGCATGCTACGAGAATCACTAACTTTAACACAAGCATTTCTCAATTTCATAATAACTCCACTAGCATGACTCTAATATCACTATCCTCATATCTCAAAACAATTATCAAGCATCCAACTTCTCATCATATTCAATGCACTTAGTGTGAAAGTTTTTACTACATTGATATTGGATGTCTATCATGTGAAGGCTAGTTTTATAGCCAAAGCACATTACCATGCTGTTTTAATAGAATCTCAAATGGATATAAGTGAAGCATGAGAGATCAACAATTTCTTCAAAATATTATCACCACCGTGCTCTAAAAGATATAAGTGAAGCACTAGAGCAAAAACTATTCAACTCAAAAGATATAAGTGAAGCACATAGAGTGTTCTATCAATTCCTAGGCCATATTTAACTCTCTCAAATAGGTGTGTCCAGCAAGGACAATTGTGGCAAACTAACAAGAAAAGACTCAAATTATACATGATGCTCCAAGTAAAACACATATCATGTGGTGAATAAAAATATAGCTCCGAGTATAGTTACCGATAGATGAAGACGAAAGAGGGGATGCCTTCCTGGGGCATCCCCAAGCTTAGGCTTTTGGCTGTTCTTGAATTTTACCTTGGGGTGCCTTGGGCATCCCCAAGCTTAGGCTCTTGCCACTCTTTGTTCCATAGTCCATCAAAGCAATACTCAAAACTTGAAAACTTCACAACACAAAACTTAGACAAAAATCTCGTGAGCCCTGTTAGTATAAGAAAGCAAACCACTACTCAAAGGTACTGCAATGAATTCATTATTTTTTTATATTGGTGTTAAACCTACTGTATTCCAACTTCTCTATGATTCATACTTTCCAATACTACTCATAGATGCATTGAAATAAGCAAACAACACACGAAAAACAGAATCTGTCAAAAACAGAACAGTCTGTAGTAATCTGCAGCTTTCGCATACTTATGTAACTCCAAAAAAATTGAAATAAATTGGTAAACGTGAGGAATTTGTCTATTAATCATCTTCAAAAAGAATCAACTAAATAGCACACTCCAGTAAAATCTGGTGACCATTCTAGCGAGCGCTAACGATTCTGTTTTTCACAGCAAGATCATATAAACTTCACACAAGTCTTCCCAAAGGTTCTAGTTGGCACAAACACTAATTAAAACTCAAAACCACATCTAAACAAAAGCTAGATGCAATATTTATTCCCTAACAGCGGCAAAAACAAAAAATATAAAATTGGGTTGCCTCCCAACAAGCGCTATCCTTTTACGCCCCTAGCTAGGCACGATACATGATAGACCTAGGTATTGCCATCTTTGGAAGGCAATCCATAAGTGGATCTCATAATAGATTCATATGGTAATTTGATTTTCTTTCTAGTAAAGTGTTTCATGCCTTTCCTTGACAGAAATTGGAATCTAATATTTCCTTCCTTCATATCAATAATTGCACCAATCGTTCTAAGGAAAGGTCTACCAAGAATAATAGGACATGAAGGATTGCAATCTATATCAAGAACAATGAAATATACGGGCACATAATTCCTATTGGCAACAATAAGAACATCATTAATCCTTCCCATAGGTTCCTTAATAGTGGAATCCGCAAGATGTAAATTTAAAGAACAATCATCAAGCTCATGGAAACCTAACAAATCACACAAAGTTTTTGGGATAGTGGAGACACTTGCACCCAAATAACACAAAGCAAAGCATTCATGATCTTTAATTTTTATTTTCATAGTAGGTTCACACTCATCATAAAGCTTTCTAGGGATAGAAACTTCTAACTCAAGTTTTTCTTCATAAGATTGCATCAAAGCATCAACTATGTGTTTGGTAAAAGCTTTATTTTGACTATAAGCATGCGAAGAGTTTAGTACGGATTGCAACAAGGAAATACAATCAATCAAAGAGAAATAATCATAATTGAATCCCTTGAAATCCAAAGTAGTGGGTTCATCACTATGCAAAGTTTTAATCTCTTCACTCCCACTTTTAACAATTTTAGCATCAAGATCTAAAAACTCTGAATCATTGGGACACCTTAAAGTAGAATCATCTCCAATCCTATATTCATCAAGATTTATACTAGAAAACAAGGATCTAATAGGAGACACATCAATAACTTTCAGATCTTCATCTTTATTTTCATGATAACTAGAAGAACACACTTTTATATAATTCTCTCTTTTAGCACACATCCTAGCGGTTCTTTCTTTGCATTCATCAATGGAAATTCTCATGGCTTTGAGAGACTCATTGATATCATGCTTAGGTGGGATAGATCTAAGTTTCAAAGAATCAACATCAAGAGTAATTATATCCACACTTCTAGCCAATTCATCAATCTTAAGCAATTTTTCTTCAAGCATAGCATTGAAATTCTTCTGCGAAATCATAAACTCCTTAACACTAGATTCAAATTCAGAAGGCATCTTTCCATAAGAGTTGTTGTAGGAATTACCATAATTATTAGACGAATTACTAGGAAAAGGACTAGGATTAAAGTTCCCTCTATAAGCGTTGTTACCAAAATTATTCCTACCAACAAAATTCACATCCAAAGATTCATTGTTATTTTCAATCAAAGTGGACAGAGGCATATCATTAGAATCAGAAGAAGCACTCTTAGCAGCAAATAATTTCATAAGTTCATCCATATTTCCACTCAAAACACTAATATCTTCAATAGCATGCACTTTTTTACTAGTAGATCTTTCGATGTGCCATTGAGAGTAATTAACCATAATATTATCTAGGAGTTTGGTAGCTTCTCCTAAGGTAGTTTCCATGAAAGTGCCTCCTGCGGCCGAATCTAAAAGATTTCTAGAAGCAAAATTCAAGCCAGCATAAAAGTTTTGAATAATCATCCATAAGTTCAAACCATGTGTAGGGCAATTACGTATCATTAGTTTCATTCTCTCCCAAGCTTGTGCAACATGCTCATGATCTAGTTTCTTAAATTCATAATATCGTTTCTAAGAGAGATGATCTTAACGGGAGGGAAATACTTAGAGATAAAGGCATCTTTGCACTTATTCCACGAATCAATACTATTTCTAGGCAAAGAGGAAAACCAAGTTTTAGCACGATCTCTAAGTGAAAACGGAAATAACTTCAATTTAACAATATCATTATTCGTATCCCTTTTCTTTTGCATATCACACAAATCAACAAAGTTGTTTAGATGGGTAGCGGCATCTTCACTAGGAAGGCTGGAAAATTGATCTGTCATGACAAGATTCAACAGAGCAGCATTGATCTCATAAGATACGGCATTGGTAATAGGAGCAATCAGAGTGCTAATAAAGTCATTATTGTTGGTATTGGAGAAGTCACACAATTTGGTATTGTTCTGAGCCATAGTGACAAGCAAGCAATCCAACACACACAAGCAAACAAGAAGCAAGCGAACAATAAACACACAGCAGAAGAAGGGCAAATAAAACGGCAAGGGTGAAGTGGGGGAGAGGAAAACGAGAGGCAAAAAATGTAATGTGAAGAATAAGGGTTTGTGATAGGTACTTGGTATATGACTTTTGTGTAAGCCTCCCCGGCGCTGATAGAGATGATAGTTTGATATTTTTGGTATTTTTGGTTATAAGAACAGAAAGTAAAAGCGGAGAAGTAAAGTAGATTGTAGATTGATATGTTGAGAATAGACCCGGGGGCCATAGTGTTCTCTAGTGGCTTCTCTCATGATAGCGATATTCTACGACGGGTAAACAAATTACTGTCGAGCAATTGATAGAAAAGCGAATAATTATGAGACTATCTAGGCATGATCATTATATATAGGCATCACGTCCGAGACAAGTAGACCGAAATGATTCTGCATCTACTGGTATTACTCCACACATCGACCGCTATCCAGCATGCATCTAGAGTATTAAGTTCCTAAGAACATAGTAATGCCTTAAGCAAGATGACATGATGTAGAGGGATGAACTCAAACATAGTGATATAAACCCCATCTTTTTATCCTCGATGGCAACAATACAATACATGCCTTGCTGCCCCTACTGTCACTAGGAAAGGACACCGCGAGATTGAACCCAAAGCCAAGCACTTCTCACATTGCAAGCACTATAGATCTAGTAGGCCAAACCAAACCAATAATTTGAAGAGACTTGCAAGGATATTATAATCACACATAAAGAGTTCAAAAAAGAACCAAATATTTCTCATTGATAATCTTGATCATAAACCCACAATTCATCGGATCTCGACAAACACACCGCAAAAAGAGATTACATCAAATAGATCTCCTCGAAGACCGAAGAGAACTTGGTATTGAGATCCAAAGAGAGAGAAGAAGCCATCTAGCTACTAGCTATGGACCCGAAGGTCTATGGTAAACTACTCAAAACTCATGGTGAGGCACTGATGATGATGTAAAAGCACTCCGTGGTAGATCCCCCCTCCGGCGAAGCTCCGGAACAGGCCCGAAGATGGGATCTCACGGGAACAGAAGGTTGCGGCGGTGGAACTAGGGTTTTCTCTGTTGTTCTGATAGTTTCGGGGTACGTAGGTATATATAGGAGGAAGGAGGGCACCGGGGTCCAGACGGGGTGCCCACGAGGCAGGGGGAGCGCCCCCCACCCTCGTGGACGCCATGTAAGCCCTACTCTGTGGTTCTCAAGTCTCCCATGTGTATTTTGCTCCAAAACTATCTCTCCCGAAGGTTTCATTCCGTTTGGACTCCGTTTGATATTCCTTTTCTGTAAAACCCTAAAACAGGCAAAAAAACAGCAATCTGGACTGGGCCTTTGGGTTAGTAGGTTAATCCCAAAAATAATATAAAAGTGTATAACAAAGCCCATTAAACAACGAAAACATCATAAATAATAGCATGGAACAATCAAAAATTATACATACGTTAGAGACGTATCAGCACACTTAGCCCCTCATCACGAATGTGCAGTAGCTCCAAGAAATCCTTCCACTTAGCAGACATCCTCTTCCCATTGGTTATCCAGGTCATAGTCCGCTCCTCATCCGTGTGGAAGTGGACCGAAGCAAAGAACTGAGCTGGGTCAAAGTCCATCTGGAACGTGATAAACTCATCAATGCCGAACTACTCCACCAAGTTGAACGGCTCACTAAAGTATGCACGGTTCTTCTTCAGATGATTCATATCAATCCAGTGAACAGGAACATAGATGTTCTGCTTTGACTTGATCACATCGAGGTAGATGAGATTTTGCTCCTTGGTCCGGAACAATTCATTTCCTCTGACATTCTCACGAGGCTTCACATAGGGGTTGATCTTCCTTCGAGTGACAAACTCGGCTAGCGGCATCTCATCCATGCCCATATTGGGCTCCTTGAACTTGCCAATTGTGGTCTTGACGTGATGTTGTGCGGCATTGGACCCCTCTGGAGCTTCTAGGTTGTGAAGCCGTGATAACCCACAAGTATAGGGGATCTATCATAGTCCTTTCGATAAGTAAGAGTGTTGAACCCAACGACGAGCAGAAGGAAATGATAGGCAGTTTTCAGTAAGGTATTCTCTACAAGTACTGAAATTATCGGTAACAGGTAGTTTGTGATAAGGTAATTTATAACGGGTAGCAAGTAATAAAAGTAAATAAGGTGCATAAAGATGGCCCAATCCTTTTTGTAGCAAAGGAAAAGCCTGGACAAACTCTTATATAAAGGAAAGCGCTCCTGAGGACACATGGGAATTATCGTCAAGCTAGTTTTCATCACGCTCATATGATTCGCGTTCATTACTTTGATAATTTGGTATGTGGGTGGACCGGCGCTTGGGTACTGCCCTTTCTTGGACAAGCATCCCACTTATGATTAACCCCTATTGCAAGCACATGCAACTACAAAAGAAGTATTAAGGTAAACCTAACCATAGCATGAAACATGTGGATCCAAATCAGCCCCTTACGAAGCAACGCGTAAACTAGGGTTTAAGCTTCTGTCACTCTAGCAACCCATCATCTACTTATTACTTCCAATGCCTTCCTCCAGGCCCAAACAATGGTGAAGTGTCATGTAGTCGACGTTCACATAACACCACTAGAGACAACATACCTCTCATCAAAATAACGAACGAATACCAAATTCACATGACTACTTATAGCAAGACTTCTCCCATGTCCTCAGGAACAAACGTAACTACTCACAAATCATATTCATGTTCATAATCAGAGGGGTATTAATATGCATAAAGGATCTGAACATATGACCTTCCACCGAATAAACCAACTAGCATCAACTACAAGGAGTAATCAACACTACTAGCAACCCACAAGTACCAATCTGAGGTTTTGGGACAAAGACTGGATACAAGAGATGGACTAGGGTTTAAGAGGAGATGGTGTTGGTGAAGATGTTGATGGAGATTGACCCCCTCCCGATGAGAGGATTGTGGTGATGACGATGGTGACGATTTGCCCCTCGCAGAGGGATGTGTCCCCGGCAGAAAAGCTCCGCCAGAGCCCTAGATTGGTTCCGCTAAGGTTCCGCCTCGAGACGGCGACGCTTCGTCCCGAAAGCTTCCTTCTGATTTTTTTTCAGGGCAAAAGACACCTTATACCAGAAGATGGGCATCGGGGGGGCTGCCAGGTCGCCCACGAGGCAGGGGGCGCGCCCAGGGGGGTAGGGCGCGCCCCCCACCCTCGTGGACAGTGGGTGGCCCCCCTCTGGTGCTTTCTTCGCCCGATATTTTCTATATATTCCAAAACTGACTTTCATGGAGTTTCAGGTCTTTTTGAGTTGTGCAGAATAGGTCTTCAATATTTGCTCCTTTTCCAGCCCAGAATTCCAACTGCCGGCATTCTCCCCCTTCATGTAAACCTTGTAAAATAAGAGAGAAAATGCATAAGTATTGTGGCATAATGTGTAATAAGAGTCCATAATGCAATAAATATCGATATAAAAGCATGATGCAAAATGGACGTATCAACTCCCCCAAGCTTAGACCTTGCTTGTCCTCAAGCGGAAGCTGATATCAAAAAACATGTCCACATGTTTAGAGATAGAGGTGCCGATAAAATAAAATACGAACATGAGGGCATCATGATCATTCTTATAACAGCAACAAATATATATTGTCATATGATTTCTTATGCTAAAGTAACAATCTATTCACAATGTCAAGTATGAATTAGAAACTTCATTGAAATTTGATAAACTATAATCTCGGTCATTGAACCAATTGCAATTTATCATAACATCGGAAAGAGTCAATATAAGAGCTTTTCAGCAAGTCCACATACTCAACTATCATTTAGTCTTTCACAATTGCTAACACTCACGCAATACTTATGGGTATGGAGTTTTAATCGAACACAGAGAAAGATAGGGGCTTATAGTGTTGCCTCCCAACCTTTTACCTCAAGGGTAATGTCAACAATAATAGTTTATGAAAACTTACATCCAATTGGGTATGTATGTAAGGATCTTTCCAACACAATGTGCTTGCCAAAGGATAAAATGTAAAAAGGAAAGGTGAAGATCACCATGACTCTTGTATAAGGTATAAGACAAAAAGATAGGCCCTTCGCAGAGGGAAGTAGAGGTTGTCACGTGCTTTTATGGTTGGATGTACAAAATCTTAGTGCAAAAGAACGTCACTTTATATTGCCACTTGTGATAGGGACCTTTATTATGCAGTCCGCCGCTTTTATTGCTTCCATATCGCAAGATCGTATAAAGCTTATTTTCTCCACACTAATAGATCATACATATTTATAAGCAATTTTTATTGCTTGCAACAATGACAACTTACTTGAAGGATCTTACTCAATCCATAGGTAGATATGGTGGACTCTCATGGAAAACTGGGTTTAAGGATATTTGGAAGCACAAGTAGTATCTCTACTTGGTGCAAGGATTTTGGCTAGCGTGAGGGGGAAGGCAAGCTCAACATGTTGGATGATCCATGTAATATACTTTATTTCAGATATAAGAAAACATAACCCATTACGTTGTCTTCCTTGTCCAACATCAACTTTTTAGCATGTCATATTTTAATGAGTGCTCACAATCATAAAAGATGTCCAAGATAGTATATTTATATGTGAGAACCTCTCTTTCCTTATTACTTCCTATTAATTGCAACGATGACCAAAACTATGTTTGTCAACTCTCAACAACTTTTATTCATCATACTCTTTATATGTGAAGTCATTACTTTCCATAAGATCAATATGATCTCTTTAATTCTTTTTATTCTTTCTTTTATTACCTCATGATCATAGTGAGAAAGTCAAGCCCTTGACTCAAAACTAATATTTATTATATATAGCTCATGGACTCGATTACATAGATAAGGATCATAAAGCAAAGCTCACAACTAGATCATACTAAACTTTATTCTATTAGATCATGGTATAACCAAAAGGATCGAAATAAGAAAAATGGTAAAGATAGAAGTGTGATGGTGATACGATACCAGGGCACCTGCCAAGGGGAGTGCCCATACCCGATACTCGGTTCTCCTTTGGAGGTGCTGGAGTTGTTGATGATGTAGGCTTGTCGTCCCTCTTCCAAGGCGTAGGCTCGCCATCATAGAAGGATGATCGAGTCTCCCAGATCCTCAAATCTGCAGCCAAACTCTCTTCTTGAATCTATATTCATACTCACCGTTTTGGTTTTGCAGGTCATAGATCTGGGTTTGGAGGTGCTCGATTTTCTCATGAAGCTTGAATATGGCCTCCCTATGTTCTTGGCATCCAGCTTGTGGTTGTTGGTGAACTCCGCGATCATCATGTGGTTGGCGTTGAGTCCGCGTTCCACCATCCCCTGGCACTTGAAAACTTGCTGCTCCATTGCTTCGAGTCTTGTCTTCCGGTCCTCCTTGGTCCCTCAACATCGCGGATGTGCAGCACCCCCTCACGCATCTCAATGGTTTGAGGGTGTTGCAGCACCTCCACGAGGTAGAGGTTGATGACCTTCTCGAAAAACTTGTCCTTGGGGGCGCTTGAAGACGTCATGATGATCTAGATCAGTCAGAAAAATAGCTCGAAACAAAAGCAGGAGATATTCGCGTGGTGCAGTGGTCAAAACCTTCGGGAGATTATATAATGAATTTTTACCGACTAAAGGAAGTATCATGCAAGAAAACGGAGTCCGGAGGGCACACAAGGTGCCCACGAGGCAGGGGCGTGCCCAGGGGGGTAGGGCGCGCCCTCCACCCTCATGGGTGCCTCGTGTCCCTTTCGGACTACTTCTTGATTTCCTATTTTCTTAAATATTCCAAAACAGAGAAAAATTGCTATTAGAACTATTTTGGAGTCGGTTTACTTACCGTACCACATACCTCTTCCTTTTCAGAGTCTAAAACATTCTGGAAAATGTCCCTTATGTATTCCTCCGGGGTTACGGTTTCAATGACATTAGTTTCAACATTTATGGGATTACCTGAGATATAATGTTTGATTCTTTGACCGTTCATTTGTGCCTTTGAAGTTGTTGATTTTTATGGCACCGGAACGATAGACCTCCTCGATAACGTAAGGGCCTTCCCATTTAGAGAGAAGTTTTCCTGTAAAAAATCTTAAATGAGAGTTGTATAGCAAAACATAATCACCTACATTAAACTCGCATTTTTGTATCCTTTTGTCATGCCATCTTTAACTTTTTCTTTAAACAATTTAGCATTTTCATAGGCATGGGTTCTCCACTCATCAAGTGAGCTAATGTCAAATAACCTCTTCTCACCAGCAAGTTTGAAATCATAATTGAGCTCTTTAATGGCCCAATATGCCTTATGTTCTAGTTCGAGAGGTAAGTGACATGCTTTTCCATAGACCAGTTTATACGAAGACAATAGGTGCAGAGATCAATGATTTCTTAAGTATTTCAAATGCTTCTACACAATCATCATCAAAGACAAAAGGAACATCTTTTTGTAAGAGGTTAGTCAGAGGCCTAGGGATTTTTGAGAAGTATTTAATGAACCTCCTATAAAAATCGGCATGACCAAGGAAACTTCTTATACCTTTGATGTCCTTAGGACACGGCATCTTTTCAATAGCATCAACTTTAGCTTCATCAACTTCAATACCTCTTTCAGAAATTTTATGCCCCAAGACAATACCTTCATTAACCATAAAGTGGCACTTTTCCCAGTTCAAGACAAGATTAGTTTCTTCACATCTCTGCATAACTCGATCAAGGTTGCTCAAGAAATCATCAAAAGAAGTTCCATAAACAGAAAAATCATCCATGAAAACCTCAACAATCTTTTTTACAAAAATCAGAGAATATAGCCATCATGCATCTTTGAAAGGTAGTAGGTTCATTACATAAGCTAAAAGGCATACGTCTATAAGCAAAGGTACCGAAAGGGCAAGTAAAAGTGGTCTTTTCTTGGTCCTCTTTTGACACAGGTATTTGAGAGAAACCAGAATAGCCATCTATAAAGCAAAAATGTGTATGTTTGGATAATATTTCTAGCATTTGATCAATAAAAGGTAAAGGGTAATGATCCTTTTTAGTAGCTTTATTCAATTTGCGGAAATCAATTAGGGTTCTATAACCTGTAACAATTCTTTGTGGGATCAATTCATCTTTATCATTAGGAACAACAGCAATACCTCCCTTCTTAGGGACACAATGGACAGGACTTACCCACTGACTATCAGCAACTTGATAAATTATACCTACCTCTAGAAGCTTTAGTATTTCTTTCCTTACCAGTTCTTTCATCTTAGGATTTAACCGTCGTTGGTGATCAACAACCAGTTTAGCGTCCTTCTCCAATTGTATTTTGTGTTGGCATAGAGTGGGACTAATGCCCTTAAGATCATCAAGAGTATATCCAATAGCAGCATGATGCTTCTTCAGAGTTTTCAATAATTTCTCTTCTTCCTGCTCTCAAAGGTTAGCACTAATAATAACAGGATATATCTTCTTTTCATCGAGATAAGCATACTTAAGAGTATCAGGTAATTGTCTGAGCTCAAACACGGGATCACCCTTGGGTGGAGGAGGATCCCCTATGATTTCAACAGGCAAGTTGTGTTTCAAAATAGGTCCCTGCTTAAAGAATACTTCATCTATTTCCCTTCTTTCATTCATAAACATATCATTTTCATGGTCTAGCAAATATTGTTCTAAAGGATCATTAGGAGGCACGGCAATAGAAGCAAGACCAATAATTTCATCCCTACTAGGAAATTCTTTATCATGGGTCGTCTACGAAATTTAGCAAAGTTAAAATCATGAGACATATCCCCTAAACCAACAGTAACAACATCCTTTTTGCAGTATATCTTAGCATTAACAGTATTCAAGAAGGGTCTACCAAATATAATGGGGCAAAAGTCATCTTGTGGGGAACCAAGAACAAGAAAATCAATAGGGTATTTAACTTTCCCACACAAGACTTCAACATCTCTAACAATCCCCATTGGTGAAATAGTATCTCTGTTAGCAAGCTTAATTGTAACATCAATACCTTATAACTCAGCAGGTGCAATGTCATCCATAATTTCTTTGTATAAGGAATGAGGTATTGCACTCGCACTAGCACCCATGTCACATAAACCATGATAGCAATGATCTCCAATTTTAACAGAAATAACAGGCATGCCTACAACAGGTCTATGTTTATTTTTAGTATCGGGTCTAGCAATTCTACCAACTTCATCACATAGGTAAATAACATGCCCATCAATATTATCGACCAAGAGATCCTTAACCATAGAAACACTAGGTTCAACTTTAATTTTCTCAGAGGGTGTAGGTGTTCTAGTATTACTCTTATGAACCACAGTTGAAGCTTTAGCATGATCCTTTATTCTAACAGGGAAGGGTGGTTTCTGAATATAAGCGGTAGGATGATATTTAGTAGGTTCAACTACTTTTACTTCAATGGGAGGATGATATTTAAATTACTTCTCCTTAGGGAGATCAACATGAGTAGCAAATGATTCACAAAAAGAAGCTACTATATTAGAGTCAAGTCCATATTTAGTGCTAAATTCACAGAAAACATCTTTATCCATAAAAGATTTAACACAATCAAACTTAGGTGTTATACCTGACTCCTTACCTTCGTCGAGATCCCAATCTTCAGAGTTGCATTTAATACTTTCCAATAAATCCCATTTGAATTCAATAGTCTTCATCATAAAAGAACCAGTGCAAGAAGTATCGAGCATGAAGCGATTATTGAGAGAAATCCGAGCATAAAAATTTTGAATAATAATTTCTCTTGAGAGCTCATGATTGGGGCATGAATATAACATTGACTTAAGCCTCCCCCAAGCTTGAGCGATACTTTCTCCTTCACGAGGCCAAAAATTAAATATATAATTACGATCATGATGAACATGATGCATAGGCAAAACTTCTGATGAAATTCCAATTTCAACCGGTTGTAGTTCCATGATCCAATATCATCGCATAGCCTAAACCATGTCAGTGTCGTTCCCTTCAAAGATAAGGGGAATACCTTATTTTTGATAACATCCTCGGGCATACCTGCAAGCTTAAATAATCCACAAACATCATCGACATAGATTAGGTGCAAATCGGCATGCCATGTTCCATCTCGTGTAAAGGGATTAGCTAGCAGTTTCTCTATCATACCCGAAGGAATTTCAAAGTAAACATTTTCAGTAGGTTCAGTAGGTTGAGGAGCAACTATTTGCTCTACTGGTCAGGGTGAAGATACCCCGAACAAGCCCCTCAAAGGATTATGTTCCATAGTAACAAGTGATAGTAAATTTCAGCACACTATATAAATTTTTCCTTACCAAATTCCACTTACCAAAGGCGCTTCACTCCTTGGCAACTGCGCCAGATAAGAGTCTTGATGACCCACAAGTATAGGGGATCTATCATAGTCCTTTCGATAAGTAAGAGTGTCAAACCCAACGAGGAGCAGAAGGAAATGATAGGCAGTTTTCAGTAAGGTATTCTCTATAAGTACTGAAATTATCGGTAATAGGTAGTTTGTGAAAAGGTAATTTCTAACGGGTAGCAAGTAATAAAAGTAAATAAGGTGCAGAAAGATGGCCCAATCCTTTTTGTAGCAAAGGACAAGCCTGGACAAACTCTTATATAAAGGAAAGCGCTCCCGAGGACACATGGGAATTATCGTCAAGCTAGTTTTCATCACGCTCATATGATTCGCGTTCGTTACTTTGATAATTTGGTATGTGGGTGGACCGGTGCTTGGGTACTAACCTTTCTTGGACAAGCATACCACTTATGATTGACCCCTATTGCAAGCATCTGCAACTACAAAAGAAGTATTAAGGTAAATCTAACCATAGCATGAAACATGTGGATCCAAATCAGCCCCTTACGGAGCAACGCATAAACTAGGGTTTAAGCTGCTGTCACTCTAGCAACTCATCATCTACTTATTACTTCCCAATGCCTTCCTCTAGGCCCAAACAATGGTGAAGTGTCATGTAGTCGACGTTCACATAACACCGCTAGAGGAAAGACAACATACATCTCATCAAAATATCGAATGAATACCAGATTCACATGACTACTTACAGCAAGACTTCTCCCATGTCCTCGGGAACAAACATAACTACTCACAAATCATATTCATGTTCATAATCAGAGGAGTATTAATATGCATAAAGGATCTGAACATATGATCTTCCACCGAATAAACCAACTAGCATCAACTACAAGGAGTAATCAACACTACTAGCAACCCACGGGTACCAATCTGAGGTTTTGAGACAAAGATTGGATACAAGAGATGAACTAGGGTTTGAGAGGAGATGGTGCTGGTGAAGATGTTGATGGAGATTGACCCCCTCCCGATGAGAGGATTGATAGTGATGACAATGGTGACGATTTCCCCCTCCCGGAGGGATGTTTCCTCGGCAGAATAGCTCGCTGGAGCCCTAGATTGGTTCCGCAAGGTTCCGCCTCGAGACGGCGGCGCTTCGTCCCGAAAGCTTCCTTCTGCTTTTTTCCACGGCAGAAGACACCTTATACCAGAAGATGGCATCGGGGGGCTGCCAGGTGGCCCACGAGGCAGTGCGGCGTGCCCCCCCCCCCTTGTGGACGGTGTGTGGCCCCCCTCTGGTACTTTCTTCGCTCGATATTTTTTATATATTCCAAAACTGACTTTCGTGGAATTTCAGGTCTTTTTGAGTTGTGCAGAATAGGTCTCCAATATTTGCTCCTTTTCCAGCCCAGAGTTCCAGCTGCCGGCATTCTCCCCCTTCATGTAAACCTTGTAAAATAAGAGAGAAAAGGCATAAATATTGTGGCATAATGTGTAATAACATCCCATAATGAAATAAATATCTATATAAAAGCATGATGCAAAATGGACGTATCAAGCCGCTTGGAGCTCGTGTCATGGCTGGGATTTGAGCGCCGAACATTAGAAACGGAGCCACCACCTAGGACACACAACACAAACACGAGAAACACGAGAAGGGTCATTGCAAAGACTAGGGCCAAAACCAAATGAAACAAGTGGAAATGAGATTGGGAGGACAAAACAGCGTAATTTTTTTAACTCCACGATAGTACTAGACCATGGCGCGGAAGTAAAAATTTACAGCCGCGGTAGTACTGTACCTGGGTGGCACGGTAGTACCGCGCCTGGAGCGGAAGTAAAATTTTACTTCCGCGCCCCGGGCGGTTCTCGGGTGAGCAAGCGGTAGTACTGCACGGATTCAAATTGCGCAAGAACGGCATCTACGGATCTAGAAATATCCACAAACATAGATTGGTACTACTGGTGATCAAAACTACACTGTTGTATCACACGAAATAGCATTTCTACTGCACTAGTACTCTCCTACAATCTCCTCCTGCAAAAATTTAGCCAAAAATCACACGAACTACACATGCATCTCCCCAAGACCTAGAAGCACAAAAGCGGAGCAAAAAAGAGAGGGACTAGGAGAGATAACGGGGTCCATGGCAAGAGGGCGAGGTGGGGAACGATCCCATCGGACGGAATGCGAGGAGAGCGGCCGGAGGCGGGGATCCGGCGAGGTCCTCCCGCGTCGTTCGTGGGTAGGAGAGAGAGAGAGACGAGGTGGGAAAAAGAGATGAATGGGTATGGGAGAGTTCGAACTCTCCCTTCCCACTCTTAACCCCCACCCGCTTGCGACTGCACGGTAGTACCGCGGGTCATCATGGTAGTACCGCCCGGGCGGAAGTACCGCACACAGGGCGGTAGTACCGATGTTCCAGCGGCAGTAAAAATTTACTGCCATAATGGAAGCGGTAGTACCGTGCCTCGGATGCAGATGTGCACGCACAGGGCAAGCCAACTCCTACGGTAGTATCGTGGCTGGCCACGGTAGTACCGTAACCCAAGAAAGTGCTAGTTTCTACGAAAATAAGAAGAACACGGCCTTTGCAATGCAACCTTCAAGCAATAGGACTAGCAAAAGAGCACAAACACGAGCCAACTCAAACACAAACGTGTCTCAAAGGGAAGGCAAACAACAACAAGGACCAAACACAAAACACAACATCTCCAAAGAGAGGGCGATAGCCGGAGCCACCCATGTTTGAGTCAATTGGTATGGCACCGCAAAGAATTATCCTTGGGCCCATGACCAAAACTCGTCTTTGAAGCACAAGTACCATCAAAAATGGCTAATGTGAAAGAGTTGATCAATTTATGCATAATGGGGGGAGGGAGAGTTCATTGAGAGAGCAACACTCCCCCAATGTTCATGCCTACATCTAAACAAGACAACATGATGAGTGAGGTGGGGTGTGCAAGGTTTCAAGCCACATTGCTCAAATCGATGATATTTAGCTCATGCCTTCACTCGTGAAATCTTGCTTCATCCAAAGGCTTCGTGAAGATATCTACAAGGTTGTCATGAGTGTTGACATAATTAAGATCAATTTCCCCTCGCCTAATGTGCTCCAAGATGAAGTGATACTGAATCTCAATATGCTTCGTCTTGAAATGTTGCACCGGGTTGAGAGAAATCTTGATTGCACTTTCATTGTCACACCAAAGAGGCACTTTGTCACAAATGACACCGTAATCCTTTAAAGTGTTCCTCATCCATAAAAGTTGAGCACAACAACTGCCGGCGGCCACATACTCGGCTTCGGTGGATGAGAGGGATACACAACTTTGCTTCTTTGTAATGCCCCGGATGTAATACTTTCCCTTTTGGGTATATAATATATCTCCGGCTTCATCTATTTCCATTCCGGGTTCTTGTCTTTCGGGTTTTCGTCGTTTTGTTGTGTGAGTGTGTGGCATTCATTCATATCATGTAGACATGTGCATCGCATTGCATTTGTGTTGTCGGTTGCATCCGGTTCCGCGTGTTTCTTCCCGTTGTCCGTTTCGCGTTCCGGAGCTCCCTCTCGTGTCCGTGACGTCCCGCAGGCCTACTTTGTTGTTCGGGCGTTTAGCGTTACCGGTGTGCCGCGAGGTTGTTTTGTGTGTTGTTGTTTTGTTGTGTGCAACCCGCCTCTCAAATCTCGTCTCGTTTGGACTCCGTTGACTTTTCCATCCGTTGCTCGTGTGGGTCCGAAGTGCCTTCACTTCGTGTCCCGAAAACACCCCTACTGCAGTCTTTTGTCTCTCCTAGGCCCTTCTAAATCTATCCCCGCGATCGGATCCGTCGGATCGCGATCGGAGGGCTCCTAGCGCCCCTAAATTCCTCCCTAACCCTAAAAACTGCTATATATAGACCCTAGTCTATTTGGCATCTCTAGTTTCCTTCCCCATCTCCACCTCTATTTTTTTTCCTTTTTCCTTCTCAGATCCAATCCCCAAAAATATCTCCTGGAGCTCTAGCCACCGCCGATCTGTCGATCGCATCGACGCAGCAACTGCGGCGCCTGGGTCAACGGCCGCTCGACCGAGGACTCCGTCAGCCCCTTCCGCTCGAGCCCAGCCGGCCGCATCGAGCGCCAGTTCGGGCCAGCGGGACCACTTGGCCGGGCCACTGGTTCCTCCTCCCGCGCCTGGATCCTTCGGTCCCCACATCGCCGCCAGCGCACGGGCCCCCTTCGACCCGGCCCAGGCCGCAGCCTCCCCTCCGCGCCACCGCCTCCCAGGAGCTGGGCCGCTCCTTCGCCGCGCCGGCCCAGGCACTTCCCCGCCTCGCCCGCTGGATCCGCCCCAGGCCGCCAGCTGGCCTCGCCTCGCCGCCGCCAGGCCCAGGCCGGGCGCGCGCCTCCCCGCCGATCTCCCTGGGCCGCGGTGCGGGCCGCGCAACGCCCAGGCCGCCGCCTCCCAGTCTACAGCCGGCCCGGATCCTTCTCTTCGGGCTTTTTCTTCAGATCTGTTGTATGGAGAGGTTGACCCCCCCTAAAACTACTAAGTCCCTGTTTTATTGTTCTGTCATGCACTTTTCAAACATGCATAACTTTTACTGTGTTGCTCCGTTTTGCGCGTGTAATATGTCCAGACGTTCGTGGAGATGTGCTCTACGTTTTACCTGTTGTTGTCATGCATGTTAGAGATCATCTAGGTGTTTGTTTTGCTGTTGCAAGAGTGCATCATGATATAAACTGCTGCTATGTGTTATTTTCATGCCACCTTTGTCATGTGATATCTTTTAGCTCGTTTGTCCGAATGATGCAAATGACATGTCCACGTGTTCGTCTTGCCACGAACTACGTGTTGTATGTGATAGGTTGCATGGTAGATTTATTATTGCCTTGTTATCATCGTTGCAAAGTGCCATGTTCATGTAATGTTGTTTCACTTGTTATGAAATGCCATCTTGTTGAGCTCGTTGCAATCGTTGTGTTCACCTCTATGATGCATGCTTGTGTGTTTCGGGATCACCTTCATGTGCACTTTGATGAGATGCTTACCCTTTGCCATGTTTAGTTTCGATGTGACTTAAACATGCTCTTTTATATGCCATGATGATATTGCTGTTTTAGGACTTAGTGGTTTTTCACTAAGTCTGAAATCTGTAACGTTCCGATGCCATGTTCGTGTGTTGTTCTAGGACAAAGCATGATAGTTTTGGAGTGGATTTTGATTGTTCCTTGTAGTATATATTGTTGTCTTTCCATCCATGTCCTCACATGTCCATTTGAGTGGCTGAAGCATGTTTATCTTTTGCTCTAAAGTTTCAATAAAATTCTGCTGCCAGAATTTTATTGTCAAGTTCAATATGTCCAAGATCATTGCTATTGATCCGTGGCTCCGTTGGGGTGCACCTTTGGACTTAGTTGCTGTGCTATATGTCTAGTTCGTGTTCATGTCCTTTGCCATGCTTTTTGGGTGTTGTAGCTTAATTATTTTGAGCTCCGAAGTTGCTATGTTGCTGTAATTTTCAGCTTTCGCTCAAATCTTGTTTCGGGCATAACTTTTAGCCCGTAACTCCGATTTCAGCGATTCTTATATCAAACTTGATTGATTTTCTGTGTAGATTAATAATATCAGATTGTTATCATGTTTTGAGGTGTTTTGCTTGAGTGATGTTTTACGTGCTCCGTGTGCATCCTTAGTGCATTCATCTTTTCCGAGTGCGCATTGCATCTTGTTGATTGGTGCTTGGTGTGATTGTTTTGTTTAGAGCCGGAAGCTGAGTACGAGGTTGAGCATGAGGTTTCCAACAAGGTTGAGCACGAGGACCCTTCTTACGATCCGAACGACTTCTCTTCAGGCAAGATGACCGAACCCCGATAACATTACTATCTTTGCCTATTGCTAGTAGTCTCGATCTATAGTTTTGCCTCGATGCCCATGATCTTCTTGTCAGCCTCCTACTTGTAGCCAATTGCCATGTTTAACCAACCTACCTATGCAAACCGTTGCTTGGCTAAGTACGCTTCGCTCAGCCCTTCTTATAGCATTGCTAGTTGCAGGTGAAGATCGAAGATGCTTGCTCCATGTTGAAGTTTGGTTGGGTTATATCACACTATATAAATGCTTAAAATGAAATCATCTATATATTGGCAAGGGTGGAAGGCTAAGCCTTTTGCTTGGTGATTTGTTCCACTCATGCCGTTAGGATCCGTATAAGCCGGTTTTATGTTCCTTGATTATGCGTTCCTAACACGGTTGGGGTGTATGGGACCCCCTCGATAAACCGCTAAGTGCTAAGTCTTTTCCAGCAAGTCCCAACATTGGTACTATTTGCCTAATAACAAACTAAACTTGCATAGGGAGTTATAAACCCTTTTTCTTAATCAACAACCCCGGGCCAGTGCTCCACATGAGTGTTGGTCCGAAACGGGCAACCTGCGGGGCCACCTCGAGGAAACTCAAGGTCTGGTAAAAACCCGTAGCTTGTCCCATCCGGTCATGTCCTGAGACTTAGATACGCGCGGCTACTATCAGGGTGTCGACACGCCGGGAGGATTTGCTGGATTAGCCTTACCTTAGCTCGGTATATCTTGAGCACGGGATTCCGAGGATACTCGGGTCTTCCCACTTTGGAGTTGCGACTCCGCGGATCGTGGGCTTGTAATGGGTCAAGTTGGAACACCCCTGCAGGGTTTGAACTTTCGAAACCCGTGCCCGCGGTTATGTGGCAGATGGGAGCTTGTTAATTCCGGTTGTAGATAACTTGACACAATGTTTCTAATACACTACCAGCGTGTGTTCCGTGACTGTCAATTTCCGAATAGGGATTCGGGAGTTGAACACGGAGGGGTTATGATTGTGGAGCTTGTAGCTAGGATCACTTCGTGATCACTTCTCGCCGAGGCCTTCTCTTCTCGCTCTCACTTACGTAAGCTAGATGCTAGTTGCTGCTACAGACACTTATTCTTTTCTTCAGCCTTTTCCCTCACCTAAAGGCTTAAATAGTACTGTTACCCGGGAACGGCATTGCTGAGTCCTCTGTGGCTCACAGTTACTTCACACACCAGATGCAGGTCTAGCTGTGAGCTATCCAGGTGATGGCACTGAGCTGGATTGGGAGTACGACGAGGAGCGTAGTCGGTACTATGTGCGCTACCCGGACGATCAGTAGTGGAGTCTCTTACTAGGATTCGATCCGCCTGTGGTTTATTTATCTGAGTTCGGTACTTTGACATTTGGCTTTGCCCTTAGAGGGTTGTGATGTTCTTAATGTATGATGTTTGAGACTTGTACTGTAATTCTGTGACGTGGCGAGTGTAAGCCAACTATTTTCAGTTTACTATCCCCTCTTTTACATGAGTTGTGCAAAGATTACCGAACTTGAGATCATTCTAGGATGGATTTATGCCTTTAAGTCGTGCCTCGACACGTCGGAGGTATAACTCCATCTTGGGCATTACATTCTTGGAAGGCCAACTCACCAAAGAGCAACCAAGGAATTGGCACCCTCCGGAAGTTGACTTCCTATTCAATTTGTCTCCCACCCAATCCGAATCCGAGAATACTACAAGATTGAAGTTTCCTCCTCTTGGGTACCATAAGCCAAAGTTTGGGGTATGAGCCCAATATTGAAAGATTCGCTTGACCGTCACAAAGTGACTTTCCTTAGGTGAGTCTTGAAACCATGCACAAATTCCCACACTCAACATGATATCCGGTCTAGACGCACAAAGGTAAAGCAAGGATTCAATCATAGAACGATATACCTTTTGATCCACCGCTTTACCATTGGGATCAATGTCAAGTTGGCATTTGGTAGGCATTGGAGTAGAAGCCGGCTTGACATCACCTAGATTGAATCTCTTGAGCATGTCTTGAGTATATTTTGCTTGGTTGATGAAGATTCCTTCTCGTCTTTGTTTGACTTCGAACCCTAGAAAGAACTTCAACTCTCCCGTCATGGACATCTCAAACTTTGCGGTCATGAGTGCGGCAAACTCATCATTGAAAGCTTTGCTAGAAGAACCAAAAATAATATCATCAACATATAGTTGGCATACAAACAATTCCCCTTTAACCTTGTTAGTAAAAAGAGTGGGGTCGATTTTCCCAATTTCAAACCCACGATCTTGCAACAACTCGGTAAGGTGCTCATACCACGCACGTGGGGCTTGTTTAAGGCCATAGAGAGCCTTATCGAGTTGATACACATGATTGGGGAACTTAGGATCCTCAAACCCCGGGGGTTGTTTGACATATACCAACTCATTAAGAGGACCATTCAGAAAAGGACTCTTCACATCCATTTGTTGCAACTTAAAGTTATGATGAGAAGCATAGACAAGCAACAAACGAATGGATTCAAGGCGAGCAACGGGAGCAAAGGTTTCACCATAGTCGATACCCTCGACTTGGGAGTAGCCTTGTGCCACCAAGTGAGACTTGTTGCGGATGACAATCCCATGAGTATCTTGCTTGTTCTTGAAGATCCATTTGGTTCCAATGACATTGTGGTTCTCCTCTGGCCTTGGAACCAACCGCCACATCTTTTTGCGTTCAAAGTCATGCATGGCATGGAGCCAATCGGATCTTCGAGCGCCTCATAGACCTTTTGGGGTTCCACACAAGAGACGAACGCATGATGAGCACAATAGTTTGCTAATTTTCTATAAGTGCTTACCCCCTTTGTGATGCTTCCAAGGATATTCTCCATGTGATGCTCTCAAGAAGCGAGCCTGGAAGCAACTTTGGTGGCATGACGCTCCAATTGCTCCTCAAGAGAGAGTTGAGGAGCGGTAACTTGATCAACATGAGCATCGTCTTGAGCTTGTTCTTGATCTTGAGCTAGCTCTTGATCTCGAACTTGCTCGGTAGAAGGAACTTGGCCTTGTGCATCACTTGGTAGATTATCACCATATTGTGGTTGATCTTTCACTTGGCCTTGTTCATTGGGTTGAGGGCCTTCACTTTGTTCTTCGGAAGCGTGTGGGTCTTGGGTTGGTGATGGTTCCACTTGAGTAGAACATTGTCCTTCTCCTTTAGCCACAAGGGGTTCCTCAATGGGTAGGATATGACCAACACCCATTCTTATTATGGCTTGGGGAGGAATTTCAACACCTACATCACAAGTACCACTTTGCTCCACTTGGGAGCTGTTATTCTCATCAAACTCTATGTTACACGTCTCCTCAATGAGTCCGGTGGACTTGTTGAGGACACGGTAAGCATGAGAGTTTGTAGCATAACCAACAAATATGCCCTCATGAGCTCTAGCCTCAAACTTAGACAAACGAACACCTTTCTTGAGTATGAAACACTTACAACCAAACACCCAGAAGTACTTAAGGTTGGGCTTGTTGCCGGTAAGTATCTCATACGGATTCTTGTTCAATACTTTGCGGAGATAGAGCCGATTAGATGCATGACAAGCGGTGTTGATGGCTTCGGCCCAAAATTTGTACGGAGACTTGAATTCTGCCATCCTGGTCCTTGTCGCGTCCATCAATGTCTGGTTCTTCCTCTCCGCCACACCATTTTGTTGATAGGTATAAGGTGTGGCATATTGATGCTTGATCCCCTCATCACTGAGAAACTCATCCAAGGTGTAGTTCTTGAACTCGGTGTCGTTTTCACTTCTTATCATCAAAATCTTTGCATTGTGTTGATGTTGAGCTTCATTTGCAAAGTTGATGACGGTTTATTGGGTCTCACTCTTCCTCTTGAAGAAATATACCCAAGTGTATCTTGAATAATCATCCAAAATCACCAAGCAATACTTTCTACCACCAAGACTATCAAAGTATGGAGGCCCAAAGAGATCCATGTGAAGGAACTCTAAAGGTCTTGTCGAGTAGATGATAGTCGTAGGAGGGTGAACCTTCTCATGTAGCTTTCCTTCGATACAAGCACTGCAAGCACGATCTTTGGCAAAACTAACATTTGTTAGTCCAGTGACATGGTCCCCCTTGAGAAGACTTTGCAAATATCTCATATTGACGTGGTCTAGACGGCAATGCCAAAGCCACCCCACATCAACTTTAGCCATTAGGAACGTTGTGGTCTTAGTGGGTCGCTCCGAGAAGTTAACCACATAGAGATCGTTCTCGACATGCCCAACAAAAGCTACTTTAAGAGTCTTACTCCACAAGAGGGCCACGGAATCAATATAAAATAAAGTAGCAAAGCCCATGAGTGCAACTTGACGAACGGAAAGTAAATTGTATGCAAGGGACTCAACAAGCATGACTTTCTCGGTCGTGAGATCATGATAAACGACAACCTTGCCAAGACCCAATACCTTAGAAGATGATGCATCACCCCAACATTGGCGTGCATAGATGAGACTTTGTGCACATCCACCACCAAGTCTTTGCTTCCCGTCATATGATTTGTGGCTCCACTATCGAGCAACCATGATCCCCCACCGGAAGCAAACTCCTACAAGAGATCAATGCTTGGTTTTAGGTACCCATTTTGTAATGGGTCCTTTGATGTTAGAAACAAGGGTATTAGGAACCCAAATAGACCATCCAATGTACTCATAAGAAGAACCAACAAATTTGGCATAAACATGCCCATCACTAGCACGACATAACACATAAGATGGGTTAAAATCGCCGGCTTTGTTGGAAGGAGTGGCTTTGCCCTTCTTGACACCACCACCCTTCGCATTGTTCTTCTTATCCTTAGTAGTGCCCTCTCCCACCTTCACAAACGTTTTCTTGAGAGGAAGAGGTTGCTTGGTCTTGTCATTCTTCTTCTTCTTGGACTTGGGTGCAAACCCAATTCCCTCCTTGGCCACAACTTCCTTTTGATTGCTCAAAAGGTCGTTGAGGTTTTTCTCACCTTGTATGCAAGACACAAGACCTTTCTCAAGTTGCTTCTTCAACTTGGCATTCTCCTCCACAAGATGCACATGCTCACAACATGGGTTAGTAGCATTTGCATTATCAATTAAAACCATATGAGGAAAAGTGGCTTTCTCCTTGGTTAGCGATACTTGGAGTTGATCATGAGACTCCTTGAGGCTAGCATGAACACTCTTCAAGACCTTGTGGGCCTTGTCAAGTGTATCAAACTCCTCCATGAGTCTAGCATGGTCAACCCCAAGTTTGTACTTCTCGGAATTGAGCACACGAGAGACAATAAGAGCATGACCGAGATCTTTCTTCAATTTAGCATGATCATCGTTGTATGACTCCTCAAGAGACAAACGATGACCACGCTCTTCCTCAAGCGCATTGGAGAGATCCGATATCTCATCATCATAGTCACGACTATGTCCTTCAATCTTAGAGATGGCCTCTTCGTGAACCTCGATCGTGTCATTGGCTTCACCAACTTGTTCCAAGAGAGAAACGAAGTGCTTCTTGGATTTACCTTTGAGTTTACTCATAAAAGACTCCAGTTCATTTTCCTCCTCCTCCTCCCCCTCACTTTCATCAATGCAATCCATCAACGAAGGATTAGTAGTGATGGTAGACTTGATGTTGGGGGTTACCTTGTTAGTGGCTTTAGCCATGAGGCACTTGGCGGTGATGTTTTGTTGGGTGAATGGAAGAGGGATACCCGTGGAGTTGTTGCAATGGCAACGGCGGCCATCATCATCATCCTCATCATCTTCATCATCATCATCATCCTCTTCTTGTGCCACCAACCCTTTGGGAGGAGTCTGCTTGGTGAAGTTGTTCTTGTTGGGGAAAGACTTGGCCTTGTCTTTTCGGATAAGCTTGCCTCCATTGTCTTCCCTTTTCTCATATGGGAAATCGACAACAAAATGACTCACATTTCCACAATTGTAGCACGCCCTCACTCATTGCTTGCCCTTGAAGCCACTTGAGTTGTTCTTGTTGAAGTTGGGTCTTGAGTTCTTCTTGTTGCCCCCAAAATTGCCGTGAAGCAAGAGCCATGTGCTCATGATATGCATATTTGGTGTCTTCGGGGCAACACTCCTCTTCTTCCTCTTAATCCTCTTCTTCCACACAAGCCTTGGCCTTCAAAGCAAGGTTGGGCTTCTTTGATCGTTGAGACCGTAACACCGCATTGTCGGCGGTCTTGTCCAAGATCCTCATAGCAACAAACTCATCCAACACTTCACTTGAGGACAAGGTGTGGAAGTCTGGCCTTTGACGGATGACGGAGGACATGGCCTTGTGATAAGGCATCATGGCCTTGAGAAACTTGCGCTTGATCCAACTGTCATCCGTATCCTTGCTCCCATGATCTCGAAGTGAGACCACGAGGGTGGTTAATCTTCGATAAATTTCACGAGGTTCTTCATCTTCGATCATGGCAAACTCATCGGCCTCATCTGGCACCACTTCATAGTTTGAGCGTTGAATGCTTGCACTTCCCTTGTACAAGCAGACCACGTGTTCCCATGATTCCTTGGCCAGAAGAAGGGTCAGAGATGAGCAATATCTTTGGGAGGGATAGCATCTTGGATAATGTAGAGAACGGACTCGTTGAATTGATGATCCACGGCTTCTCTAGGAGTGAAGTTGTATGGATCGTGCGGGTAGAAACCTTGCTCAATAATTCTCCAAAGATTAGTAGAACAATGATTTAAATAAAGTTTAAAGCGAAAAAACCAAGTAGCAAAATCTGCATTTTTCACATACTTTGGGGGAGGACCAACATGATTTAGATGTGTGGAGGGAACGGGTCCTCCATAAGTAATGGGAGGTTCAACATGGGCAAACATGCCGCTCCCTCTTTTAGGCAAATGAGCTTGGTCACTGCTAGCTTCCCCTTTATCGGGATGAGCATCCGCCACCTTGTTAGTGGGACTAGCCCCTTCCAACGGTGCGGTGGATAATTTAAGCACATCAAGAAATTCTTTGAACATGCCTTTGAACTCAGTCGTCATAGAGGTTTTCAATGTGTCCAAAGCTTCATTGAACTCCTCTTGAGAGACCAAGGATCCCCCATCGGCCGTAGACAAGGATGGATTCACACCGGAGTGCTCCTCCCCCTCGACTACGGTGTCACCCATACTCTTCGGACAGTAAAGTTGTTAATAAAGATACGAGGCTCTGATACCAATTGAAAGGATCGATATGGTTGACTAGAAGGGGGGTGAATAGGCAACTAACAATTTTTAGCTTTTCTTTACCAAATTAAACTTAGCATCAAAATAGGTTGTCTAGATATGCAACTAGGTGGGCAACCTATATGATGCAACAACAACAAGCACACAAGCAAGCAAGAGATACAACACAACAAAAGCTTGCACAAGTAAAGGTTAGAGATGACCACGAGTGGAACTGGTGGAGACGAGGATGTGTTACCGAAGTTCCTTCCCTTTGAGAGGAAGTACGTCTCTGTTAAAGCGGTGCAGAGGCACAATGCTCCCCAAGATGCCACTAAGTCCATCGTATTCTCCTCACGCCCTGACACAATGCGAGATGCCGTGATTCCACTATTTGTGCTCTTGAAGGCGGTGACCGAATCTTTACAAACAAGGTTGGGGCTATCTCCACAACTGAATTGGAGGCTCCCAACGATGCCACGAAGCTTCACCACAATGTAATATGGCTTCGAGGTGACCTCAACCGTCTAGGGTGTTCAAACACCCAAGAGTAACAAGATCCGCAAGCGATTAGTGGGGGGAATCAAATTTCTCTTGGTGGAAGTGTAGATCGGGGCCCTCTCAACCAATCCCTAGGAAATCAACAAGTTTGATTGGCTAGGAAGAGAGATCGGGCGAAAATGGAGCTTTGAGCAACAATGGAGCTTAGGGAGGGAATAGGTAGTCAACTTGGGGAAGAAAACCCCCCTTATATAGTGTGAGGAAAGATCCAACCGTTACCCACTTACTTAGCCCACGACATGCGGTACAACCGCACATACTCACGGTACTACCGTAGAGGCATGCGGTACTACCGCTCGCGCGGCAGGAGCCAGACGAGGCCCTGTTGCGTTTAGCACCGAGCGGTAGAACCGTCGGAGCGGTACTACCGCAAGGCAGGGTTCAACTAGGCTGGAAAGGTACGGACTAATAAAAATACAACTGTGGCTACTTTCGCTGAGATTTGGTGAGTGCAAAAGTCCAGCACGGTACTACCGCTCAGAGGGAGCGGTACTACCGCATAGGGTGCGGAAGTAAAAAATTACTTCTGCTCCTACTTCCGCGCATGCCACCATTCTGGGCTAGACGCCACGATACTACCGCATGCTGGGAGCGGTACTGCCGCAAGATGCGGTACTACCGCTGCCATGGGTGGTACTACCGCTCCCTTGAGCAGTACTACCGCTCGCCACAAAATAGTAGCGCTTGGAAGCATTCATCTTCGCAATGACAAGGGAAACGACCAATGCTCCAATGAAGCGAAGGAACGGTGGTGCGAAGGAACAGATGTGTACGTGTTGATTCCACCCTAACCTTTCCGAAGCGGACCCCCTCTTAATAGTACGGCTTTCCTACGACTCAATTCTACCGAAAAGAAACATAGAGAAATGCCGTCTTCGATATGCTCTGAGGGGCACCGATCGTCTTGTGCCTAGACATGAGATATTTGTGCTCAATGCACACGATTAGTCCGCAAATGCATTGTCATCAATCACCAAAAACACTTAGGGAGAAATATGCCCTTACAAAGTGGAGTAAGTACCGCTCTCTGTAAGCTCCCATGTGATCATATCTTGCGTGTCATGATCTAGGATTATCCCATCCAACTTCGCCCAAAGGGTGACAAAATCATGTATATGTCCTGCGGTAATGCCATTTGTCATGTCAATCTATGGTATCCACAGTTTATCAGTGAGTGCCTTCCTCATAGAGCAGCCTTTCTCTTTTGAGATCTCACAGATTTTAGGGGCAATGTCCATCGGCCTTAGGCCATCAAGCCAGGGAGATGTCCATAAGCAAGCCTTGGCCCCATTGCCAACCACGACCTTCGTAGCAGCCGCGAAAAGGTCCCCGTCAGCCTCTGTGCAAGGAGTACCCAGTCCAAACCACGGTTTTGGCAGCTCCGCCCACTCATTCCAAAGCCACAGCAAGCAGAGAGAAGCGGCGAATTTGTCCAGATTTAGAATGCCCAGGCCGCCCATTGCTTTGGGGTTGCATACTCGCTCCCATATGATTTTACACTTGGTCCCGGTGACTTTGTCGCAACCTACCGGAGAAATGCATGTCGCAAGGCATCAATACGCTTCATCACCTCAGCCAGCAGGACCAGCGAAGTAATGTTGTAGATATCGATGGCAGTGAGAACCATTTTGACCAGAACAACCCTCCCAGGGGCAGCCATGAGGTGGCCAATCCAAGGGGGAAGCCTGCGCGCAACTTTGTCTTCCAGAGGCAAAAAGTGCACAACCTTGAGCCTCTTGACCGAGAGTGGCAGCCCCAAGTACGTCATGGGGAAGGTCGTGAGTTTGGCGGGGGGAAGTTGCAGAATGTCAGGAAGATCAAGACCGACACACCAAATTGGGGTGACGAGACTTTTGCTGCAGTTGGTGACCAGGCATGTGACCTCACCAAAGGCATCTAAGATGGAGGCAAAACAGGAGACGTCCTCCTTGATGGGCTTCACAAAAATGGCTGCATCATCAGCATATAGGGAGGATGAAGAGTTGCGGTATTCCTCCGGATCGGATGCAATTGGCCTTGTATTGTAGCCTTATTGAGGATGTGGTCCAGGGGGTCGATAGCAAGCATAAAAAGAAGCGGCGAAAACGGGTCTCCTTGTCGTAACCCCTTCCCATGTCTAGTAGGATCTCCGACCGTGTCATTGAGCAACACTCTTGAAGTAGCTAAAGTGAGAAGGGCCGAGACCCAGCCTCTAAAGTGCGCAGGGAAGCCAAGATGTTGAAGAGGTTCCATTAAGTAGTCCCATCTCACGGAGTCAAAGGCCTTCTTGATGTCAAGCTTGAAAAGCAACATAGAGGTCTTGCTACAGTGTATTCTGCGGGCGAGGTTGCGGACATAAGTGAAGTTGTCGTGAATGCTTTGTTTCTTGATAAATGCACTCTGAGATGGAGACACAAGATCATTCATGTGGACTGAGGCGCGTCGCCATCATCTTAGCAAAGAGCTTTGCCACAGCATGAATTAGACTTATCGGACGGAAGTCGGAAATGTCCTCCGCCCCATCCTTCTTGGGGACTAAAGCGATGTTGGCTGAGTTTAGCCAATGCAAGTTGGTGGCATGGAGATTCGAGAAGTGGTTGATGGAAGCCGTGACGTCGGCCTTGATAACATCCCAACAAGCCTTGAAGAACGTACCCGTGAACCCATCCGGTCCCGACGCCTTATCGCCAGGCGAGTCGAAGACTGCCTTCCTAACCTCCTCCATGGTGAACGTGGCCCCAATGTCACTAACATCGCAGTCTGGAATGGGGATACAACTCCAATTAAAATCCTTAAGCCTCATTGGCCCCTTCTTGATGACAGAAGAGAAGTGGTGGTGAATAATATCCTTCTTGTGGTTGTGGTATGTCACCCACCCCGAGTTGTGTCTAAGGCGGTGAATAAAATAAATTCTTCGCCGGCGGTTGATTCAAAGGTGAAATAACTTAGTGTTTGCGTCCTCCTCTTTAATGTTCATTATTCTAGAGATATGTCGTTTCCGAGCCTTTTCAAGCACAGCCAGGCCAACCACCCTCCTCATTAGTCTCTTCCGAAGATCGATCTCCTCCAGGCTCAGAGACCTAGACTCTTGCGCAATATCGAGGAGGATGACCTCCAGGGCCATGTGTAATTGGACTTTCATGTTGGAGAAGAGGGGTTTTCTCCAAGCCTTTAGCCTGATGCTAGTTTTCTTGAGCTTGTGGTGTAGGATGTGGTACGGCTCGATATGGTTGTGGCCTTCATTCCATGCACCTTGGAGAGTTGCCAAAAAACCTGGCATCTTGATCCAGAAATTCTCAAAGCGGAAGCATTTGGAGCGCTTCAGGCCGTTCGCGGATGCAAGCAGAAGGGGACAATGGTCAGAAAGGGAGGATGATAAAGCATGCAGGATGTGGGAGCCAAACTCCAAGTCCCAATCTTCATTGCAGAAAAAACTATCTAACTTGCTCAAGGTGGGCTCATTCTGTCCATTACTCCAAGTGAATCTCCTATTCTGGAGATGAATTTCTTTAAGCTCACAGGAGTTGAGAGCATCTCGAAACCCGAGAATGCGGCTCCGATCTACATTTCCACGGTTTTTATCTCGCGCCCAATAAATTTGGTTGAAGTCTCCCGTGACCAACCACATGGTACCCGGTGGTGGCTTTTCGGTGACAAGTTCGGCGAAGAAGGCATCCTTGAGGTTACTTCTAGTCGGTCCATAGACCGTGGTTAGCTTGAAGGAAACAGGAGCCGGGCTATGGGGGTACAAAGTAACCATGGCTGAAAGGGTGAGCGCTCGAAAGTGGACGTTGGACAAATGTACCACCTCATCATCCCATAGCAGAAGGATGCCACCACGCATGCCCTCAGCCGGGCGCTGGGAGAAACTCTTAAGTCTGTGGCCACTGTTGGGGAACATAGCATGCAATTTCAAAAAAAAATCCTACGCTCATGCAAGATCTATCTAGGAGATGCATAGCAACAAGAGGGGAGAGTGTGTCTATGTACCCTCGTAGACCGAAAGCGGAAGCGCTTGACAACACAGTTGATGTAATCTAACTTCTTCTCGTTCCGACCGATCAAGCACCGAATGTACGGCACCTCCGAGTTCTGCACACGTTCAGCTCGATGACGTCCCTCAAACTCTTGATCTAGCAAAGTGTCGGGTAAGTAGATGAGTTCCTCTCCAATTCTGCCAAACCCCTCTCCTAATCCTATTCGGAGTAGGAAGGGAAGAGGTGGAAGGGGGAATCATATTCCCTTTTTCCTTTCCTCCTTCCCCTTTCCTTCTCCAATTTGTCCAGCCCATATGGGGGGCGCACCAGCCCATTTGTGGCTGGTGTGTTTCCCCTCTTGGCCCATAAGGCCCATATCTTTTGCCGGGGGTGCCCGTAACCCCTTCCGGTGACCCGATAAGTACCCGGTGCATCCCGAAACACTTCCGTTGTCCGAATACCATCGTTCTATATATCAATCTTTACCTCTTGACCATTTGATACTCCTCTTCATGTTCGTGATATCATCAGGGACTCCGAACAACATTCGGTCACCAAATCACATAACTCATATAATACAATATCGTCATCAAACGTTAAGCATGCGGACCCTACGGGTTCGAGAACTTTGTAGACATGGCCGAGACACCTCTCTGGTCAATAACCAATAGCGGAACCTGGATGCTCATATTGGCTCCTACATATTCTACGAAGATCTTTATCGGTCGAACCGTTATGACAACATACGCTATTCCCTTTGTCCATCAGTATGTTACTTGTCCGAGATTCAATCGTCGTATCTTCATACCTAGTTCAATCTCGTTACCGGCAAGTCTCTTTACTAGTTCCGTAATACATCATCCCGCAACTAACTCATTAGTCACTTTACTTGCAAGGCTTCTTATGATGTGTATTACCGAGAGGGCCCAGAGATACCTCTCCGATACTCGGAGTGACAAATCCTAATCTCGATCTATGCCAACCCAACAAACACCTTCGGAGATACCTGTAGAGCATCTTTATAATCACCCAGTTACGATAGGCATCCCTCCCGTATTCGGGAGTTGCATAATCTCATAGTCGAAGGAATATATATTTGACATGAAGAAAGTAATAGCAATAAAACTGAACGATCAATATGCTATGCTAACGAATGGGTCTTGTCCATCACATCATTCTCCTAATGATGTGATCTCGTTAATCAAATGACAACATATGTCTATGGTTAGGAAACTTAACCATCTTTGATTAACGAGCTAGTCTAGTAGAGGCTTACTAGGGACACGGTGTTTTGTCTATGTATCCACACATGTATCAAGTTTCCAGTTAATACAATTCTAGCATGAATAATAAACATTTATCATGATATAAGGAAATATAAAATAATAACTTTATTATTGCCTCTAGGGCATATTTCCTTTTGTCGCCAATGTGGGTTGTAGTGTAATCATCTACTGATTCCATTTTGGATTCCTGGGGACAAACGATGTGGCAAGGCATAGAGGCGATTTTCTCATGAACGGTAGTGCGACGGTCAGGGCAGTTTAGGCCCCGAACATTCCAGTTCAGGATTGTGAGGTTGTGGTTGCGGTCTGTCATCTGGGAACCAAGCATACGTCATTGTGCACAGAACAACAACATCAATTGGGAGGAACTGGCACAGTGATCATAAGCAACAGCAACAGATTAGTCTGCCTCGCCAGGGCCCGGAGCAGTTGCGGCCACATACGGCAGCGGCAAACAGGCGTACAACGACTACATATAGCACTAGCCTCGCCAAGGCAACAGGCTGCAGATACAAACAAGCGTCCCATCTCTAAAGCTAAACAAGGTTCCTAACATAATAAAGCAGGTACATCAGGGCATCACAAAGAAAACCAGCAGATCAGGTTGCGGCAGCCGCCTCCGCACCCTCGTGAGAGCCTAGGTCAGGGCCTCCCTCCCCAGCATGCTCGATCAAGGCATTCTCCACCGCCGACATCAGATCGCAGTCAAGGTTGAACAGAGCTCGCAGAGCCGCAATGGTGACCATTAAACATTTGCACAAACTTGCTGATGGGCTAGCTTGGAACATGTGCAAAACGATGTTCTTCTACAGTATTAAGTTATTAACATAGTAGATGTTTCTCTTAACACGTAAATATGCCATCTCAACATATTTTAAAAAAAAGACTCATTCACCATGCAACCATGCATTTGATAAAGAGGCTCTTCCATTTTCGTTATGGTGCTTATATTAGAAAATATTTACAACTGTACAATAAATCATACGTATTTTCAGTCACAATTCAAATATAATTAATCCAAATATCCATGTTACATATAACAAAATCTCATTGGTAAATATTGTTATCAAGTCCTGCGACAAGGTGCGGGATATCATCTACTCCCTCCGTTCACAAATATAAGATGTTTTGCATATTTTGATATACACTACATACGAACTGAAATTAGTAAACAAACATACTAAAATGCGTCTATATACATCTGAATAAAAAAAACTAAAACACCTTATCTTTACCTAATATTAAAGGACGGAGTCTTTCATAGTTCTTCATATGTCACCTCTTTATATCCGTTGATTTTGTGTTAATAATAAAGATTGACGGCTGGGATTTAAAAATAGATCAACGTACAATCGTTTTTTGCGGCCACACTTGATACGCACGTGTATACATGAAAGGAAAAAGATACCAAACGATGTGGTCAATGCTTGTTTTTTTTTCAAAAAAAATCATCCGCTTGGTAATCATATCTGAGATCAGGACATGCCGTGGGAGTCTAGGAGATTTAAAGTCTATTGTCCATAAGTAGCGATGCCTATGACTTAGCGATCCAACACCATGGTCGCCATCGCGTCCAAAAGCTGCGTCGCAGCCTTCCTGAACGAGTCGTTCCGGCTGGAGCCACCCTACCTTGTCACGAGCGGCCGCTTCACACGATGCTAGGAATCCATGGCCCGTCGCCATTGACATCACTTACGTGACATCCTCGATTCGAATAGTCTTCCTTTACGTCGACCTGCGGCCCTGGATGTCTGCTTCGCAACGTCCGCCTGAGACCTGCACTTCACCGCAGGTGAGGGATGTGTTGGCTAGCCGCCTCGCCCGCGCTGGACCATCATCCCCGTGGAGCAGTTGACGGCTCGTGTGGGCTTCAACACTGAGTTCCTCATCTAAAATAAGACCATGGGGTCCCAACAGACGTCCCGAGTCTCAACATGTTCCTGGTGGCACGATGCCGCATACTGATTTTGTGCAGGCACGCCCTGGCTGTCCGTCGATCGTCTTTCTTGCACCAATCAGAAGAACGATGTGAATACTATTGCAACATGTTAATTTAATTGTGAGAACTACAACTATATATGAGGCATCTTTTGAGAATCAATCGGCCCCGAACCCATTGCTGCAGCCCAGCACCGGCCACCTCTCCTCAGCGCGCACCAGATCACGGGACGATGAGGATACGGAGCAAGGCACTACGAGCTCTGGACGACACCGATAGCAGCATCATGTTCTTGCAGGAGCACAACATGTTCCTAGCCAGAGGACACACGAGGATAGGCCCTGAACCCACCGCTGCCGCCTAGCACCAGCCACATAGCCCCGAGCTCCCTTCAGTGTTCAGATCATGGGACCAGGAGGAGAAGGACGGCCAGGAGGCATAGCAGCGTACTACGAGCTTTAGACGGCACCAGCAGCACCATCATGAAGAATTGCGAGGACCCGCTCGGCTCAGGGCTACTGAGCAATTCACGTACATTAGCACCACACCTCCCGGCCCTGCGATCGAGTATGTACGTGCATGAATCTGGAAGATGATGGCATGGTGACGGTGACCGATACCCGCGGCGCTTGCAGCCACTGCCAGGGCTTGATGGTGGCCTGCAGCTCAGTGTGGGTGATTGTCAGTGTGTTGTTAGCACTGATTGCCTGCTGCGCCTGTGTAGCTCACTTGTACTGCTTCTCTTGCTGACGGTCCGACTGCTTCACTAGGCTATGCTAGATGGCTAGATGCATGGTGCGCAGTATGTTCATTAATTAAAGCTAGCAAATTGTTGCATGCAGGCGTTCGGTCACGTGAACTGTATTTTGGATGATTAGAAAAGTTCAGATTGAATTGTTTTTCAAGCCTTATGATGAAGATCAAGCCTGCCCCTTCACCCATCCTACCCTGGCGCAGATTGACCACGAGGATGAGGCCCGCATGTGCCTTCATTCCTCGCTTGTGGCGGCCGATGTGTGCGCGCCGCGTTCGGTGGTCTCCTTCGACCCTGAGGAGCTGCGCTTCTCCTTCACGCTTGAGCTCAGCAATCATCGGGAGGTTTCTGCTTCCATTCCCGTGCGGCCCTTGACGGTGGATGATGGCTACTTCCCTTTCTTCAACTACCTCACTGAGAAGCTTGCGCGGGAAAGCTGCCGCTCGCTCCTCTTCAACTTCTGGCCCAAGTTGCTGGATGGCAGCATTTGCTCCCGTACGCTGCCGCTTCTGCCTTCTATTGAAAGTAAACACCCACTGAAGCCCAATGTGCCTTTTGGGCTGTTGCCTACGGCTGGCCCGCTCCTCTCCTCCGCAGCGGGCATTTTCCTCCCCGCTGTGGCCCACTTCCCGGCGCAAGCACATCTGCAGGCCCAGCACCTCCTCACCACCTGGCCCATCTGCTCGAGGCCTGCGAGCCGCCTTCCTTTACCTGGGTCTGGTCTCCTTCCCTGTGGCCAGGTCACCCCGGTTGTGGCAACATATCTCAAGCACGGGGCGTGCGTTGTGCTTCTGCCGCATGTCGCCATAGTCTTCTGGAGCTGTCGTGATCTGCCTCTCCAGCCTGCCGCCGGCGATCTCAACTCCTCTCCGCCGATGCTCCAGTTTCTGCCAGCCCCTGGGGCTGACACGTGCCACTTGTGAGGGTTGGCTTGTGGGGCTCTCGATCTAAATCTGCCACCGGCCGTCCTGCCGGCGCCGCCGCTGATTTCGAGGGTGCTAGCCTGGAAGTGCTGCCGGAGGACGCGGGCGCGGGTGAGCCGTTTGCTGCTGCGGTGTCGGCCGCCCCATCCCCTCAGCGCAGCCCACGCATCAGGTCCGCATACGATGGCGTGCGCCTGGGCTCCGTCGAGCGCGCGGCTAAACGGGAGGCAGCGGCGTCTGAAGTTGGCTCCGGCAGTGGCACCTCCCGCCGCTCCAGCTCCTCTTCCTCGCGTCATAAGAAGGCCAAGGTGATGGCGATTGCTGGTCTTCTAGAGCTGTCGTTGTTGGCGACCCCAACACCCCTGACTAGGGGGGAAGCTCAAGCAAATCGCCAAGAATTGCGACCTCAATGCTCCTACTATCCTGGAGCAGGCCAAGGCTCGCGCCGCATCTTCTGCTGATGCTTCTGGTATGGCAGACTCCTCCGCCGGCAGCATTTCCTCTGCAACCTCTGTGCGTGTCCTCGCCAACCTCAATGAGTAGCCACTCTGTTCAAGCCTCTGCACGCCTCCGGGCTTTTTTTCTCATGTCTGTGTTAGTCTTTGGTGTCTCTGTGTTTGGCTAGTCTGGTTTGTCTTGGCCAGGTCGCTAGTCCCTCCCAAGTAGTTTGTCAAGCTAGTTTGTGTTGTATCAGGTTCGGTCGGCTTACCGTTGTTCTTTTATGCATTAGTTTGTACCAGGTCTTCTATCAAGTGTTGTTGTAACCTCCAGTGTCCTTGTGCCTTGTTTTGAACATGCATATGCATTTACATCCTGGTTTTTCCTGGGTTGCGTGCTCTTTTGTACATCATGAAGATTCTAAACTGGAACGTCCACGGCCTTGGTGATGATGACAAGTGCTCGTTGGTTCGTGACGCAATAACTTCTTGCTACCCTAGTGTTGTTTGTTTGCAGGAAACAAAGATGCCCTCCCTTTCCCACTTCAAGTTGTGTTCTTTCCTGCCTAGTAATCTTAATTATCATGCCGCTACGCCGTCAGATGGTGCTACCGGGGGAATTCTGGTTGCTTGGGACACCATCTGCATCATGGGTCAAGTTCTTGCAACGCATCAGTACCATGTTACCCTCTGGATGTCCTCAACAACTTCTGACAGTTCCTTCCTTCTTACTGATGTCTATGCGCCATGTTTGAACTCTGAGAGGTCTGCCCTCTTTGAGTTTGTCACCAGTTTTGCCGCAGCGGAGGACACACCGTGGGTGGTTTTGGGTGACTTCAATATGTATTGCTTTGCGCACGAAAAATCTTGTGGTCAAATCAACTGGAACCTCATGGAGATGTTCAACTATTCGATCGGAGAACATGGGCTCAATGATATCCCGCTTGATAACAGGCTGTTCACGTGGTCCAACAAGCGATCCTCCCCCACCCTGGTTCGGCTTGATCGTGTTCTGGTGATCACTGCCTGGAATTTAAGTTTCATGCAGACTACTTCTTCTTGTGTGGCTGCCACTACATCCGACCACACACCCATCCTGGTGCAGTTTCACGCAGATGCACCCAGGAGCAGATTGTTCAGAATGGAGAACTATTGGCTTGAAGAGGAGGAGGCTAGAGACATCATTCAGGAATGCTGGCCCCGAGTCGAAGAGAAGAGGCAGTTGTCTGTGCTTGAGCTAGTCCTCCGTCAGTTTGCCGCGGCCAAGGCAGAGCAACTTATCTTGTGGCAGACGGCTATGTGGCGTCGGCCGACTAAGCTGGGTTGGTGCGTCTTTGGTGATGAAAAATGTAAGTTCTTCCACACGGCTACCAGCATTAAGGCACGGCGTAACTCTGTCAGGGTGCTCATGCATGAGGGAGTGCAGTTTTTTCAAAATTGCCAAAAGCTTAGTCTTGCAACTAGATATCTGGTATCATGGGCCAGCCTGCTCCCTCCTTGCCAACGATTCCGCCCAGCACCCTATACACCCAGTCTGATCTCTCTATGCTTGCTGATGAGTTCTCCTGGGCAGAGATCGTCCAGGCCATTGACAAATCTCCAGCAAACAAAAGGCATGGCCCTGACAGTTTCATGAAAGAATTCTACAAGACCTTCAAGCACCTCCTCAAGGATGACTTGCTGCACTTCTTTGCGGACCTTCACGGTCACAGGTTGGCTCTGGATGGTGTCAATACAGTTTTCATCACACTGCTCCCAGAGAAAGACACACCCCTGGAGTTGCGTGATTATAGACCCATCTCCCTGGTTCACAGTGCACCTAAACTAGCTTCCAAGGTTCTTACAAATAGGCTACAAAAACAGATTCCTGCCTTGGTGCACCCCTTGCAGTCAGGCTTTTTGCAAGGATGCTCGATTGTTGAAATTTTTGCCCTGGCAGCTGAGATGGTTCAAACTGCACATAAAAGGAAAATGCCGGTGATTTCCTTAAAGTTGGACTTTCAGAAGGCTTTTGACTCCGTCAGTTGGGCCTGTCTCACAAAGGTGCTGGAAGCTAGGGGCTTCCCTTCACGGTGGACGCAATGGATTCACGCTCTCCTTTCTACATGACGCTCAAGGGTGTTGCTCAATGGGGAGCTTGGTGATCCAATCCTCGCCAAGAAAGGTTTTCGGCAGGGTGATTCCCTGTCTCCTTACCTCTTTATTCTTGTTGCTGATGTGCTCCAAAGGCTTTGTTGTATACATTTTCGGAATGGAAACTTGCTGCACCCGCTCGGTTCAGATGATTTCTTCCCTGTCCTACAATACGCGGATGATATGCTGATTATCTTCAGAGGCGACGTACAGCAAGCCAACATGGTAAATGACATCTTGACTGCTTTCTCTGAGTTTTCAGGGTTGAGCATAAATTTTCATAAGAGCACCTTGGTACATGTCTGTGTGGAGCCAGATATTGCCTCGGAGATTGCTCGTGTGCTTGGTTGCCATGTGTCCTCCTTCCCTTGCACATATTTGGGGTTGCCGTTGTCTTTGCATAAAATCAAGCATGGTATGCTGTTGCCAGTCATTCACAAGGTTGATCGTCGTCTTTCAGGCTGGCTGGCCACCTTTCTCTCTTTGGGGGGGGGGGGAGGAGGTTGACGCTTATCAATTCAGTCAGGCATACCCAGTTACTTCATGTCTTGCTTTCCATGGCCCAAGGAATCTCTTGCTAAACTGGCCAGCATTCTCAGAGCTTTCTTCTGGCAGGGCAAAAGCAAGGTTAAGGGAGGCCAATGTCTGGTGGCATGGGATACAGTCACTCTGCCCCGTTGCATTGGTGGATGGGTGTCCGCAACATGCAGGCACATAATCAGGCTATGCTTTGCAAGTTCGCCGCCAAGGTTCTCCAGTCGTCTGATATCCCATGTTTTCGCCGGTTTGCTTCTCAGTACTGCAAGGACTCCCTGCCACATGGGGGTGGCCACAAAGACACGGCCATGTGGAAGGGCTTCAAGGGCTGCATCTCGCTGGTCATTTCCTCCTCACGCTGCTCGGTTGGTGCTGGCACTCATGTTTTCTTTTGGCATGATCGCTGGCTGGATGAGGGAAGTCTACGGCACAAGTTCCCGGTTCTGTGCTCGTTCGCTGTCAACCAGTATTGCTCTGTTAGGTCTCAACTCCATGAGGGAAGCTGGAATGTGCGGCTCTAGCCAAACCTATCTCATATGGTTGCCCAAGAGCTCGAGGAGCTTCTTCAGTTGCTTGCCTATGTCACTCCTAGCAGTCAACGCTTGGACACTCGCGTTCCTCCCTTGCCGGTAAGCAGCTTGGCACCAGCTATTTCTATCAGCTGCTTAATTTTTTAGGCGTGCGTTGGGCTTTTGAACCATGGATCTGGGATCCCATCATTCCCACTAAGCACAAGGTTTTTCTCTGGTTGGTCTTCTGGGGGCGCCTAAACACAAAGGACAACATGTTTAAAAAAGGCTGGTCCATGGCTGCCCCAACTGCTGTGTGTGATCTTTGTCCGGCCACTGAATCAGCTAACCACCTGGTGCTTCGCTGTCGTCCAGTCAATGCTCTTTGGGAGAAGTTTATGCTCGCCCCGCTGGCACGTGACTCCACCGATATTCAGCTCTTTGTGTGTCAGGCTTCCGAACAACTGCCCCTCAAGCGTAAGTGGAATGTGGCTTTCGCGGCATGCGTCGTCACACTATGGCACGCTAGAAATGATCGGGTCTTCAATAGCAAATGCTGGACTAAGAGCTACATTCGATTCTATGTCGCGGGCCTGCTTCGTCTTTGGTGCTGCAGAGCCACAAAGCAACAAGATAAGGAGGTCTTGCTATCTTGGGCTAATATGATTGACAGCTAGTTGTTGCTGGCTCTGGCTCTGTCTTTTCTCTTCTCCTTTCTGCCCTCTTTCTTTTCCTCTAGGCTGCTTGTGGCCTTGCACTTGGGTGCACCACACAAGTACTTGTTATTTGCAACTATTCCAGGCTCACGTCTGTTTTGAAATATAAGGTAGGCCTTGTGCCACCTTCTACTTTCAGGAAAAAGATGTAGAGTAGTATATATTTCTTATATGCTTAGCTAAAACTAGCTAGGTAGGTAGGATATAAGAGATGGATATAAGAGGTACTCCTCTGTAAACAAATATAAGAGCGTTTAGATCACTAAAATAGGTATCTAAACGCTCTTATATTAGTTTACGTAGGGAGGATATAAGAGATGGATCTGAGGCGTAAGCGTAGCACCCTTTGAACTTGAAACACAAACTGGTACGAGTAAATCAAATCGGGGTTAGCAATTTTTGTTTTAACACGTATTTATAAACTTGAAACACAAATTGGTCCCAGAAAAGTTTGTCGTTAATCATGAATCCAACATTAAACTAGATTTTTCTAGCTCAATTATGTGCGTTTGGATCATAAAATTAGTATGACAATGTTTTTCCTCATGCAGGCCAAAGATTGAGGACAATGCATTAATGAAGTGATAGGAGGTACAGCGGGAGGCACTGAGGCTGGTCACAATGGGCAGGAACATAAGGTAGTAACATACACACTTATCTAGACTATGTTACTATCTCCACAGTGGATAGAAACATGTAGGCAGTGTCATGCAACGATGCATTTATTAGCTTATAGACACATTGTTTCTTGAAGTGTGTGATGTTCCGGTAACTTAGCTAGTTACCACAAGCACCTCACTCTTCATTAAATATGTGTCACATAAGCAACGTTGTATTGAAATATGTGATGTTACTCCTAAGTTCCATCCCATTGGGACCAGCCGAACCTATCATGACTGCCATAGAATTTCGGATGCCGGAGAAATAACGCTGCAATAATTAATGTGTTGTTGTATCTCTTTTTTTTTGGGGAATGTGTTGGTGTATCGTGTCTACATATGTTTGCGTAAGTACAAGGAAGACAAGCAGGAAAAAGGTGCTTGAATAAATTATTAAATGATCACATGATATGTAATTCTTTTATGTTTTTCTTCTCGCTCTTTTGCTTCTTTACATCCTTCATTCACATCGAGAGAAAAAAAAACCAACAAGCTGCTTCATTTGATCTTGTGTATTATTATCCTAGGTGTGTTGCTACATAATTTTACCCGTTGCGACGCATGGGAAATTTTCCTAGTAAAGTGAATAGAGGGAGTAGTTGCTATAGTAATAGTAAAAACAACATGAAAGATTACTTCCATTCAAGTTCTTCAAAGTTACTTCCCACATTCTTCCATTCAACAAATAATTACAACAGGGGAATGCTCAACACGAGAACTTTGATGGCGAGTCCCTCCATCTGAACCAGTCACGTGTTCAAGTCAGAAGTTTTGCTTCATGGTCCTTGTGGAAGGGTAAAATAATCTTAATAGTTTACCACAAACCATTGAACCTTTTCTCAAGGACATCTCCTATCAGAATAGCAGCAACCTGCCATGGTCGGGGGATGAACACCGAGACATTCTCCTCTTAGCAGGCGGTTCCGAATTACACCCTGCCAGCAAAAGGAACACGGAAAAGCATTAGTTATCTCTGAATCCCGAGGCGTTTTGCATGGGTTCAGCTTGGGCTTGAAAGCCGAGAAGCCCGTATACACGATAAATCAGGATGGACCTTGAGGCTGTTGCAGCTCTGAGTTGGTTACGCCGCAGATAGAACCATCCTGCGAAAGATCATGGGTTCATCAGTGCAAGTATACCGGCAGGAAACTTAAGACTTCAAGGCGCCAAGACTGTCCTTAGGCTTTGTCCAAACACTGGAAAATGGGGCAGTAATGAGAAAAACATGATGTTGGATTAGCTTCTGAAGAACGTAGCATGCCTCATGAAAGGTTTAGCACAGCTTCCTCAACAGCATGAGGGATGAGCCAGACATCAGCTTGCCAATAGCTGTGTCTCAAGGCTTTCAATATATGTAACATCCCCAAAAATTGAAATGTAATGTAATTAAATAAATATTATTGATTGAGTTGTTTGAAATTCTGAAGGAATTAAACTTTTTGAGTATTTGTTTTAAACCTTTCAAACCATGCCAAACAAGTTGGATTAATATAACTATCCAACAAATATAATTTTGGCTTGAAGGAGTTATTTAAACTTAAAAGGATTTAATATTTTCCATTTGGATATTTTCAAACCATATTTCAACAAGTGGAAATAATACGACTTTCCCAAATATAGTATTTGGATTTTAGTTGGATGTTGATCCTAACCAAATAAGAGAGGAGATAAATGACATCGCCAATGGACCCTACCAAGTTTGAAGTTTAAATCATTTGGGGTATTTATAAAACCCTAAAACAATTATTAGGGAATTTATAATGCCCTTAAATGATTTACGTAAATAAAAACATATTTATAAAATTTATATGGGGAGAAAAATATTTTTCCTAGACTCTCTATATTAGTATTTTTGTCGATGTGCATATTTTTTAGGAAATGACTTCATATTTTAAATATCAAAATCATTTCTACAAATAGAACTAGAAAAGAAACTCAGAAACTCTAGCCTACGGGGCCAAATCTGGCCGGCCCATTCCTATCTC
The DNA here is from genome assembly GCA_902687465.1 of Secale cereale. Taxonomy (NCBI): domain Eukaryota; kingdom Viridiplantae; phylum Streptophyta; class Magnoliopsida; order Poales; family Poaceae; genus Secale; species Secale cereale. The sequence continues at coordinate 495,271,411 of LR738710.1, forward strand.
TCTATTTCCTACGTTGCGCGCAGCCCAGCTAACACCCCTCTCACTGACAAGCGGGCCCCACTGTGTCACCTTCAACCCCAGCCGACGTCGGCCGACAGCAGCGACACCACGACGGCTGCCGTTTCCCTTCCTCTCCCAGGCCTGAAGAACCCTCCTGAAGCACCCCGTGCACTGCCACTACCTCTCCCCTCCGTACTGTGCCTTAAAGGAGCACTAATGGCCGCAGATCTAGAACACCATTAATGGCCACCACCGAGCTCCACCGCCTCACGCCGTACCGACCTCCCCTGGAATAAAAGGCGCACTCGGGCACGCCCCATTCCCAGCCTCGTCTTTCCCATCAAACCACGACAAAGCTCCCCGACCGTATTTCTCCTGGAACCGCTCGCCAGACTTTGAGCTCTGTCACAGCATCCGACGAAGCTTGCCTCGACGTCGGAGCAGCCCTTGCCCTTCTGTTTCCTCCTTTCTCTCTACCTCACCCGTGCACACGCTTTGACAACTTGGTTTCTCCAGGATATCATGGGGCGCGCATACGACAAAGCCCGAGCCCCGCCTCTCCTATTTCCCCCTTTCTCTGTCCTGGAGCGTGGAGCGCGCAAACGACAAAGCCCGAGCT
>LR738710.1:495283786-495309080 GCA_902687465.1 Secale cereale
GTGTGGTGAGGTCTAGGAGGTGTTAGGATAGCATAGGTAGCCGAAAACGCGTAGATCATTGTAAATAGGATGATGACCATGAAGAAGAAAATATGGAGCGTAAAGTGAGGTGTTGGTAGGACGGATGTTAATCAAGTATATAGCGGTATGGAGTGCTTTGGCCCAAAAGGATAGGGGGGTGAGGCTTGAAAAAGAAGGGCGCGAAATAACATCATTGGTTGTGCGAATAGCGCATTTGGCCTTGTCGTTTTGTTGAGAGGTGTAAGGACAAGAAAATAAAAAAAGAATGCCTTTGGTGTTGCGGAAGATGTCAAGTTTAGTGTTGTCAAATTCTTGGCCGTTGTCACATTGGATGGACTGAATAAAAAGGTTAAACTAAGTGGAGGTGTAAGCATGAAAAGCAAGAAATATAGCATACACATCAGAATTTTTACGAAGAGGAAAGCTCCAAAAATAATGAGTGAAATCATCCACAATAATTAAGCAGTAACAATAGGCCGACGAGCTAGGTATATGAGATGTCCAAATATCACAATGAATTCTTTCAAACGGACGAACATAGAAGAACGAAGAATAAAACGGAGACCTAACATGTTTTTCTAATTGGCTAGCATGACATAATGTGTGGTCGGCTTTATTATATGGAATATTATGGGGGTTATGAAGACCCCTCATGGTGTGTGAGCCGGGATGACAGAGACAACGGTGCCAAGTGTCAAATGGAGATGATGAAGTGGTGAGGTGTGCTTCATGGATAGATTGGTAGATGGGGTAGAGTGGGCCGGAGCTATTGCATCAAAGAATCATGATCCTAGTAAGAAGATCCTTCACAGAAAAACCATACAAATCAAATTCAATGGAGCAAGAACTGTCAATAGTGAATTAACAAACGAAAACGCAATTTTTTATTATTTGCGGGACAATTAAAATATTGCAGAGGTAGAGAGGAATAGATGTGCTGGTAAGAGCAAAGGAACAAATATGTGTGATAGGAAGAGTTGTACCATTACCAACGGTGACAGATTGGTGGGGAGAAGACAGAGTGAGAGAGTCGAAGTTACCATGATCGGATGCCATATGAGACGAAGCGACGTAGTCCATGTACCACTCGCGTGAGCCAGGGAGCTGCATATCGTTGAGGGCCGCTAAGAGAGCTGGCTCGATCGCCGAACTTGAGGACATTGACGTCCACATGGAGAAGTTCTGGTTGTTGGTGTCGTAGGCTGGGTACGCCCGCGTAGCCGTTGGTGTTGGTGGGCGGGGACCAAGTATACCTTGTGTAAGAGCTTGCCATGAGCAAGGCTGCCATGGCATCTCGGGTTGCTGCCAAGGGACGATGGAGTGCTGCTGCTGAAGAAAGTTGGCGCACCTAGGGGCACCGGTCCAATTATTGAACCGCCACGAGTTGTCGCTGCGTCCGCGTACGCCACGTCCACCACCGCGTCCTCCACGTCCACCAGCTGCGCCCCCCCCCCCTCCCGGAGTCCGAAGGAGGAGGATCTCATTCGTAGAGGACGTTTTTGCCGCTTCCTCAGAGCGTCATGGACGCGACATTTTTGGCACCAGTCTTCTTCTGATTCTCCTCCAGGATCAGCACCGACGGCGTCTGGAGGAACGTGGGGAAGGGAAGCTGAAACAGAAGAAAAAGAGCAGAGATGTACAAAGTTGTCATTGAGGCCGCGGAGGATGGTTAGGATAAGTGTTTCATTGATGATTTGTTGGCCAACATCCATGAGCGCATCCATGAGAGCCTTGAGTTTGGCATAGTAGTCGTTGATCGTCATGTCACCTTGCAGGGTATTACGGGACTCTGCCTCGAGCTGGATCGCCTGATGTTTCTTGTTGTCGCGGAAGAGGTTCTTAATGGCATCCCAGATGGTGCGCGCCAAAGATCCAGGACACATGATGATGCCGGGAAGATCGGCGGAGATAAAGCCATAGATCTAGGAGAGGACCGTATAGTCGTCGCGGCTCCAATCCGAGGAGGGTGAGGTGTTGGAGGGAGTAGCACCATCATCGGCAAGGACGTGGGAGGTGAGGCCATAGCGGCCAAAGGCGACAAGGAACAGCTCGCGCCAGGTGGTGTAGTTGGAGGCAGGGAGGTCTAGGGTAATGGGACCATGTATTTTGATGGAGGTGGTGTAGAGGTGGAAGGGCTAGGTGTTGACGTTGTGATGGCTTTGTTGGTTTCGGTGGCTTGTTGATTGAGCTGGGTCTCGTGGGCGTCAAGAGAATTGGCACACTCATTCAACTCTTTTCCTTGGCGGCGATCTCTTCGGTAGTCATGGTAATGGAGGTTCAAAGCTAGGAATTGAAGAAGACGAGGTTGGAAGAGGAGGGAGGCTAAGGATCGAGGGTTAATCAAATACCATGTAAGATAGCAATATCGGGCTGCAATTGCACACCTCAATTATTTTCATTGACCAACATATATGCACGTACAGACTTGCAATACAAGTTAACTTAGCTAGGTCGGTTTGGACTATACATGGAAACCGGCAATCTATCATGATCATGTCTTTGCATCCTACTCAGACATGTTGCCGTATTTTCATCTAACAATACCGAGCCCACCAAAGCATGTGGGATAACATATCGTGTGCCAAGCCACTAAACACTAACCACCATTGATCGTGTCCTTCCCATCCCAAAAGAACAATCACATCCACTTGTTAATGTCTTCGAGTACCCGAATCGGGGCATCAAAGACTATAAGCTGGTGGATGGGTCTCGCCATGATCACCGACTTGACTAAGATCAGCCTTCCTGACCATTGAATGAACCCTCGTTGCCATGCTGGAATGACGTTGTGCACCTGGTCGAGTAGTGGCTGCCAATCTGCTCTAGTGGATGGGTCTCGCCATGATCACCGACTTGACTAAGATCAGCCTTCCCAGCCATTGAATGAACCCTCGTTGCCATGCTGGAATGACGTTGCGCACCTGGTCGAGTAGTGGCTGCCAATCTGCTCTAGAAAGATGGTTGATCGCAAGGTGAAGCCCAAGATATTGATACGGGAAGGATCCCAGGTTGCAATGCTTCTAAGACAAAATGTCACATCTTAAAAATAACTATCTAAATCCTTGGATGTCGAGTTACAATAAAATATACAAATACATTATTTATTATGAACATTATATACTCATTTTAGAAAATATACTCATGTAAAATATGTTTGCGCGCTCTGCATCGTCTGATCTGCCGCGTGCACCTCACCCGATGCTTGTATATATGGTGCTCTCGACATCGTTCAATCAGACCCGAACGTTCCTCGCCAAGCCAGCGTCCTCGAGGGCGTCCATGATGTGTGGGTCGAAGGCGCGCTCGGGGCCTCCTTGTCTGCCGGTCATTCCCCAAGCCCTGTGTGCGGGTTGTTTGGTTTGCATGCGACTACTGAGCATGTCGACCGCCGGGTGAGTGTCAGTGTCAAAACTGACAGATCTCGGGCAGGGGGGCCAAGATGTGAGTCTAAGGATCCATGGTAACAAGAGACGCTGGGACACGATGTTTACCCAGGTTCAGGCCCTCTTAATGGAGGTAATACCCTACTTCCTGCTTGATTGATCTTGATGAATATAGGGGTTACAAGAGTTGATCTACCTTGAGATCGTAATGGCTAAACCCTAGATGTCTAGCCTATGATTCTTCTGTCCGCCTCCACGGACTAAATCCTCCGGTTTATATACACATTGGAGGGGGCCTAGGGTTGTACAAAGTTGACTTGCGGAGGAAGGAAGCATTACACCCGGACATCGAATTTGCCTTTCTACGTACATAGGAGTCCTACCCGGACACGGGGGATGGTCTTCTGCTTTTATCTTCACGGCCCATCAGTTCGGCCCACAACAAGTAGTCCAGACACTCGAGGCCCCCCTAATCCAGGACTCCCTCAATAGCCCCTGAACTTTCCTTCAATGACGATGTAGTATCCGGTTTTATGTCTTCGGCTTTGCAAGGCATGTTCTTTGTTATACTTTGGAATGATGATAGTTCGGTTCTGACCTTTATACCCTATCTTGATAATTCCTTCCCGCCATCGCCTCAACTTCCATGCGTCAGGAGAATCCAAACAATCCACGTACTTTTTACAAATAAACCCCTGGCCATGCAAGGATGGCATCTATTTAAGGGGATCAGATCTCACATGCCCTTCCACATCGCGTAGAGATCCTTAGAGCAAACCACGAAAATCCCCAAAACATGGCGAACGCTCCCAACTCTTCCTCACGCGCCCACGACCCTCAAACGGGTGATTGGGGAAGCTGCTCGGTATCCCACCTCCAGCTGAATAGACTTCAGACGGAGGGATATCTTCCTCCCACGGATCTAGTCTCCGTTGGGGCGGGATTAGCTTCAATCGACAACAAGGCGTTGGCAGAAAAATTTCCCAACCCCAGTAAGGAGGAGTGGGTGTGCTTTGTTTCATTTCTTCTGAGGGGTTTAGGCTTTCCAATCCATCCCTTCCTTAGAGGCCTATTGGAATTTTATGGGCTCCAACTGCACAATCTCATGCCAAGTTATATCCTGCATCTGCGGGCTATTTTTAGGCTGCGAGGCTCATTTAAAACTATGGAGAAAGTTCTTTTGCCTCATCCCTCGTTCACAAAAGGGGTCCATATTCGAAGTGGGCGGCGCCAAAGTATGGCGCATAGCCGGAACAGGTTAAATGTCCGGCACTCCCAAAAAGGAACCCGAAGAGTGGACTTCGGAGTGGCTTTATATCGAGGACGTCGCCCTTCCGAACCCAGTTCGGCGCGGTCTTCCCAAATTCTCCAGCGCCCCTTTGAAGAAACGCTTCAATTGGCGCTCCTAGAGCCCCAAGCAAGGAGATAGCAAGGAAGTTAAGAGGCTAGTCAGCAAGACCAGGGTACTTGCCCATTCCGAGCTCTCGATAATTGAAGTCATGGCTATTGCGATAAAGCGATGTGTTTAGCGACTTTAATCCAGGGGGTTTCCCATGTAGCATTACATTACAAGCACGAGGGTCCGGATACCCAGACCGCTCTGGCCGCCATTTTGGCAGATCTTTATAAGGGGGGAGAAGACTTTGCTCGATTAAATTGTCGGGAAGGTTTTTCCATGTATAACCCTATCGACCGGGTAAGTTTTTTGATTATTAGCATTATCCACCCTCTTTACTGAGATGTGCTGATCGAACTATTTTGGTTGTTTTAAAATAGACGTGGAGGAAAGTGATCGAAGGGATTTATTGTTCCGCCCCGGAGCCAGAGGACCATGCTCGCAACAAAGATCCCGGATTCAAAGAGGATTCAGATATATTTATAAAGCTTATTGATGGGGTTTTCTATCAGGCGAGCCCCAATGGCTTGGAAGTGGCGATTATGGCCGATTATCCCGTTCTCCTCCCCTCCTCTAATGTAAGTACCCAGAAGACATCCTCACAAAGGGAGTCTTCCCCACACGCCTCACCCACTGCACCGACTCGTGCTCAAAAGGGTCGGTGCTCGGCACGCCGTACTGCATCGAGGGTGGCTTCTAAGAAGACAGTGCCTACGCAGGGCGAACCTTTAAAGAGAAAAGAAATGGGAAGCACCGCCGATCCCCCTCCTCCATCGAAGAGGTACAATCTTTAATATGTGCCCTGGTACAAGACTGGATTGTTACACTTCCCCTCCTGTCTTATTTCAGAAGGAGCGTACGTCGAACCACGTCCGAGGATCTAGTCGGCCAATCACCATCCAATCCGGCCCCGGACTCATCAACAAGGTCAAGAATCAATTCGGATGCGGTGCCGAATTATCCACCACAGGAAGATTCACATGACGTATCCGTCACAAATTTCAAAGTGGAGAGTGCGATGAATCATCGGCGACGAAAAGAGGCATGCATGCTCCAACTTTTACTGAGAAGGAGTTCAATGCCCTTAGCTCTGTGGATGCATATATCTGAGCTGCCCGGGATGGACTTGCGGGGGTCACTCACCTGTTCTCAAAGGATATACAGGTAAAAGTTTGTGTAAATTTAATAAGTATATGCTAGTAGCCCCCGAGACTTGAAGCGGTCAATCCAACCGATTTAAGGATCGTTATGTCCGCAGGTTCTCAAGGAGAAGAACAACATGATGTCCCAGGAGCTTGAAACAAGCTGGACAAAGCTAAATGCCGCCACAACCGAGCTAGAGGAAATGAAGAAATCCACGAGGGGATCGCATGGTAAGGATGAATAGTGTCCGAAAAATACGATTTGTCTTCAATGATGTTAAGCATACATTATTGCATTTTAGTAGCTGAACCGACAGGTCAATTGGAAGAGAAGTTAAGGGCTGCCCAGGAGGACAAAAAATATGCTGAGGGGCAAGAAGCAGCCGGTCGTCGTGTATTATCACGGACCATTGAGCAGAAGAACAAGCTGCAGGATGAAAAGTTGAAGCAAGCCAAAGAGATAAAGGACCTAAGGCCCCAGTTATCGGATGCATTGAAAGAAAATAAAATGTTCAAAGGCGGCATATTCGGTATAACCTTTAAACCAGCTTCGGAATTCATATTATCTGGCAATTTGGAGTATTATAATGTTGTTCATGCAGGTCTGTTAACCGGGCGTCCTGAAGAAGAAGTGTCAGGCTTCCGAGATGATGTGCTAAAAGAGCTTTCCATAGTGCATGAGCGGGCCCGGCCATGAAGAATATGGCTAAAGCCTTATGTGAAGGAAATATGCCCTAGAGGCAATAATAAAGATGTTATTTGTATTTCCTTATATCATGATAAATGTCTTTTATTCATGCTAGAATTGTATTAACCGGAAACTTAGTACATGTGTGGATACATAGACAAAAACAGTATGTCCCTAGTATGCCTCTACTAGACTAGCTCATTGATCAAAGATGGTTATGTTTCCTAGCCATAGGCATGAGTTGTCATTTGATCAACGGGATCACATCATTAGAAGAATGATGTGATGGACAAGACCCATCCGTTAGCATAGCACTATGATCGTTTAGTTTTACTGCTATTGCTTTCTTCATGACTTATACATGTTCCTATGACTATGAGATTATGCAACTCCCGAATACCGTAGGAACACCTTGTGTGCTATCAAACGTCACAACGTAACTGGGTGATCATAAAGATGCTCTACAGGTGTCTCCGAAAGTATTCGTGCTGTTGGCATAGATCAAGATTAGGATTTGTCACTCCGAGTGTCGGAGAGGTATCTCTGGGCCCTCTCGGTAACACACATCACAATAAGCCTTGCAAGCAAAAGACTAATGAGTTAGTCACGAGATGATGTGTTACGTAACGAGTAAAGAGACTTGCCGGTAACGAGATTGAACTAGGTATAGAGATACCGACGATCGAATCTCGGGCAAGTAACATACCGTTGACAAAAGGAACAACGTATGTTGTTATGCGGTTCTGACCGATAAAAGATCTTCGTAGAATATGTAGGAGCCAATATGAACATCCAGGTTCCGCTATTGGTTATTGACCGGAGATGAGTCTCAGTCATGTCTACATAGTTCTCGAACCCGTAGGGTCCGCACGCTTAACGTTTGATGACGATCGGTATTATGAGTTTATGAGTTTTGATGTACCGAAGGTAGTTCGGAGTCCCGGATGAGATCACGGACATGACGAGGAGTCTCGGAATGTCCGAGACATAAAGATTGATATATTGGACGACTATATTCGGACACCGGAAGTATACCGGAAAAGTTTCGGATTTAACGGGATTGCCGGAGGGGGTTACCGGAACCCCCTACGAAGGGGGATGGTCCATAGTGGGCCTTATGGAAAAGAGAGAGGCAGCCCATAGGGCTGGCTGGCGGCCCACCTAGGGTTCCTAGTTGGACTAGGATTGGGGGGGGGCACCTCTTCCTCTTTTACTTTCCCTCTCTTCCTTCTTTGGTGATTCCTACTAGGAATAGGATTGCAATCCTATTCCTAGTAGGATTGCATCCCTAGCCGCACCAAACAAGGGCCAGCCGGCCTCCCCCCTTGCTCCTTTATATACGGGGGCAGGGGGGCACCCAAAGACACACAAGTTGAATTGTTCCAGCCGTGTGCGGTGCCCCCCTCCACAGAAACACACCTCGGTCATACCGTCGCGGTGCTTAGGCGAAGCCCTGCGCCGGTGAATACATCATATCCGTCACCACGCCGTCGTGCTGACGAAACTCTCCCGTGAAGCTCAACTGGATCAAGAGCTCGTGGGACGTCATCAAGCTGAACATGTGCTGAACGCGGAGGTGCCGTACGTTCGGTGCTTGATCGGTTGAATCACGAAGAAGTTCGACTACATCAACCGCGTCACTTGACGCTTCCGCTTCCGGTCTACAAGGGTACGTAGACACACTCTTCCCTCTCGTTGCTATGCATCTGGTAGATAGATCTTGCGTGATCGTAGGAAAATTTTTAAATACTACGTTCCCCAACAGTGGCATCATGAGCCAGGTCTATGCGTAGATGATATGCACGAGTAGAACACAATGAGTTGTGGGCGATACTAGTCATACTGCTTACCAGCATGTCATACTTTGCTTCGGCGGTATTGTGAGATGAAGCGGCCCAGACCGACATTACGCGTACGCTTACGCGAGACTGGTTTCACCGTTACGAGCACTCGTTGCTTAAAGGTGACTGGCGGGTGTCTGTCTCTCTCACTTTAGCTGAATCAAGTGTGGCTACGCCCGGTCCTTGTGAAGGTTAAAACAGCACATACTTGACGAAACATCGTTGTGGTTTTGTATGCGTAGGTAAGAACGGTTCTTGCTAAGCCCGTAGCAGCCACGTAAAACTTGCAACAACAAAGTAGTGGACATCTAACTTGTTTTTGCAGGGCATGTTGTGATGTGATATGGTCGAGACATGATGAGTTATACGGTTTTGTATGAGATGATCATGTTTTGTAATGTTATCGGCAACTGGCAGGAGCCATATGGTTGTCGCTTTATTGTATGAAATGCAATCGCCTTGTAATTGCTTTACTTTATCACCAAGCGGGAGCGATAGTCGTAGAAGCAATAGTTGGCGAGAGGACAACGATGCTACGATGGAGATCAAGGTGTCACGCCGGTGACGAAGGTGATCATGGAGGTGCTTTGGAGATGGAGATCAAAAGCACAAGATGATGATGGCCATATCATGTCACATATTTTGATTGCATGTGATGTTTATCTTATTATGCTTCTTATTTTTCTTAGAACGACGGTAGCATTATAAGATGATCCCTTACTAAATTTCAAGGTATAAGTGTTCTCCCTGAGTATGCACCGTTGCGAAAGTTCGTCGTGCCGAGACACCACGTGATGATCGGGTGTGATAAGCTCTACGTTCAAATACAACGGGTGTAAGCCAGTTTTGCACACGCAGAATACTCGGGTTAAACTTGACGAGCCTAGCATATGCAGATATGGCCTCGGAACACTGGAGACCGAAAGGTCGAGCGTGAATCATATAGTAGATATGATCAACATAAGATGTTCACCATTGATACTACTCCATCTCACGTGATGATCGGACATGGTTTAGTTGATTTGGATCACGTGATCATTTAGATGACCAGAGGGATGTCTATCTAAGTGGGAGTTCTTTAAATTAAAATGATTAAATTGAACTTTAATTTATCATGAACTTAGTCCTGATAGTTTTGCATATCTATGTCGTTGTAGATCAATGGCCCGTGCTACCGTTCCTTTGAATTTTAATGCATTCCTAGAGAAAGCTAAGTTGAAAGATGATGGTAGCAATTACACGGACTGGGTCCGTAACCTGAGGATTATCCTCATTGCTGCACAGAAGAATTATGTCCTTGAAGCACCGCTAGGTGACAAGCCCCCTCCCGCTAATGTAGACGCTTTGAACGTCTGGCAGTCACGGTCTGATGACTACACGATAGTTCAGTGTGCCATGCTTTACGGCTTAGAACCGGGACTTCAACGACGTTTTGAACGTCATGGACCATATGAGATGTTCCAGGAGTTGAAGTTAATATTTCAAGCAAATGCCCGGATTGAGAAATATGAGATTTCCAATAAGTTCTATAGCTGCAAGATGGAGGAGAATAGTTCTATCAGTGAACACTTGCTCACAATGTATGGGCACTACAATCATATGACTCAACTTGGTTGTCAAGTTGATGAGAATAGTGTTATTGATAGAATTCTTCGATCACTACCACCAAGCTATAATGGCTTCGTGATGAACTATAATATGCAAGGGATGCAAAAGACAATTCCCGAGCTCTTCGCTATGCTCACAGCTGCGGAGGTAGAAATCAAAAAGAAGCATCAAGTGTTGATGGTTAACAACACCACTAGTTTCAAGAGAACCAAGCCTGAAACTGAGTGCTTCTACTGCAAGGGGACTGGACACTGGAAGCGGAACTGCCCCAAGTATTTGGCGGATAAGAAGGATGGCAAGGTGAACAAAGGTATATGTGATATACATGTTATTGATGTGTACCTTACTAATGCTCGTAGTAGTACCTGGGTATTTGATACCGGTTCGGTTGCTAATATTTGTAACTCGAAACAGGGACTACGGATTAAACGAAGATTGGCTAAGGACGAGGTGACGATGCGCGTGGGAAACGGTTCCAAAGTCGATGTGATCGCCATCGGCACGCTACCTCTACATCTACCTTCGGGATTAGTTTTAGACCTAAATAATTGTTATTTGGTGCCAGCGTTGAGCATGAACATTATATCTGGATCTTGTTTGTTGCGAGACGGTTATTCATTTAAATCAGAGAATAATGGTTGTTCTATTTTTATGAATAATATCTTTTATGGTCATGCACCCTCAAAGAGTGGTCTATTCTTATTGGATCTCAATTGTAGTGATACACATATTCATAATATTGAAACCAAAAGATGCAAGGTTAATAATGATAGTGCAACTTATTTGTGGCACTGCCGTTTAGGTCATATTGGTGTAAAACGCATGAAGAAACTCCATAGTGATGGACTTTTGGAATCACTTGATTATGAATCACTTGGTGCTTGCGAACCATGCCTCATGGGCAAGATGACTAAAACTCCGTTCTCCGGAACTATGGAGCGAGCAACAGATTTGTTGGAAATCATACATACTGATGTATGTGGACAATTGAGTGTTGAAGCACGTGGCGGGTATCGTTATTTTCTGACCTTCACTGATGATTTGAGCAGATATGGGTATATCTACTTAATGAAGCACAAGTCTGAAACATTTGAAAAGTTCAAAGAATTTCAGAGTGAAGTAGAGAATCATCGTAACAAGAAAATAAAGTTTCTACGATCTGATCGTGGAGGAGAATATTTGAGTTACGAGTTTGGTCTTCATTTGAAACAATGTGGAATAGTTTCACAACTCACGCCACCCGGAACACCACAGCGTAATGGTGTGTCTGAACGTCGTAACCGTACTTTATTGGATATGGTACGATCTATGATGTCTCTTACCGATTTACCACTATCGTTTTGGGGTTATGCTTTAGAGACAGCTGCATTCACGTTAAATAGGGCACCATCTAAATCCGTTGATACGACACCTTATGAACTATGGTTTGGCAAGAAACCAAAGTTGTCGTTTCTTAAAGTTTGGGGCTGCGATGCTTATGTGAAAAAGCTTCAACCTGATAAGCTCAAACCCAAGTCGGAGAAATGTGTCTTCATAGGATACCCAAAAGAGACTGTTGGGTACACCTTCTATCACAGATCAGAAGGCAAGATATTCGTTGCTAAGAATGGATCCTTTCTAGAGAAGGAGTTTCTCTCGAAAGAAGTGAGTGGGAGGAAAGTAGAACTTGATGAGGTAATTGTACCTTCTCCCGGATTGGAAAGTAGTACATCACAGAAAATTGTTCCAGTGATTCCTACACCAAACAGTGAGGAAGTTAATGATGATGATCATGAAACTTCAGATCAAGTTTCTGCTGAACGTCGTAGATCAACCAGAGTACGTTCCGCACCATAGTGGTACGACAACCCAGTTCTGGAAATCATGTTACTAGACCATGATGAACCTACGAACTATGAGGAAGCGATGATGAGCCCAGATTCCGCAAAATGGCTTGAAGCCATGAAATCTGAGATGGGATCCATGTATGAGAACAAAGTGTGGACTTTGGTTGACTTGCCCGATGATCGGCAGGCCATCGAAAATAAATGGATCTTCAAGAGGAAGACCGACGCAGACGGTAATGTTACTGTTTATAAAGCTCGACTTGTTGCGAAAGGTTTTCGACAAGTTCAAGGAGTTGACTACGATGATACTTTCTCACCTGTAGCGATGCTTAAGTCTGTCCGAATCATGTTAGCAATTGCCGCATTTTATGATTATGAAATCTGGCAAATGGATGTCAAAACTGCATTCCTGAATGGATATCTCAAAGAAGAGTTGTATATGATGCAACCAGAAGGTTTTGTCGATCCAAAAGGTGCTAACAAAGTATGCAAGCTCCAGCGATCCATCTATGGACTGGTGCAAGCATCTCGAAGTTGGAATATACGCTTTGATGAGGTGATCAAAGCATATGGTTTTATACAGACTTTTGGAGAAGCCTGTATTTACAAGAAAGTGAGTGGGAGCTCTGTAGCATTTCTAATATTATATGTGGATGACATATTGTTGATTGGAAATGATATAGAATTTCTGGATAGCATAAAAGGATACTTGAATAAGAGTTTTTCAATGAAAGACCTCGGTGAAGCTGCTTATATATTAGGCATCAAGATCTATAGAGATAGATCAAGACGCTTAATTGGACTTTCACAAAGCACATACCTTGATAAGATTTTGAAGAAGTTCAAAATGGATCAGTCAAAGAAAGGGTTCTTGCCTATATTACAAGGTATGAAGTTGAGTAAGACTCAATGCCCGACCACTGCAGAAGATAGAGAGAAAATGAAAGTCAGTCCCTATGCCTCAGCCATAGGATCTATCATGTATGCAATGCTGTGTACCAGACCTGATGTGTGCCTTGCTATTAGTCTAGCAGGGAGGTACCAAAGTAATCCAGGAGTGGATCACTGGACAGCGGTCAAGAACATCCTGAAGTATCTGAAAAGGACAAAGGATATGTTTCTCGTGTATGGAGGTGACAAAGAGCTCGTCGTAAACGGTTACGTCGATTCTAGCTTTGACACTGATCCGGATGACTCTAAGTCACAAACCGGATATGTATTTTTATTGAACGGTGGAGCTGTCAGTTGGTGCAGTTCCAAGCAAAGCGTCGTGGCGGGATCTACGTGTGAAGCGGAATACCTAGCTGCTTCAGAAGCAGCAAATGAAGGAGTCTGGATGAAGGAGTTCATATCCGATCTAGGTGTAATACCTAGTGCATCGGGTCCAATGAAAATCTTTTGTGACAACACTGGGGCAATAGCCTTGGCGAAGGAATCCAGGTTTCACAAGAGAACAAAGCACATCAAAAGACGCTTCAATTCCATCCGCGATCTAGTCAAGGAGGGAGACATAGAGATTTGCAAAATACATACGGATCTGAATGTTGCAGACCCGTTGACTAAGCCTCTTCCACGGGCAAAACATGATCAGCACCAGGACTCCATGGGTGTGAGGATCATCACTTTGTAATCTAGATTATTGACTCTAGTTCAAGTGGGAGACTGAAGGAAATATGCCCTAGAGGCAATAATAAAGATGTTATTTGTATTTCCTTATATCATGATAAATGTCTTTTATTCATGCTAGAATTGTATTAACCGGAAACTTAGTACATGTGTGGATACATAGACAAAAACAATATGTCCCTAGTATGCCTCTACTAGACTAGCTCATTGATCAAAGATGGTTATGTTTCCTAGCCATAGACATGAGTTGACATTTGATCAACGGGATCACATCATTAGAAGAATGATGTGATGGACAAGACCCATCCGTTAGCATAGCACTATGATCGTTTAGTTTTACTGCTATTGCTTTCTTCATGACTTATACATGTTCCTATGACTATGAGATTATGCAACTCCCGAATACCGTAGGAACACCTTGTGTGCTATCAAACGTCACAACGTAACTGGGTGATCATAAAGATGCTCTACAGGTGTCTCCGAAAGTATTCGTGGTGTTGGCATAGATCAAGATTATGATTTGTCACTCCGAGTGTCGGAGAGGTATCTCTGGGCCCTCTCGGTAACACACATCACAATAAGCCTTGCAAGAAAAAGACTAATGAGTTAGTCACAAGATGATGTGTTACGGAACGAGTAAAGAGACTTGCCGGTAACGAGATTGAACTAGGTATAGAGATACCGACGATCGAATCTCGGGCAAGTAACATACCGTTGACAAAAGGAACAACGTATGTTGTTATGCGGTTCTGACCGATAAAAGATCTTCGTAGAATATGTAGGAGCCAATATGAACATCCAGGTTCCGCTATTGGTTATTGACCGGAGATGAGTCTCAGTCATGTCTACATAGTTCTCGAACCCGTAGGGTCCGCACGCTTAACGTTTGATGACGATCGGTATTATGAGTTTATGAGTTTTGATGTACCGAAGGTAGTTCGGAGTCCCGGATGAGATCACGGACATGACGAGGAGTCTCGGAATGTCCGAGACATAAAGATTGATATATTGGACGACTATATTCGGACACCGGAAGTATACCGGAAAAGTTTCGGATTTAACGGGATTGCCGGAGGGGGTTACCGGAACCCCCTACGAAGGGGGATGGTCCATAGTGGGCCTTATGGAAAAGAGAGAGGCAGCCCATAGGGCTGGCCGGCGCCCCACCTAGGGTTCCTAGTTGGACTAGGATTGGGGGGGGGGGGCGCCACCTCTTCCTCTTTTACTTTCCCTCTCTTCCTTCTTTGGTGATTCTTACAAGGAATAGGATTGCAATCCTATTCCTAGTAGGATTGCATCCCTAGCCGCACCAAACAAGGGCCAGCCGGCCTCCCCCCTTGCTCCTTTATATACGGGGGCAGGGGGGCACCCAAAGACACACAAGTTGAATTGTTCCAGCCGTGTGCGGTGCCCCCCTCCACAGAAACACACCTCGGTCATACCGTCGCGGTGCTTAGGCGAAGCCCTGCGCCGGTGAATTCATCATATCCGTCACCACGCCGTCGTGCTGATGAAACTCTCCCGTGAAGCTCAACTGGATCAAGAGCTCGTGGGACGTCATCAAGCTGAACGTGTGCTGAACGCGGAGGTGCCGTACGTTCGGTGCTTGATCGGTTGAATCGCGAAGAAGTTCGACTACATCAACCGCGTCACTTGACGCTTCCGCTTCCGGTCTACAAGGGTACATAGACACACTCTTCCCTCTCGTTGCTATGCATCTGGTAGATAGATCTTGCGTGATCGTAGGAAAAAATTTAAATACTACGTTCCCCAACATTATGGCCATCCGATTCTCCTCTAGAAATTATGGAGGATTTGGCAAACCTGTTTAAAGGAGCTTGGAGCCGCTTTGAGCTATGGAAAATGTCAGCATGCCGGGAAGGTTCAAAGGTACAAGTCCGGATTACCCGATTGTAACAATCGAAGAGGTGCTCCCTTTACACCCTAGCCGAACAATCGGGGACATATGGTGTAAACACAGGAGCGAGGCAACCCATCTTGGCCAAAACTTAAGTCATAGAGGTGCATATAATGGCGAAAAGAATGTATAAAACAAACGACGTAAGTAATGTAAGCGACGAGATTTAATAGTAAGCTTCGTTAGAGAAGCCCCCAATTATCTTGGGGTATATACATTTAAAGATGTGTACCCCTAACAGTTCAGTATATCTGAACGCATCCTGGGAATTTAAAAGAGAAAGCAAAAAGGGAGAGGAGAAAAAAGGAAACCTAGTCCAAAATAAAAATGAAAGGTGCAACCGGACTATCCGTAGAATCATCAGAGCCTAGTAGCGTTCCATGGGTTTGGCTCAACGTGGTTATCTGATGCATTTCGAAGGCGATAGGTTCCTCCGGTGAGAACTTCATCTATGATGAAGGGCCCCTCCCATATTGGTTTGAGCTTGTCCTTTTCTTCTCTAGGAGGCGCACAACGAGTTTGCCAACATTGTATGTTTTGGTCCGCACTTCTCTGCTCTGGTATTGCCTGGCCCGTTGTTGATAGAATGCGGAACGAGCTCGCGAGATCTTGCGCTCCTCTTCAAGGACATCTAGGTCATCCTGCCGATCGTGCTCGGCCTCTCGCTCTTCGTGCATACGTACCCGAGGTGAGCCGTGAATAATGTTGCAGGGCAGAACAACCTCTGCGCCGTACACCATGAAGAAAGGTGTGTATCCGGTTGTCCGGTTAGGTGTGGTCCGCAGCCCCAGAGTACGAAGTCAAGCACCTCAACCCAGTGTTTATCTGACTCCCATAGGGAGCGCACTAGTCGGGGTTTAATGCCACTCATTATTAAGCCATTGTCCCGTTCGACCTGACCGTTTGTTTGAGGGTGGTAGACGGATGCATAATCAAGTTTAATGCCCAACTTGGCACACGGGTTTTTCACCTCATCAGCCGTAAAGTTGGAGCCATTATCTGTGATAATGCTGTGTGGGACACCATAACGGTGTACCACGCTGGATATAAAATCAATCACTGGCCCTGCTTTACCGTTTTTACCGGTTTGGCTTCTATCCATGTAGTGAATTTATCCACCATAACTAGTAAGTTTTCTTTTTGTGGCTTCCCCTTTAAGGGGTCTGACCATATCCAGCCCCCAGACTGCAAAAGGCCAAGTAATGGGGATGGTTCTTAAGGCGATGGGAGGCATATGACTTTGATTGGCGAAAAGATGACATCCCACACAATGTTGGACGAGGGCTTGTGCATCTGCTCGGGTCGTTGGCCAAAAAAAGCATGTTCGGAAAGCTGTGCTTACGAGAGCTCGAGCTGCAGCGTGATGGCCGCCCAGACCAGCATGTATTTCGGCCAAAAGTTGTCGTCCCTCCTCTTCGGAGATGCACCTTGGAAGAACACCAGTAGTGCTTTTTTTTGTACAATTCACCTTCATGAACATGGTAGGCTTTAGAGCGTCGAGCTATACGACGGGCCTCATTTTGATCATCGGGGAGCTCTTGCCTATTAAGGTAGGCCAGGAATGGTTCGGTCCAAGGAGTGATGACGGCCATGATCTCATGAGCCGAATGTGTTATTTTCATATCCGGATCCCCGATGATATCTGTGTTGTGTTTGGCTATTGGGGGTGTGATCAGGTCTGAACTAGCGTCTTTGCTCTCGTCCTGCCACACTACAGATGGCTTGAACAACCCTTACACAAAGGTGTTAAGTGGGACTAGGTCACGGTTAGCGCCCATGCAAGCGAGTATGTCCTCTGCCCGATTATTGTCTCGAGCGACCTGATTGAATTCGAGCCCCTCAAACCAAGCCGGTATTTTTAATATGGTGTTTCGATAAGCTACCATTTTTGGATCTTTCACATCAAACTCTCCGTTTACCTGAGATATTGCGAGGTTTGAGTCTCCGCGCGCCTCTAGGCATTGTATGCCCATGGACACAACCATGCGGAGACTATGTAGTAGTGCCTCGTATTCAGCAGCGTTGTTTGAGTCTGTATACATAATTTGTAATACGTAGTGGACTGTGTCCCATGTGGGGGATGTCAAGATGATGCCAGCCCCCAGTCCGGCTAGCATTTTAGAACCGTCGAAATACATGGCCCAGTTAGAGTATGAACTGTACTCTTTAGGGAGTTCGGCTTTCGTCCACTCTGCGACGAAGTCAGCCAACATGTGAGATTTGATAGTTCGGCGCGGCTTGTATGTTATTTCGAACGGTAAGAGCTCAGTGGCACATTTAGCTATGCCGCTAGTGGCGTCCTTGTTGTTTATAATATCATTAAGTGGTACCTCGGATGCTACTGTGATCAAACACTCTTGAAAGTAGTGTCGGAGCTTCCGGGATGCCATAAACACCGCATAAGCAATCTTTTTATAATGGGGGTATCGTGATTTGCACGGTGTAAGAACCTCCGATACGTAATAGACTGGTTTTTGGATCGGGAATTTATGCCCCTCTTCCTCTCGTTCAATGATGAGCACATCACTCACAACCTAGTGAGTTGCTAAGATATAAAGTTACATTGGCTCGCCAACACTTGGAGCGGCTAGGATTCGATTGCCCGCTAATAGGGCCTTTATTTCTTCCAATCTAGCTATAGCCGCCTCCGTCCATTCAAAGTTGTCCGTGCGCCTGATTAGTCTATAAAGTGGTAATGCTTTTTCTCCTAGTCCGGAGATGAAACAGCTTAAGGCCGCTACGCACCCTACTATCTTTTGAACCTGTTTTAGGTCGGTTGGTGTAGCCAATTGTGGCAAAGCTTGGATTTTAGCTGGGTTTGCTTCAATTCCTCTATGGGAGACAATGAACCCTAATAGCTTTCTGGCTGGAATGCCAAAGACGCATTTTTCTGGATTGAGCCGTATGTCATATGTTCGGAGGTTGTTGAATGTGAGGCGGATATTGTCCACCAATGATTCGACGTGTTTGGTCTTGATGACTACGTCGTCCACGTATGCCTCCACTGTCTTGCCAATTTGTTTCTCTAAGCATGTTTGAATCATGTGTTGATAAGTGGCGCTGGCGTTTTGAGCCCAAAAGGCATAGTGTTAAAACAGAAAGGCCCGTACGGGGTGATAAATGCCGTTGTGGCCTGGTCGGATTCCTTCTTTTTTATCTGATGATATCCGGAGTAAGCGTCGAGGAAGCATAGTGAGTCATGTCCTGCTGTCGCATCAATAATCTCATCAATGCGGGGCAACGAAAAATGATCCTTAGGGCAAGCCTTGTTTAGGTCTTTGAAATCGACACAGAGGCGCCATGATTTATCCTTCTTAGGCACCATGACCAAATTGGCTAGCCAATCCTGGTGTTTAATTTCTGTGATGAACCTGTCTTCAAGTAATTTGGCTAGCTCCTCCCCCATGGCTTGTCTTTTGGGTTCGAAAAATCATCGCAGTGATTGCTTGACCGGTTTGAATCCTTTGGTGATGTTGAGGCTGTGTTCCTCCAATATGCATGGGATCCTAGGCATGTCTGAAGGGTGCCAGGCGAATATATCCCAGTTTTCACACAGGAATGCGTGTAAAGTGGTGTCCATCGTTGGGTCTAGCCGTGCTCCGATGGATGTTGTTTTATTAGGGTCCGTCGGATGCACCTGAAATTTAACAATTTCGTGTGCTGGCTTGAAAAAGGTGGATTTAGACCTCTTATCGAGGACCACATCGTCCTTGTCCATCGTGAATCATAGGGTGGTTAATTCTTTGGCCGGAAAGGCTTCGGATAGTGCCTCAAGATCCAAGGATGCGTTTTTATTTTTGGCGCGGAGTGCTTTGTCCGGATCACTTGTGACTGTGATTATTCCATTGTGCCCTGGCATTTTAAGCTTCATGTACTCGTATTGGGGTATGGATTGAAAGCGTGAGAAGGTGTCTCGCCCTAGAAGGGCCTGGTATCCACTGTTAAAGGGGACAATGTGAAATAGCAGCTCTTCTGACCTGTAGTTTTCAGGTGTGCCGAATACTACATTGAGTTTAATGCTTCCCAAACATCGGATCTCCTGGCTGGGGATAATTCCTCGAAAGGTTGTATTACTTTGCTCTATGTGGGCTTTATCAACCTGCATTTTGTCGGGCGTGTCCTCATAGATGAGGTTAAGTCCACTGCCGCCATCCATGAGCACTTTGGTAAGACGAAACCGTCTACTATTGGGTTTAGCACAAGAGCGGCTGGTGCTCTGACTGATCGGACCCTTGGTTCGTCGTCATCGGTGAAGGTAATTGCCGCGTCGTTCCATGGGCTTACTGCGGTTATTTGGTGGACCACGGCGAGCTCGCGAAGTGCCCTCTTATGCTGATTATTTGAAGAGAAGGTCTTGAAGACCGTGAGGACATTGAAATCATGCTCTTCCAGAGGGTGTTTCTCTGGAGTTGTGGTGGCGAGGATGGCCTCGCCACTTTTAGCTACCTGTCGGAGTACCCAACATGCTCGAAGGCTGTGAGTTGGGATTGTGGTAGAGATTGCATGTATTGGGCAGGGCTTGTCTAGGAGTTTGTCAAGAACGGACCTGTATCCCATAAAGGGTTTATTTTTCTTGTTGACGGGTTTATGATCGGATGCCCCATTAGGGTATGTCCGTTTTGCTTTAGCGGCATATTGCCCAAAGACGAACTGTTCCGAATGGGTGTTTTGGGCCTTCCATGTGCTTTCCATTGCACAGTACTTCCGTACTAAGTGTGAAAACTCTGTGAAACTATGTATGTGATGGCGGTTGAGGGCGTTCAAAATTCCCTCGTCAGTGCAATTACGATGAAAGACTGGAACCGCATCATCGTCGCAACAATCTTTAATCTTGTTTTAACAAGTAGGAACCTGACCCAAAAGTGATGGACCGTCTCCCGAGGTTGCTGTCGCACACACATAAAGTCATATATGTCTGGAGGGCTAGAATTACTTGGAGAGTATTTATTGTGGTGGGTGGGTGTGGTAAAATTTGAATCCCGACCCGATATAGTATCCGGAGATCGGGTAGATCTCGGGTAGGGGGGCCCAGGCTATGAGTCTAAGGATCGATGGTAACAAGAGATGCTGGGACACGATGTTTACCCAGGTTCGGGCCCTCTTAATGGAGGTAATACCCTACTTCCTGCTTGATTGATCTTGATGAATATATGGGTTACAAGAGTTGATCTACCTTGAGATCGTAATGGCTAAACCCTAGATGTCTAGCCTATGATTGTTTTATCCGCCTCCACGGACTAAATCCTCCAGTTTATATACACACCGGAGGGGGCCTAGGGTTTTACAAATTTACTTGCGGAGGAAGGAAACATTACACCCGGACATCGAATTTGCCTTTCTACGTACATAGGAGTCCTACCCGAACACGGGGTATGGTCTTCTGCTTTTATCTTCATGGTCCATCAGTCCGACCCACAACAAATAGTCCAGACACTCGAGGACCCCCAAATCCAGGACTCCCTCAGTGAGGGTGTCTGTCTTTCCTTCCATAGGTGGCAGGGTCTGATGTGGGCATTGTGATGATACTTTCGCCCCTGGCCTTGTTCGGATGCAGAGAGGATTTATCTACCCGACCTCATGTCATCCTGGTCGGCTGACGTGTTTTGGTCCCTGTGGGGTGCTTTCACATATTGGTCTCCTTCGTACGTGGATGGGCTTTGTCTACTCGTCCTCTTAATATTACGGCCCCTAGGTGGATGGTGTCTTATATGCCCGGCTCTTGGACACCGCGATCTGGTCGGCTGATATGGTCAGCGTGTGGGTTGCTTTGTCTTTTGATCGCATTCTTCCCCTTGATCAGTTGATCGTTTTGCTTGGGCTCTCTTTTGCATGTGTAGTGTTGGGTGGGTGTCGAGTTGTGGCACGACGACATGTGCCCATGGACTGTCTGGTCGGTTTGCTTGGTTTCTTTCTACCCACGTAGTTCTGGGTGGGACATTTGGGGTTTTCGGTTGCTGTCCCCTGCTACTTCTTGATCTTGCCGTGATTTTTCCCTTGATGTGGAAAGGGTGATGCAACAAAGTAGAGATACGTATTTCCCTGAGTTGAGGACCAAGGTATCAATCCAGTAGGAGGCACAATCAATTCTCCAATCTACGCACCTGCATAAACTAACTAACACTTGCACACAACGCGGAAAAGGGGTTGTCAACCCCTTCACGGTCACGAACAAGAGTGAGATCTGATAGAGATAGATTAAAACCAAAAGTAAAAAAGCAAAATAAAGTAAACACAAAATAATTACAGCAAGATATTTTTGGGTTTTGGGTTTTATAGATCTGAAAATATATGATGGAAAATAGACCCAAGGGCCATAGGTTTCACCAGAGGCTTCTCTCTCGGAGAAAGCATACAATGGGTAGACAAATTACTGTCGAGCAATTGATAGAAAAGCACAAATTTATGATGATATCTCAGGCAATGATCATGAATATAGGCATCACGTCCGTGACAAGTAGACCGACTCCTTCCTGCATCTACTACTATTACTCCACTCATCGACCGCTATCCAGCATGCATCTAGAGTATTAAGTTAAAAATAGAGTAACACCTTAAGCAAGATGACATTATGTAGAGGGATAAACTCATGCAATATGATATAAACCCCATCTTTTTATCCTTAATGGCAAAAGTACAATACGTGCCTCACTACCCCTACTATGTCACTGGGTGAGGACACCGCAAGATTGAACCCATCACCAAGCACCTCTCCCACTGCAAAAAAAACCTATCTAGTTGGCCAAACCAAATCGATAGATCTAAGAGAAATACAAAGCTATCTCAATCATGCATAAAAGAGTTCAGAGAAGATTGAAATAATATTCATATATAATCTGATCATAAATCCACAATTCATCAGATCTCGACAAACACATTGCAAAAGAAGATTACATCGAATAGATCTCCAAGAACATCAAGGAGACCATTGTATTGAAGATCAAAGAGAGAGAAGAAGCCATCTAGCTACTAGCTATGGACCCGTAGGTATGTGGTAAACTACTCACACATCATTAGAGGGGCAACAAAGTTGATGTAGATGCCCTCCGTGATCGAATGCCCCTCTGGCGGAGTATGGAAAAAGGCCCGAAGATGGGATCTCACGGGAAGAGAGATCTGCGGTGGAGGAAAAGTATTTTCGTGGATGCCTTTAGGGTTTTTGGATTATTTCTGAATTTATAGGCTAAGGAGTAGGGTCGGGGGACTCTTGAGGGGGCCACAAGCCCAGGGGCACCCCCTGTGGCTTGTCGCCTCCTCGGGGATCTTCTGACTTGAACTCCAAATCTTCTAGATGCCTTCTGGTCCAAGAAAAATCATGGCAAAAGTTTTATTCCGTTTGGACTCCGTTTGATATTCCTTTTCTGAAAAACTCAAAAACAAGGAAAAATAGAAACTGGCACCGGGCTCTAGGTTAATAAGTTAGTCCCAAAATAATATAAAATTGCATATTAATGCATATAAAACATCCAAAGTTGATAATATAATTGCATGGAACAATAAAAAAATTATAGATACGTTGGAGACGTATCAAGCATCCCCAAGCTTCATTCCCGCTCGTCCTCGAGTAGGTAAATGATAAAACAATTTTTTTGATGTGGAATGCTACCTAACATAATTATCAATGCAATCTTATTTATTGTGGCATGAATATTCAGTTCCATAAGATTCAAAACAAAAGTTTAATATTGACATAAAACAATAATACTTCAAGCATACTAATAAAGCAATCACGTCTTCTCAAATAACATGGCAAAAGAAAGTTATCCCTACAAAATCATATAGTTTGGCTATGCTCCATCTTCATCATACAAAGTATTTCATCATGCACAACCCCGGTATTAGTCAAGCAATTGTTTCATACTTTTGTGTTCTCAAACCTTTTCAACTTTCACGCAATACATGAGCGTGAGCCATGGATATAGCACTATAGGTGGAATAGAAGGTGGTAGTAGAGAAAATAAGGGAGAAAGTCACACATCAACTAGGCAAATTAATGGACTATGGTGATGCCCATCTATCGATATCAATGCAAGTGAGTACGAATTGCCATGTAACAGATGCACTAGAGCTATAAGTGTATGAAAACTCAAAAATAAACTAAGTGGGTGTGCATCGCTTGCTCATGAAGACCTAGGGCAATTTGAGGAAGCCCATCATTGGAATATACAAGCCAAGTTCTATAATGAAAAATTCACACTAGTATATGAAAGTGACAAAATAGGAGACTCTCTATTATGAAGAACATGATGCTATTTCAAAGCACAAGTGTGGAAAAATGATAGTAACATTGTCCCTTCTCTCTTTTATCTCATTTTTTCTCATTTTTATTGGGATTCTTTGGCCTCTTTTATTTTATTTGGGCTTCTTTGGCCTCATTTATTTTTTATAAAGTCTGGAGACTCATCCCAACAACTGAGAGAATCATAGCTTCCATCATCCTTTCCTCACATGGGATAATGCTCTAATGATGATCATCACACTTTTATTTACTTACAACTCAAGGAAAATGACTCATAATGATGGGACGGTGGAAGTTGCATGGCAATATATCTTAGAATGGCTATGGAAATAACATAATAGGTAAATATGGTGGCTGTTTTGAGGAGGGGTAAATGGTGCGTTTAATGCACCGGCAAAAGTTGCGTGTTACTAGAGAGGCTAGTGATGACCCACAAGTGTAGGGGATCTATCGTAGTCCTTTTGATAAGTAAGAGTGTCGAACCCAACGAGGAGCAGAAGGAAATGATAGGCAATTTTCAGTAAGGTATTGTCTACAAGCACTGAAATTATAGGTAACAAATAGTTTTGTGATAAGGTAATTGGTAGCAAGTGACAAAAGGTAAAAGTAAATAAGGTGCAACAAGGTGGCCCAATCCTTTTTGTAGCAAAGGACAAGCCTGAACAAACTCTTATATGAAGGAAAGCGCTCCCGAGGACACATGGGAATTATCGTCAAGCTAGTTTTCATCACGATCATCTGATTCACGTTCAGTACTTTGATAATTTGGTACGTGGGTGGACCGGTGCTTGGGTGATGTCCTTACTTGGACAAGCCACCCACTTATGATTAACCTCTAATGCAAGCATCCGCAACTACAAAAGAAGTATTAAGGTAAACCTAACCATAGCATGAAACATATGGATCCAAATCAGCCCCTTACGAAGCAACGCATAAACTAGGGTTTAAGCTTCTGTCACTCTAGCAACCCATCATCTACTTATTACTTCCCAATGCCTTCCTCTAGGCCCAAATAATGGTGAAGTCTCATCTAGTCGACGTTCACATGACACCACTAGAGGAGAGACAACATACATCTCATCAAAATATCGAACGAATACCAAATTCACATGACTACTTATAGCAAGACTTCTCCCATGTCCTCAGGAACAAAAGTAACTACTCACAAGACATAATATTGTTCATGATCAGAGGGGTATTAATATGCATAATGGATCTAAACATACGATCTTCCACCAAATAAACCAACTAGCATCAACTACAAGGAGTAATCAACACTACTAGCAACCCACAGGTACCAATATGAGGTTTGGGTACAAAGATTGGATAAAAGAGATGAACTAGGGTTTGAGAGGAGATGGTGCTGGTGAAGATGTCGATGAAGATAGCCCTTCCCAAGATGGGAGAGTTATTTGTGATGATGGCGGTGACGATTTCCCCCTCCCGGAGAGAAGTATCCCTGGCAGAACAGCTCTGCCAGAGCCCTAGATTGGTTTCTGCCAAGGTTCCGCCTCGAGACGGCGGCGTTTGGTCCCGAAAGCCTCCTTATGTTTTTTTCCAGGTCAAAACACCTCATATAGGAGAAGATGGGCATCGGGGAGCCATCGGG
>LR738710.1:495309104-495325785 GCA_902687465.1 Secale cereale
GGGGGGGGGGCACGAGGCAGGGGGGCGCGCCCCCACCCTCGTGGACAGGTGGTGGCCCCCTGGCGATTTTCTTTCGCCAGATATTTTTTATATTTTTGAAACGGTGTCCTGTGAAGTTTCGGAGCTTTTTTAGTTTGCAGAATAGGTTTCCAGAGTTTGCTTCTTTTCCAGCTCAGAATTCCAGCTGCCGGCATTCTCCCTCTTCATGTAAACCTTGTAAAATAAGAGAGAAAAGGCGTAAGTATTGTGACATAATGCCTAATAACAGCCCATAGTGCAATAAATATCAACATAAAAGCATGATGGAAATGGACGTATCAACTCCCCCAAGCTTAGACCTCGCTTGTCCTCAAGCGAAAGCCGATATCGAAAAATAATGTCCACATGTTTAGAGATAGAGGTGTCGATAAAAATAAAATACGGACATGAGGGCATCATGATCATTCTCATAATAGCAACACACACACACACACACACACACACACACACACACACATATATATGTATATATATATATTGTCATATGATTCTTATGCTAAGGTAACAACTCATTCACAATATCGAGCATGAATCATACCCTTCATTGAAAACCAACAAACTATAATCTCGGTCATTGAAGCAATTGCAATTTATCATAACTTCGGAACGAGTCAATATAAGAGCTTTTCAGCAAGCCTACATACACAACTATCATATAGTCTTTCACAATTGCTCACACCCACGCAATACTTATGGTTATGGAGTTTTAATCGGACACAGAGAAAGATAGGGGCTTATGGTGTTGCACCCAACCTTTTACCTCAAGGGTAATGTCAACAGTAACAGAACATGAAAACTTACATCCAAGTGGGTATATATGTCAGGATCTCTCCAACACAATGTGCTTGCCAAAGGATACAATGTAAAAAGGAAAGGTGAATTTCACCTTGACTCTTATAAGGCATAGATAAGAGATAGGCCCTTCGCAGAGGGAAGCAGAGGTTGTCATGTGTTTTTATGGTTGGATGCACAAAGTCTTAGCACAGAAGAACATCACTTTATATTGCCACTTGTGATAAGGACCTTTACTATGCAGTCCGTAGCTTTTATTACTTCCATATCACAAGATCGAATAAAGCTTATTTCCACCACACTAATAAATCATACATATTTTAGCGAGTTTGCAACATGACAACTTACTTGAAGGATCTTACTCAATCCATAGGTAGGTATGGTGGACTCTCATGGCAAAACTGGGTTTAAGGATGTATGGAAGCACAAGTAGTATCTCTACTTGGTGCGAAGAGTTTTGGCTAGCATGAGGGGGAAAGGCAAGCTCAACATGCTGGATGATCCATGATAATATACTTTATTTCGGATATAAGAAAACATAACCCATTATGTTGTCTTCCTTGTCCAACATCAACTCTTTAGCATGTCATATTTTAATGAGTGCTCACAATCATAAAAGATGTCCAAGATAGTATATTTGTATGTGAAGCCTCTCTTTCTTTATTACTTCCTATTAACTTCAACGATGACGAAAACTATGTTTGTCAACTCCCAACAACTTTTATTCATCATACTCTTTATATGTGAAGTCATTACTTCCCATAAGATCAATATGATCTCTTGGATACTCTTTATGTTTTCTTTCTTTTTATCATGACCAAAGTGAGGAAATCAAGCCCTTGACTCAACACTAATCTTTATTATATAGCTCACAGACTCGATTACAAAGGGTAAAGATCATAAAGCGAAAGCTCACAACTGGATCATGCCAACTTTATTCTACTAGATCAAGATACTACCAAAAGAATCGAACTAAGAAAAACGGTAAAGATAGGAGTGATGGTGATACGATACCGGGGTCACTCCCCCAAGCTTGGCAGTTGCCAAGGGGAGTGCCCATACCCATATGATTATGTCTCCTTCTTCGGTGGTGGTGATGATGGAGTCGAAAGTAGTGACGCCGGATCATCATATATACCTTTGAGTGCAGCTATATACTCCTTCAACAAAATATTTTCACTTGTGAGATACTTGTTTTGAATTTGAGCTAACTCAATCATCTTGGAAGCTTCAATCTCAGTTGAAGTAAAGAGGCTGGGAAGAGGTTGATGGATGTCTTCTTCTCCCAGTGCCGGAGCCTGATCTTCCACCTCCTTCTTAATCCTCTTCTCCTTGTTGGTCTCCTCGGCTCCTTCCCATATCAGATCTATCTTCATTATCCAAGCACTATTGCCTTCATTGTTGGAGGAAGGAGATGACATGGTGCCTGGCTTCGTCAACCCTAGTAGAAAATAGATTGAAACAGAAACAGAGGATTTTGCGTGATACAGAGGTCAAAACCTTCGGAGGTATATATAATGAATTTTTACCG
Source organism: Secale cereale (assembly GCA_902687465.1). Lineage (NCBI taxonomy): Eukaryota > Viridiplantae > Streptophyta > Magnoliopsida > Poales > Poaceae > Secale > Secale cereale. Next base: position 495,311,467 of record LR738710.1, read on the forward strand.
ACCAAAAGGAGTAACATACAAGAAATCGGAGTCCGGGAGGCACACGAGGTGCCCACGAGGTAGGTGCGCGCCCAGGGGAAGGGGGCGCGCCCTCCACCCTCGTGGACGCCTCGTGTCTCTTCCGGACTGCCACTTATTTTTCTATTTTTCTAATTATTCCAAAACAGTGAAAAATGCCTTTAGAACTGTTTTGGAGTCGGTTTACTTACCGTACCACATACCTCTTCCTTTTCGGAGTCTAAATCGTTCTGGAAAGTGTCCCTTATGTATTCCTCCGGGGTTACGGTTTCAATAACATTGGTTTCAACATTTATAGGGTTACCTGAGATATAATGTTTGATTCTTTGACCGTTCACCACCTTCGGATTTGTCCCTTCGAAGTTGTTGATTTTTATGGCACCGGAACGATAGACCTCCTCGACAACGTAAGGTCCTTCCCACTTAGAGAGAAGTTTTCCTGCAAAAAATCTTAAACGAGAGTTGTATAGCAATACATAATCACCTACATTAAACTCACGCTTTTGTATCCTTTTGGCATGCCATCTATTAACGTTTTCTTTAAACAGCTTGGCATTCTCATAGGCCTGGGTTCTCCATTCATCAACAGAGCTAATGTCAAATAAACTCTTCTCACCGGCAAGTTTGAAATCATAATTGAGCTCTTTAATAGCCCAATATGCCTTATGTTCTAGCTCAAGAGGTAAGTGACAAGCTTTTCCATAAATCATCTTATATGGAGACATACCCATAGGATTTTTGTATACAGTTCTATAGGCCCATAATGCATCATCAAGTTTTTGGACCAATTCTTTCTAGACCTATTAACTGTCTTTTGCAAAATTAATTTCAACTCTCTATTACTTAGTTCTACTTGACCACTAGTCTGTGGGTGATAAGGGGATGCGATTCTATGATTTACATCATACTTAGCAAGCATTTTATGGAAAGCACCATGAATAAAGTGTGAACCACCATCAATCATTAGGTATCTAGGGACTCCAAACCTCGGAAAAATAACTTCTTTAAGCATCTTAATAGAGGTGTTATGATCAACACTACTAGTTGGAATAGCTTCTACCCACTTAGTAATGTAATCAACAGCAACTAAAATATGTGTGTACCCATTAGAGGCAGGAAACGGTCCCATATAATCAAAGCCCCAAACATCAAATGGTTCAATAACAAGTGAATAATTCATAGGCATTTCTTGACGTCTACTAATATTACCAATTCTTTGACATTCATCACAAGATAAGACAAACTTACGGGCATCCTTGAAGAGAGTAGGCCAATAAAAACCAGATTGCAATACCTTATGTGCAGTTCTATCTCCAGCATGGTGTCCTCCATAAGCTTCGGAGTGGCACTTGCGTAGGATCTGTTCCTGTTCATGCTCAGGTACACAACGTCTAATAATACCATCTACTCCTTCTTTATAAATATGTGGGTCATCCCAGAAGTAATGTCTCAAATCATAGAAGAACTTTTTCTTTTGCTGGTATGTGAAGCTAGGACGTATAAACTTAGCAACAATATAATTAGCATAATCAGCATACCATGGAGTAGTATGAGAAGTATTGATGACAACTAATTGTTCATCAGGAAAGATATCATCAATAGGTTGTGGGTCATCAAGTATATTCTCTAGCCTAGACAAGTTATCTGCAACGGGGTTCTCAGCTCCCTTTCTATCAATAATATGCAAGTCAAATTCTTGCAGCAAGAGAACCCATCGAATAAGTCTAGGTTTAGCATCTTTCTTTTTCATGAGGTATTTGATAACAGCATGATCAGTGTGAATAGTTACTTTAGAATCAACAATATAAGGTCTAAACTTATCACAGGCAAATACAACTGCTAAAAATTCTTTCTCAGTAGTAGCATAATTTCTTTGGGCACTGTCTAGAGTTTTACTAGTGTCGGTGTACAAAAAGAGGGGTACACTTTTTGTACCCCTATGACTGTGCACGGGCAGTCTGAGCCACGAGCACCACCACACCAAGCATGGCAAGGGAGGTGAGCCAGGGTAAGATCGAAGCTTGATGGAGACTGGAACAACGCCAAGAACAAGACCACAAAGAGCAAAGGGACGAAGCAGCTTCCCCCGGCAAGGTCCTTGCCGGGAGCCGGCTCTGGCAGCCCCGACAAGACCCTTGCCGCGGCAGCTCACCCCGCGCCTATAGAGCGGATCGCCCTTGAGTCCACCGCCCCCATGGGGCGAGGATTCAGGAGATATCCTCGTGGTGGCATGCAGATCTTTGTGAAGACATCCAAGATCAGATACAAGTTGAGAAGACGACGACCCTTGGCGGGATCCCAGCCAAGGAGAACTACAAGGCCCCCGGCAAGTGATGGCTTCTCGCCCCTCGTTGGTTACCCCAAGTGGAAGGTTTGAGATGTAGCGTAGCGGTAGTTTTCCCTTGGCAAAGATACCAAGGATCGAATCCCGTGAGACTCCGAGGGTCGACAAGAAGGTGTCAATAGCGCCAGAGACTTTTGCTTGACAGGACCTGCACACAGATACAAATAACTTTGCTCCCAACGAGTACAGAGAGGTTGTCAATCCCTCCGGCCTTGTCGTGTACAAAGGATCAAACGCAAGAGATAATAGTGATAGGTGTGACTGCAACTAGTAAATAAGAACATGAAGTAAATAGCGGGTGTGATCAGTGATGGTAATATGGACCAGGGTCCCATGATGTTCACTAGTGATGTCTCTCTCCCAAAAGACGATAAAACAGCTAAGCGAGGTAAACAAATTACAGCTGGGCAATTGACATGATTATGTGCGCAAACCAATGCTAACTATGCTGCAAAGAAAGGTAGAGGCTCAAAAGCATGGGCGGTACGCCAAGGCAAGTAGACCGAAATCCATCTGCATCTACTACTAATCATCCACCTTGAGATATCTATCTAGAACATCTCGCTGGTATTAAGTTGCGAGTCCCACCCATAGTGTAAACTCAAAGCAACAGACAACTGCATTAAAAGAACTTTGCGTAAAGTAAACAATCCTTGCACCCGCAAGTACAAGCACCGTTGTTTTCCCCCTTGTGGCAACAGCACATCCCCTAGACTCATGTTTCTGTCACTCAAGCTAGTCATCGAGGGGCATGAACCCACAATCAAGCATAACGTTCCCTCTTGGAGTTACTACCTACTACTCGGCCAAAGCAATAAATAGCAACGGAGAACATGCAAGAATTACTCAAGAACACTAAATATAAAAGAGGTGAATCAAATATATTACTCACACACAATCTGAACTTAATCTCATAATCCATCGGATCCCAGCAAACTCAGCATAGCAACAGCATAAAGATTACATATGTGCCTCGATCATGTAGGGCAGCTCACGAGGTCTAATCGGTGAAGAACAAAGAGGGGAGGAGAACATCACATAGCTACTGGTCATGGACCCATGGTCCAAGGGGGACTACTCACAACTCATCCGGGAAGCGTCCATGGTGGTGGAGAAGCTCCCGGTGGTGGTTCTCCCCTCCGACAGGGTGCCGGGAAGAGTTCTCCTGGTGCTCCCGATCTTGGAAGCGCGGCAGCGGCGGAACAGAGATGAGATCGCGAAAAAGGGTTCCGTCCTCGAGGGTTTCGGGACGCGGTGTAAATATATGCCAAAGGGGGTTACCAGAGGAGGTAAGGGGGGCCCAGGCGCCCCCCCCGGCGTGGCCAGGGGTGGGGCCGCCCCCTCAGGGCGCCTGGAGCCCCTCTGGCCCCCCTCTGGCCCTACTACTGCCGCATGGAAGCTTCCGGAATGCTGATTTTTTATATATCTTTCTCGGAATTTTTCTGGCAATTTAAGTAATGGGAAAACCTGAAATAGAAAAACAGCAGAAAACAGAAACTAGCACTGGGGTGCACTGAGTTAATAGGTTAGTCCAAATATGATCAAAAGTGTATGGAAGTGCATAAATATCATAGCAATATCACACAAAAGAGGCATGGAGCAAGCAGAAATTATAGATACGTTTTGGACGTATCAACATCCCCAAGCTTAATTCCTGCTCGTCCTTGAGTAGGTAAATGATAACAAGCATAATTTCTGTGGTGACATGCTATCAACCATATAAGAACTTTTAAGTAAAGTAATCAAGGTATGTAATCCAATTCAAGTCATAACAAGCAAGAGTCTATATTAGCATTGTAACAAGTAACATAAGAACATAAAGGTGCAAGAGCTCTCGATGTCCGTGACTCGAATGTCTCCAAATGGTGTTTGCGTGCAAGAAAGGGGATAGGGATATATGAGAGAGTAAAACATAGTTTTTGTATTGTTGAGAACTTAATCTACTAAAGTTTCACACTTGGTCTTCTTTGGAATCTTATCTTGACTCATCCCCAGACCGTCAGCCAGGTACAAGTCAAAATGATCCACTCCCTTTCGATATTTTGAGCACTCATGCAATGGATGAGCGTAAGCAAGAAAGTCGACACTTAGGATGGCAAATAGAGAAGGATGATAGAGGGGGAAGACAAAAAAGGTGTGAAAGGCTCACATCAATAAGGACAATCATCGGCGAGAGAAAGCCAAATGATAGATATGATGCGAGGAGTAGGGATTGCCATGCAACGGATGCACATATGAGCTAAGGTAAGCTCTCCAATGGAACTAGTGGGGGTGCATCCAACTTGCTTGCTCAAGAAGACCTAGAGCTCTTTTGAGGAGGCTCATCATTGGAATATACAAGCCAAGTTCTATAGTGTAAAGGTCCCCACATAGCTATATGCATAAATGATAATCTCTATGGGGTACAAAGTGTAAGATGGAGTACGAGTGTGGATCTCTCAAAAGAAATAGTAGTGTGCCCCCTTCTCTCTTTTTATTTCTTTTTTCTCTTTTTCTCTTTTTTTTTTATTTTTTTGGTGGCCTCAATGGCTCTTTCTATTTATCTCTCATTTGTCCTCTTTGGGATCTTTTTATTTTGTCCTCTTTGGGATCTTTTGATTTGTCCTCTTTGGGATCTTTTCCTCACTTAGGGGCAACACTCTATGTATTACAAGAAGTATAGAAGATCTTTCACACTTTACAAAAGTACTCAACATAAAGAAAATGAAACTATCATGATGTATGCAAATGTATGCCTCTGCCAGTGTAGCAGGATATGCAATGATACTAGCGCGTCATGAAGCAATGATTAGGGCAAGACCCAACTAGCATGCGGCTCATCGATCAAGCAAAAAGCATGTATGACATGAAGATCAAGTCATGAGAGGATGGATGTTGCATGGCAATGTATCTCGGAAAGGCTATGGAAATGCCTTAATAGGTAGGTATGGTGGCTGTTTTGAGGAAGGATATAATGAGGCTTATGATGACAGAGCGTATCGTGCCAAGGATTTGGATGCACCGGCGAAGTATGCGCCAACTCTCGAGGTGAGAAAGGGTAATGCACGGTACCGAAGAGGCTAGAAAAATATGGATAGGTGGAAGTGTCAACCTTCGAATACTCACATTAGTCTGAAGAACTCATACACTTATTATCGGTAACTCTCAATCTAATTAGGAGGTTCACAAAGAGATAAGTACCCCGAGGAGGTGTGTATGGGGGTTTGGTTACCCTTGCTCATCCTCGACCCATGGTACGTGAGTGTACTCTAATATTCGATCCCTCCAAAGATTAGTGATCCATTTAGTAGCTAAAGTTCTCAACTATTTTGTAGGTTTTCGAAAATAAACACGGATTGCCCAAAATACGACATCTATCACTAATAGGCTAAAGCTCTTGACACCAAAAGTTCAGACATTACTCATGGCAATACCTCAAAACTATTGCAAGTTACTACTAAAATTAAATAGCAACCTCAATTACCTACTTTAAGTTTAAGACACACAACTCAGTGCAATAGACAAACTCTCTTAACAAGATAAACATGAACACTCAAGAGAGTTCAGCAACCAACTAAACAAAAGCTCTTTAAAAAGAAAAGCATGAAAACTAAGAGCTAAACATGACAGTAGCTATTGAAAGACAAAGAACATACACAGCAAAGATAAGCATGAAAATCCTATGTTGTGTTCTAGGTTGAAGTGGAGCGTGTTTCTCTCCCACACAAAGAAAGCTGGGTTCTAACTCGTTATGAACAGCAAGCAAAGCTAAAAAAACTAAAAAGGAAACTAAAAGAAAGACGCTCCAAGCATAGCACATAACACATGAAGTGATTAAAATATAGTGGAACGAAAGACGAACTGGTAATTGTTGATGGAGAAGGGGATGCACGGGGGCATCCCCAAGCTTAGACGCTTGAGTCTTCTTGAATATTTCTTGGGGGTGCACGGGGGCATCCCCAAGCTTGAGCGTTTGACCCTCCTGAATCTTTTTATCATCCTCCCTCGCACACTTGAAAACTCCCTTCATACATAACTCATCATAATCTGATTAGCGAGGTTAGTACCCATAATAAAATAATTTTTACTTGCTGGAAATAAGGATAATCTTGAAGGGCTACTGTTTCTCAAGATTGCCAAAAGGTTTTTGCAAAGAAAAAGCAAGCTCAAGGTTTGCAAAACGAAGGAAAAGCAAAACAGGACAGAATCTATGAAAAACAGACCAACAGGTAGTAAATAATTTTTTCGGGGTACTTCTGCAACTCAAATCAAAAAACTCAGAACAGACGCCCGAAAGCTAATTGTATAGAGCACGCTGTCGAAAAAATTCAGACCAAAAATATGATCTGGTGATTTTATATGAAATTTTCTGTCCAAGGACAGAATTTGTTTCCTGGACAACACGTCACAACTTTTGAACTTTCTTTCAATCGGAGGCTAAACTTGGCACAAAGCTGAAAAGTAAAGATACAATGATGATGCTACTGTAGTAACAAACATCAAGACACAACAAAAGCAAAATAAAACTTTATTCATTGTGGGCTGCCTCCCAAAAGCGCTTTCTTTTATGCCTTTAAGCTAGGCATAATGCAAAGAGATCAAGTTGTATCAATTGAACCATCATCAAGATCATCAAAAAGCTCTTCAATAGTACAACTAGTCTTAAGAGGACTTTCAAATAAAGGCCTAATAGAGATACTTCTAGGGAGAAGACCAAAAGGTAAAAAGTCAATGGAAGATTCATTTATAAATTTATCAAAGAGAGGTGTTTCTTCCAAAGTCTTCACAGTTTCAACCCTTTTGGCAATGGATGGATTTCTTTTGGAACGAGGAGCTTTTGGAACGTAAACGAACTTAGGCTCCTTCTTTGCCGGAGTTTCTACCTTTTTGGTTTTGATTGAGGAGAAAGTAGTTCCTAAAGTATCAAAGATTTCCTCAATCTTGTCTATCCTAGAAGAATCCAAGTCATGGGATTTGATGGTCTCCAAAGTTTTGAGAATTTTATGCATGGAGCTATCAAGCCTATTCAAATTCCCTTGGATCTTACGGTCCAACTCATTTATCTTATTAATGTTTGGCATCTCTAGCTCTATCTTTTCAAGTTTTTTCATAATGTGAGCTAGGGTAATGTCCTCTTGAATGCTAACAAGAGGGGGATTTCCAACAAGATTTTCAATAATACTAAGATATTCCCAAACTGGGGCTTCTAAGAAATTTCCATTGATAGCAGAATCTAGAATAAACCTATTCCAAGAAGTAATTCCAACATAAAAATTTCTAAGCAGGATAGTAGTAGATTGCTTCTTGGTGGCTCTTTTATGAGAATCATTAATTCTATACCAAGCATCTTTTAGACTTTCCCCACTTCTTTATTTAAAGGTGAGAACTTCTGCCTCACCAAAGGCAAAAGGACCAGACATAATGCCAAATAAAAAGTGAGATAACTATTTTTTGTGATTTTTGATAAAAGACACTAAAGCAAAAACTGAAAGGTAAACTAACAAGACTAAAAAGCAAAGATAAAAGATAGCGTGCAACTCCCCTATCTTGAAGAGTGGAGTCCCCGGCAACGGCGCCAGAAAACTATGCTTGATGGCTTCTCGCCCCTCGTTGGTTACCCCAAGTGGAAGGTTTGAGATGTAGCGTAGCGGTAGTTTTCCCTTGGCAAAGATACCAAGGATCGAATCCCGTGAGACTCCGAGGGTCGACAAGAAGGTGTCAATAGCGCCAGAGACTTTTGCTTGACAGGACTGCACACAGATACAAATAACTTTGCTCCCAACGAGTACAGAGAGGTTGTCAATCCCTCCGGCCTTGTCGTTTACAAAGGATCAAATGCAAGAGATAATAGTGATAGGTGTGACTGCTACTAGTAAATAAGAACAGGAAGTAAATAGCGGGAGTGATCAGTGATGGTAATATGGACCGGGGTCCCATGATGTTCACTAGTGATGTCTCTCTCCCAAAAGACGATAAAACAGCTAAGCGAGGTAAACAAATTACAGCTGGGCAATTGACAGGATTATGTGCGCAAACCAATGCTAACTATGCTGCAAAGAAAGGTAGAGGCTCAAAAGCATGGGCGGTACGCCAAGGCAAGTAGACCGAAATCCATCTGCATCTACTACTAATCATCCACCTTGAGATATCTATCCAGAACATCTCGCTGGTATTAAGTTGCGAGTCCCACCCATAGTGTAAACTCAAAGCAGACAACTGCATTAAAAGAACTTTGCGTAAAGTAAACAATCCTTGCACCCGCAAGTACAAGCACCGTTGTTTTCCCCCTTGTGGCAATAGCACATCCCCTAGACTCATGTTTCTGTCACTCAAGCTAGTCATCGAGGGGCATGAACCCACAATCAAGCATAACGTTCCCTCTTGGAGTTACTACCTACAACTCGGCCAAAGCAATAAATAGCAACGGAGAACGTGCAAGAATTACTCAAGAACATAAATATAAAAGAGGTGAATCAAATATATTACTCACACACAATCTGAACATAATCTCATAATCCATCGGATCCCAGCAAACTCAGCATAGCAACAGCATAAAGATTACATATGTGCCTCGATCATGTAGGGCAGCTCACGAGGTCTAATCGGTGAAGAACAAAGAGGGGAGGAGAACATCACATAGCTACTGGTCATGGACCCATGGTCCAAGGGGGACTACTCACAACTCATCCGGGAAGCGTCCATGGTGGTGGAGAAGCTCCCGGTGGTGGTTCTCCCCTCCGACAGGGTGCCAGGAAGAGTTCTCCTGGTGCTCCCGATCTTGGAAGCGCGGCGGCGGCGGAACAGAGATGAGATCGCGAAAAAGGGTTCCGTCCTCGAGGGTTTCGGGACGCGGTGTAAATATATGCCAAAGGGGGTCACCAGAGGAGGTAAGGGGGGCCCAGGCGCCCCCCCCGGCGCGGCCAGGGGTGGGGCCGCCCCCTCAGGGCGCCTGGAGCCCCTCTGGCCCCCTCTGGCCCTACTTCTGCCGCATGGAAGCTTCCGGAACGCTGATTTTTTATATATTTTTCCCGGAATTTTTCTGGCAATTTAAGTAATGGGAAAACCTGAAATAGAAAAACAGCAGAAAACAGAAACTGGCACTGGGGTGCACTGAGTTAATAGGTTAGTCCAAATATGATCAAAAGTGTATGGAAGTGCATAAATATCATAGCAATATCACACAAAAGAGGCATGGAGCAAGCAGAAATTATAGATACGTTTTGGACGTATCAGCAAGCACCTTGCCGGGGATGACAGTAGGCGCCACGGCAGGACCCTTGCCGAGGACGCCCGCAGGGCCACCGTCAGGCCCACACCAACCGGTTTTCCACCAACCCATGCAGCAGCCGACCCGACCAGCTGGACAGGCTCCTGCATGGCAACCCGCAGATCTTCATGGAGACCCGCCGTTGCGCGACCTCAGCTGCCTGTCTACCTACATGGCACCTCAGGCACCGCTGGCCAGGGCGCGTGTCAACACGAGGAGGAGCGGCGACGGACAAGACGGACGTCTCCCCCCGTCCCCGATAAAGCAAGGACACCTAAGCTAAGCGCATTAAATGCGCCTTGTCCTTTAATGCGAGGGATAACCTCGCATCACTGTACCCTTTCCACCTCCTGTGTGCCACTGTGGCGACCCCTTTTTTCCTATAAAAGGAGGCCCGAGGCGACCAGGAGGAGGATTCAGCTTTTTAGAACTCCTCACGACTCTTTTGGAGCTCCTCACTAGCTGAAGAACTCATACATATAATCCACCAAAGCAGGAGTAGGGTTTTACGCATCTTTGCGGCCCGAACCTGGGTACAGGAACTGTGTCCTGGCTGTTAGATCCGCTCTTCTCTCAACCCCACACCCAGCAACCGTAGTAGGGATTCTTGTGATCCCATAGGTGTCAATCCAAATACACCGACATCTTTGGCGCACTAGGTAGGGGGCGCAGTTGTGAGAATCGGCTTTGGCAGTCAGTTCAACGCCTCTTCATCGTCATGGCGCCCAAGAAGAAGACGACGATGGCGATTGGCCAGTCAGAAGCCGAACAGCCCGTCCCGACGCGGGCGAGCAGCGGACCGGTCGCGGAAAGAACCCTGGGCGCTGCTCGCGAACACCAACGTCGACCTAGAAGCCGGAGTTTGGGAGGTGGCGATGCTTGTGTGCCTGGTAACGGGCCACACACAGCCAGTTCCAGAGATGGAACCCGGCCCTCCGCAGGTGGCGCGGGGCCTTCTAAGGTCGCTGCTGTATCACCCGAAGGCGACGCAAGGATCTCCAGAACTCCCACGCCGGCACCAAGGGCGCGCTCTTCTCAAGCAGCGCGCGATGAACGGCGTCGTCACCCTGAAGGTCCCGGGCGTCGCCATGGGAAGAGCCCCGAGCGCCACTCCCGGGACGTAGAAGACCTGCCCGCCCACCGAAGCACTGGTGGAGACGATAGACGACCGCGGGATCGTGATGGATCTCCCCCTAACACAGTCAGGGGTCAAAGCGCGTCACGGTCCGTGAAGGTTTCGCTACCGTTGAAGCCAGCCGAAGCTTTGGCGCGCGCACAATTGCTCCTCGACTTTCCTCCCGTTACGGGGAAACTCGATGAATGGAGAGCCACCATCCGAAGCCTTGTCGCAGTCGCCAACAAGGATGATCTAAATCCGGCGGAGCTCCCAGGTCGACGCTCCGATGGAGTCCCACGCACCAGCGGCGGGAGAGCTGACAGCGCCGTGGCTTCGGCGCATTCGCCTCCTCCTCGCCCGGCGCCACGTGCTTCGACTCGTCGAGACGTCGCGGGCGACGCCATCTCCATAGCGTCGTCCGGACCATGGACCCGCGGCGACCAGCGTCAAGTTCTTCAGGAGCGAGCTCATGAAGACACTCGAACCACCATCGAGCGCTGGCGCGGAATGCGCCACCAGTCAGACATGCGAGAAGGGCCTGCTGCAGACCGCCCGGCACCGGAGAGCCCTGGGGGTCTACCTTACCAGGTAGGCTGTCCAGCTTTCACCCGTGAGCTGCGGCAGTTCCAGTGGCCCTCTCACCGCACATTCAAACCTGACGTTGGCGAGAATTACAATGACAAGACCCACCCGTCGGAGTTCCTCAGCATCTACACCATCGCGATGCAAGCTGCCAGGGCCCGTGACGATCAGCACCATCCCCTCCGATAAGAAAGATGCGCTGATTTGCGCTGACCAATTCTACCAGCAAGCAGTTGCAGCAACTGCCGCTACGAGGGCACTTGCTCCTGCCACTGGAGCCCCGGGAGGGAAGAAGTGTCAGGACCCCGATCCTAAGTCACACAGGTCTAGCCTGTAACACATCATATCACTTTGCGGCCTCACGCACGGTATCCCCACGGGTGCCACCTTACCTGGCCCGGGACCGTTTGCGCATTTTGGCACACGTATACGATAGTGTCGCTAGCATCCATATGACAGAGAACCCGGGCCGACATGACTAGTTATAAACCAAAAGTGGCACTAAATTACAAAGACAGGCATACATGACCCATCAACGAACATGTCGGTCATCAACGTATGAACCCAAGTCGTAGCAAGCTACAAGGACTTAAAGGAATAACACGTGACATTTCCCCTAAGGGACAGACACAGGAACAAAGAAGGACACATGCCGGCCAGCCTAAGTGTGCCGGAGCAGTAGCAAGCTACCAAGGCTCAGTGGAAGCACTCGGAGACATTTCCCTGTAAGATAGGCTACCAAGGGTAAACAACTAGGTGTCGGATCCCACACATAGCAATACACATTACACGTACGCATAACATGCAAGTATGTGTTGTACAACATGGCATCACAACATAAATCAACAACTCATATAGATAAAGGCCCAGAAGAGCCATCATAGCATTTATTACAAACAGAGGTCACATGACCCAACATACAGAGCATACAGGCAACGGAAGCATAACATGTCTGAGTATAGACAACTACAAATGAAAAGGCTGAGAAGCCTGACTATCTACAAGACCCTCCCAAGGGTACAAGATCGTAGCTGAGGTAACAAGCTAAACGTCAAAGTCCACGCGAAGCCACTAGTGAGACTGAAGTCTCTCTGCAAATCATAAATTAAGCAAACGTGAGTACAAAGGTACTCAGCAAGACTTACATCAGAACTAGCTACATATGCATCAGTATCAACCAAGAGGGGTGGTGGAGTTGACTGCAGCAAGCCAGCTTTGACTCGTTGGCTATCCTAAACTACGACTGCAAGCAACTCTTTTGAGGTGGCGCACACGAGTCCACATATTCACCAACCAATACACCACTATGGATCCGCTTCCGTCTCCCTACGAGAAGGCCATCCATAGCACTCACGCTTATCTTGCACGTTTTAGAGTATCCACTTTCACTTGTCTATGAACTGTACATGTAATCCAGAATTCCATTTCCGCGGACACGGCTATTCGAATACATCATATATAACCCTGTAGGGGTGTACTTCTTCACACACGCTCTCACCACTTACCGCCGTTTACACGACATGTACTCGGCAACCTTCAAGCGGAGGCCCAGCGAGGGTGTCGGCCACGACCTGACTAACCACACAAGTCTCTAGTCCAGGTTTATCGCCTATTTGGGTTCCATCCGTGGGGAGATCCGGCCGGGGTGTCGCTCACGGCCCCAAACGATGTGTACAGGGTTCCCGCATCACCAAACGGGCGATCGGTACACCGTGCCACGTACCTGCCGCGTCACAGCCCACCCCGAGGGTCAGCGCTGCGCACGACCTCCAGTAAACTACAAACACCAGAAACTAGTTGCAACTCCTGGACAGAGGATAAGGGCAGTTAATAAGTCGAGAGGGTCCATTGGCTTCGGGCCCGAGGGTCAGTTCCTGAGGACAGCTGCAATGAGACAACCCACCATGTACTCCTACATGGCCTCTCATCGCTACCTTTACCAAATCGTGTTCACACACTTAGCTCTCAACAGTAGGACATGTTCACCACATTCCAATTCATCCCTGATGAATCAGACCTGACACAACTCTAAGCAGTAGCAGGCATAACCAGAAAGCATGAATGAGTAGGCACAACATGGCTCAAACAACTCCTACTCATGCTAGTGGGTTTCAACTATTTACTATGGCAATGACGGGTCATGCAGAGGAAAGGGGTTCAACTACCGCAGCAGGTAACAATTATGGCGTTGTTGTCCTAATGCAGTGTAAGAGAGCAAGAGCGAGAAAGTGGGATTGTATCAGAATGCTCAATGGGGTTTTGCTTGCTTGGCACTTCTGAAGATAGTAATAGTTCTTCATCGGTGTCATCGATCACATCGTCGGAACAACGTCTACTGAGAGGGGACAAACACCGGCAAACAAGAGAGAACACAATCAATGCAATGCGACAATATGATGCATGATCATGACATGGCAATATGCTGTTGATTGAGCTAATGCAACTAGCAGTGATTTAAATGAAGTTGATTTGAACCAAAGGTTCAAATTCAAACTCCATATGTTGTTATTCAAATGCCATTTAATTGATTTGACATGATCAGCAGGTTTAACTTTTTCAAACATGCATGAAAATGCCATAAACAGATTCCTTGAATTTTTCTGATCATTTTTCATATATAAATTATTTTCATTGGAGTTATAGATTATTTTCTGTGATTTTTAGAAGTTTTGGCTATTTTCTGAAAAAAATAAATCATTTCTAATTTATTTAAAATCCTAGAAAACAGATATTGCGTCAGCATGACGTCACTCTGGTGTCAGCGGTCAACAGGGGCTGGTCCAGGTCAAACCTGACCAGTGGGGCCCACTGGTCAGTGACACTACTGGCTAACCCTATTAATTAGTGTAATTAAAACCTAACTAAAGTGTCAGGGGGTGGCCCACATGTCAGTCTCTCAGGCCTAATTAAGTTTAGTTTTAAACTAAACTAATTTAACAGGGGTTGGCCCCATCTGTCATTGAGTTAGTGGTTAACTAAGGGCGTGGGGGCCATATGTTAGTGACTCGGGGG
>LR738710.1:495325868-495354500 GCA_902687465.1 Secale cereale
GGGGGGGGGGGTCAACCCACCGGTCAAAAAATCAAAAGCGCCGGCGGCTCGTCGCCAGCGGCGACAGACGCGACGGAGGGGCTCGGGAATAGCCCTCCGGCGACCAAAACAGCGGCGGAGAGGCTCTACGCGGAGCTGGGACTCGCCCGCATCTAGTGGTGGCAGCGGCTGGAGCTAGGTTGGCCGAAGCTCGCCGGAAACAAGCTCGCGGCGGCGAGGAGCTCCGGTCAGAGAGGGGAAGGAGCTATGGGGCACGGGGAGGTGAGCTAAGGGGCTCTACGGACTCCTAGGAGCGTGCTGAGCACGACGGAAGGCTCGAACGAGAGCTTTGCTAGCTCTGTCCACGGCGGCATCATGTTCGGCGGCGGGGAGCTCCGATCACGACGGGAACGGCGCTACGGCAAGGGGGCAAGCGAAAAGGAGAGAGGGGAAACGCAGTGGAGCTCACAGCGAGGACGAGGAGGTGGTCCACGAGCTCGGGGGCGTCCTTGATGCTGCGAATCGAGCAGCGGCGATCGCCGGCCATAGCGATGAAGACGGCGATGATGGCGTGGCATTGGGGCACCTGGCATCGCGTGCGTCGTCTTAGAGCTTCACGGATCCGAGGCGGAGCTCATGGGCTAACTGGCCGGGTGTGGGTATGCTGGTGGCCGCGGCAACGGCGAATGGTGGCGACGGTCGTGTTCGGTGGGGGAAACAAAGGAGGGGGAGAGCGTTCGGGGGAGAGAGGGAGAGGTGCAGGGGGTTTTGGCGTCTCCGTGGCGTCGTCCAGAGGCATCCAGGGGGAGGAGGAGGTAGGCAGGCAGGGAGGAGCTGGCGCGGCTCGGCGGCGCGCCTGGCACGCAGCTGCTTCTGCTGGGTAAGGCCCAGGTGAGGTTCCACTCTTTTTTTTAATTTAGTTTCTGTTTTCTATTTTCTGTAATTGTTTTGGCTGTATTAAAAATGCCAGGGCATTTTCAAAAATCATGAGACTGGTTGTGGCCACTGTTTGGATTATTTCCAACAGCCAACATTTCAGTTCATGAATATTTGGACATTTAACATAATATATAAAATTTAAATGCCCAAATGCAAATATGGTATGATTTAAACCAGTGCCCAAAATATTCCACAAAAATGTCCACTATTTTTGGTTTGGTCTCAAAGGCTTGCCAAAATTATCAAACATTGATGAAGGCACTTTGGGTCATTGGAAATGATTTTATTTTTGACCCTAGTTGAATTCATTTGGTGCTAGGGTTTGAACACCCCCATTTCAAGTTTCTAAGAAATTTAAGCATGATGCAACAAGCAAGTGCTATCCTAGGGCAAGGTAAGGCTAGGGATGTGACAACTCACCCCCACTAAACAAGAATCTTGTTCCGAGATTCAGGCGTAGGGTAAGATGAAGGGGGATGCAACTAACACAATCTTCACGGTCCAGGTTGCACTTCATAGGAATGTTGATTTCTTGCATCATGTTGATATTGACATCCTTGTTTTCGAGGTCTTTGTCCAACACGGTGACGATGAAAGAAACTCTACAAAATTTGATCTTCTGAAAGATCGAACGACTCAAGATCAACTCATGGAGTGAGATGTTGAAGCATCTCTTGAGCTGAGAAACAGAACACACATCCAGAGGGATGGAGTGAAACAAACGATGTAGGTTAACTTAGTGGCAATAATTCCACACCTAAGGAGATGTTGATCGATGTCACCAGATGGGGCACCTTGGAGAAGGTGACTCGTAGAGTTATTCCCTTAAGTGGCAAAAAGAATTATTTTTGATATGGAGATCATTAAAATTCTCTATACCAGCCTAAGGCAATCACAAACGATCGTTTGACGGAATTCGAAAGAATAACATTCTCGGGCCAGAATGGATGATGTGGACCACCTTGTTGAAGACAACATAAGGGATGATTTTGCTTATCCTCGGAAATGGATGGAACCCATGGTAAAATGGCACATTGGCGGTGCAAGCTGGGAACATAATGCAAATGCTGGGAATGATTCTGGTAGCTGGGAAGAAACCCAACAGTAGAGAGTGAATCTACTCTTTGAGAGGTTATAGCGTAACCAAGAACACTGGGAGCAATCTCGGTTAGTGCCAGTGATAACACCTAGTGCTTTGTGCGTGCTCTCAAGAACTTGAGCATTTCCATCATCATCAAGGTTTTACCATTAACCGTGCCAAGGGTGCTGACAACACAACATACGACCATGATGAATAGCGATGGACGATGCAGATGCAAAGGAAGATAACAGTTTCTCAGATTTCACCTTAGCGGAGTCAAGGGGCAAAATCTGGATGATGACCGAGAGACATTTAGCACTCCGCTTCTCATGTTCTCCTTGACGTGCTAGCGCAACCCATTTATTAAAATGGTTTGGTACCTAGAACGTCAAGTAAAGGTCGGACTTCAGAAGCACAAAAATCCATAAGGAGCAACTAGGAGGTAAATCCTACGAAATCCTTATGGGGAGGTGGCCAACTTCTTCAGTCAAGATTCTACAACAATAGGTCTTCCGGCTGGGTGTGTTGGCCACGACATCCACTTTACCGGTTATCGAGAGACCAATATTATAGTTCCTGGGAAATGCTCCAACCATCATATCTGCCTGAGATTCAGATCTGGTCGGTAACGGGATATTTCAGACAACATGTCTGGAAAAGAAAGTTTGCAACACAAACCGACGAGATGACGTTGCGAGATTCTCGAGAAATGAACTATGATAGCAAGCTCCAAAACATGAGCTGGTTCTGCTACATACATGTGAACACGTTGTCCAAAACAAACATGACCACGTAGTAGTCTTACAATGAAACACTACCAAGTTCGAGTTGGGGAACCATCATCGAGGATATCGAAGTCTTTGCATAAGTCCATATCTTAAGAAGGAACTTCTTCTCCTAGGACAAATCAATCAGTGGCTTGGTGTGCTAGGGATACATATAGAATGAAGGTTGCAAGTCTCCAAAACACAGAATACTTCGCACGTATGCATGACTGACTTGGGATGATTCCACAGGAAGCAAAACAACTTTCTCGAACTCATGGTGCCAACTTACATCAATTACACATGAATTAGGGAAAGTCTCTCCTCTCATCGAACATATACCTCATGAACGAGACACGAAGGCAATGCTTACAAAGTTTCCAACACTAGCTTAATGTCCTACAAAATCATGTAGGAGATAAGGAGGTTTGTTGATGGGCTCAACAATAATCCATCCAGGTTTCCAAAAAAAATGGAATTCCATAACTATGTGAACAAGGCGATAGCATTGGTCAGACCAATAGATGTAACGGTGTATGCTCGAGGGATCAACCACGAGTAAGAAAATATTACGAATATCGTTGGTTTTGATTTGATTTGAGGATATCCCACACTCAAATCAAAGTTTGGGCAAGACAATAGATCCAACAATTGATCACGAGGACCAATCGATCAAGATATCATCTTTCTTCAACACACACACACCAAAGATATCCCTTGGAAGGAACTAAGTCAGACAAGCTTTTATCTTCCAACTCTCCAAGTTGTCGTTTAGCTTAACCGACTAGCTCAGGGTATCCAACACAGATTCTTGGAGAAAGGGTGGTTTAGAGAGAAACCAGCTTGATCACGAGCTCAACATAACACTCAGGGAGCAACCTGGTAATACTTCCGAGAAGATATTCGGAAAATCACGGACCACCGCTATGTTACTAAGCTTGGGATCAATCTTGCTTTTCAGGGCAAGATGATATGATCAAAAGAGCGAGAGATTGACACAATCCTAACTCATTGATCGATAAGTGCACCAGGAAAGATGGACTAGTAGCACGATCAATCTTATAATGGTGATTCAATAATCAACACGCTAAGAATGAAATTGTTGTCCTTTAACTACCAAGCAACAAAGTTGCTAGGAGTATTGATTTCACACATCACAATTCACTTGTCAGCATTCCGGTTACAATAACATAGAAACCAAGGAATGAACAATGATGGCAAGAAGTATTACTGCATCAAGAATTCATAAGAGATAGTGCAATTCTCATGACGATCCTGACGTAAAGAGGGTAACACTTCAGAGTAGAACGGACCAAAAGTTTGATTGCATTTGATCTGCGGAGTACAACTGCTTTGACCCAATCCTTGGATATGGATGAGGTACTGGGGTTTGTTTCTCCTAGTCATTTCGAATAGAATGGCTTGACAGACCACAAGAGTAATAGGCATCGATGAACGAATGCACGCATACTCTTGACTATCAATTGATAGACGAAGGTCAAAATACAACTAAAAGGGACAACTCAAGGATCAAATAACTTTCTGAGTTGTGGGTGCATAGATTAGTATGTAGAACTAGTTCAACATATTTCTTCCGGATAACCCATGCAGAAAGGTAGAATTGGCAGAGTCACAATATGAATGGAGTACTACTCAAGAGCACTCTGGTTGTTATCTTTTGGTTCAGAAGAACTCCTGCCATGATGGTTCATGGTATTGGAAGAACAATAACCACGGACCTCGAGGACTATCACAAGGTTACTAATATCCTAAAGGGACGAGCAAATACTACCAACATGAAGTAAGTAGGGTGAATCTCGGGTTTAATAACCCAGGAGTAGAATGCCTACTAACTAAATGGCATCACTGGATGCTTTCGAGAATAATGGCCAGATTCATCACACTAGGAATATAAAGCATAGCTAGATTACTGGTGATCTTCTAATACACCTAGGGTCATAGTAATAGCTCCAACCTATATGTCAAGGCAACAGAGTACCTCAACACACCGACTAGTGTGGTTAATCTAGCCTAAAAGGATGTTAAGAACATGTAGGAATGATTTGCAAATGCATCAGATTGTTTAGAAACCTAGAATGACTCGGATAACATAACGGCTGTAAATGCTCGAAAATTACCTTTGAGACTCATGCACAAAGATAGCATAACCACTCAACATCATAATGTCAAGGTTCTGAGATCAACAGTTGAACACACAGAAGTAGTAGGAACTGAGGGTTGAATACACCATTAACGTGATCCTGATAATTGGAATGAGAATCCTAGTTCTTAATCCCCGTAGAAGAAAAAGGTGACTCATATCAGAAGGTCACAGGGTAAAGGAGTAAAAGAGCCTTACGTTCCCTTCCACAAACAATTCCCTTACATAACTAAAGAATTTCTAGACACGACTTCGACCAATTGGGCTTGCTAATCCTACAAGCAGTCATGCTCTGATACCAAAGCTGCCAGGACCCCAATCCTAAGTCACACAGGTCTAGCCTGTAACACATCATATCACTTTGCGGCCTCACGCACGGTATCCCCACGGGTGCCACCTTACCTGGCTCGGGACCGTTTGCGCATTTTGGCACACGTATATGATAGTGTCGCTAGCATCCATATGACAGAGAACCCGGGCCGACATGACTAGTTATAAAGCAAAAGTGGCACTAAATTACAGAGACAAGCATACATGACGCAGCAACGAACGTGTCGATCATCAACGTATGAACCCAAGTCGTAGCAAGCTACACGGACTTAAAGGAATAACGTGTGACATTTCCCCTAAGGGACAGACACAGGAACGAAGAAGGACACATGCCGGCCAGCCTAAGTGTGCCGGAGCAGTAGCAAGCTACCAAGGCTCAGTGGAAGCACTAGGAGACATTTCCCTGTAAGATAGGCTACCAAGGGTAAACAACTAGGTGTTGGATCCCACACATAGCAATACACATTACACGTACGCATAGCATGCAAGTATGTGTTGTACAACATGGCATCACAACATAACTCAACAACTCATATAGATAAAGGCCCAGAAGAGCCATCATAGCATTTATTACAAACAGAGTTCACATGACCCAACATACAGAGCATACAGGCAACGGAAGCATAACATGTCTGAGTACAGACAACTACAAATGAAAAGGCTGAGAAGCCTGACTATCTACAAGACCCTCCCAAGGGTACAAGATCGTAGCTGAGGTAACAAGCTAAACGTCGAAGTCCACGCGGAGCCACTAGTGAGACTGAAGTCTCTCTACAAATCATAAATTAAGCAAACGTGAGTACAAAGGTACTCAGCAAGACTTACATCAGAACTAGCTACATATGCATCAGTATCAACCAAGAGGGGTGGTGGAGTTTGACTGCAGCATGCCAGCTTTGACTCGGTGGCTATCCTAAACTACGACTGCAAGCAACTCTTTTGAGGTGGCGCACACGAGTCCACATATTCACCAACCAATACACCACTATGGATCCGCTTCCGTCTCCCTACGAGAAGGCCATCCATAGCACTCACGCTTATCTTGCGCGTTTTAGAGTATCCACTTTCACTTGTCTATGAACTGTACAGGTAACCCAGAAGTCCATTTCCGCGGACACGACTATTCGAATAGATCATATATAACCCTGCAGGGGTGTACTTCTTCACACACGCTCTCACCACTTACCGTCGTTTACACGACATGTACTCGACAACCTTCAAGCGGAGGCCCAGCGAGGGTGTCGGCCACGACCTGACTAACCACACAAGTCTCTAGTCCAGGTTTATCGCCTATTTGGGTTCCATCCATGGGGAGATCCGGTCGGGGTGTCGCTCATGGCCCCAAACGATGTGTACAGGGTTCCCGCATCACCAAACGGGCGACCGGTACACCGTGCCACGTACCTGCCGTGTCACAGCCCACCCCGAGGGTCAGCGCTGCGCACGACCTCCAGTAAACTACAAACACCAGAAACTAGTTGCAACTCCTGGACAGAGGACAAGGGCAGTTAATAAGTCGAGAGGGTCCATTGGCTTCGGGCCCAATGCATGGTAGTAACTGGTCATGGATCACAAACACAGAACTCAGTTCCTGAGGACGACTGCAATGAGACAACCCACCATGTACTCCTACATGGCCTCTCATCGCTACCTTTACCAAATCGTGTTCACACACTTAGCTCTCAACAGTAGGACATGTTCACCACATTCCAATTCATCCCTGATGAATCAGACCTGACACAACTCTAAGCAGTAGCATGCATAACCAGAAAGCATGAATGAGTAGGCACAACATGGCTCAAACAACTCCTACTCATGCTAGTGGGTTTCAACTATTTACTGTGGCAATGACGGGTCATGCAGAGGAAAGGGGTTCAACTACAGCAGCAGGTAACAGTTATGGCGTTGTTGTCCTAATGTAGTATAAGAGAGCAAGAGCGAGAAAGTGGGATTTGTATCGGAATGCTTAATGGGGTTTTGCTTGCCTGGCACTTCTGAAGATAGTAATAGTTCTTCATCGGTGTCATCGATCACATCATTGGAACATCGTCTACCGAGAGGGGACAAACACAGGCAAACAAGAGAGAACACAATCAATGCAATGCGACAATATGATGCATGATCATGACATGGCAATATGCTGTTGATTGAGCTAATGCAACTAGCAGTGATTTAAATGAAGTTGATTTGAACCAAAGGTTCAAATTCAAACTCCATATGTTGTTATTCAAATGCCATTTAATTGATTTGACCTGATCAGCAGGTTTAACTTGTTCAAACATGCATGAAAATGCCATAAACAGATTCCTTGATTTTTTCTGATCATTTTTCATATATAAATTATTTTCATTAGAGTTATAGATTATTTTCTGTGATTTTTAGAAGTTTTGGCTATTTTTTGAAATAAATAAATCATTTCTAATTTATTTAAAATCCAAGAAAACAGATATTGCGTCAGCATGAAGTCACTCTGGTGTCAGCGGTCAACAGGGGTTGGTCCAGGTCAAACCTGACCAGTGGGGCCCACTGGTCAGTGACACTACTGGCTAACCCTATTAATTAGTGTTAATTAAAACCTAACGAAAGTGTCAGGGGGTGGCCCACATGTCAGTCTCTCAGGCCTAATTAAGTTTAGTTTTAAACTAAACTTATTTAACAGGGGTTGGCCCCATTTGTCATTGAGTTAGTGGTTAACTAAGGGCGTGGGGCCGATATGTCAGTGACTCGGGGGGGTCAACCCAACGGTCAAAAAATCAAAAGCGCCGGCGGCTCGTCGCCGGCGGCGACAGACGCGGCGAAGGGGCTCGGGAATAGCCCTCCGGCGACCAAAACAGCGGCGGAGAGGCTCTACGCGGAGCTGGGACTCGCCCGCATCAAGTGGTGGCAGTGGCTAGAGCTAGGGTGGCCGAAGCTCGCCGGAAACAAGCTCGCGGCGGCGAGGAGCTCCGATCAGAGAGGGGAAGGAGCTACGGGGCACGGAGAGGTGAGCTAAGGGGCTCTACGGACTCCTAGGAGCGTGCTGAGCACGACGGAAGGCTCGGACGAGAGCTTTGCTAGCTCTGTCCACGGCGGCATCATGTTCGGCGGCGGGGAGCTCCGGTCACGGCGGGAACGGCGCTACGGCAAGGGGGCAAGCAAAAAGGAGAGAGGGGAAACGTAGTGGAGCTCACAGCGAGGACGAGGAGGTGGTCCACGAGCTCGGGGGCGTCCTTGATGCTGCGAATCGAGCAGCGGCGATCGCCGGCCGTGGCGATGAAGACGGTGATGATGGCGTGGCATTGGGGCACCTGGCATCGCGTGCGTCATCTTAGAGCTTCACGGATCCGAGGCGGAGCTCATGGGCTAACTGGCCGGGCGTGGGTATGATGGTGGCCGCGGCAACGGCGAACGGCGGTGACGGTCGTGTTCGGTGGGGGAAACAAAGGAGGGGAGAGCGTTCGGGGGAGAGAGGGAGAGGTGCAGGGGGTTCTGGCATCTCCGTGGCGTCGTCCAGAGGCATCCAGGGGGAGGAGGAGGTAGGCACGCAGGGAGGAGCTGGCGCGGCTCGGCGGCGCACCTGGCACGCAGCTGCTTCTGCTGGGTAAGGCCCAGGTGAGGTTCCACTCTCTCTTTTTTTTAATTTAGTTTCTGTTTTCTATTTTCTGTAATTGTTTTGGCTTTATTAAAAATGCCAGGGCATTTTCAAAAATCTTGAGACTGGTTGTGGCCACTGTTTGGATTATTTCCAACAGCTAACATTTCAGTTCATGAATATTTGGACATTTAACATAATATATAAAATTTAAATGCCCAAATGCAAATATGGTATGATTTAAACAAGTGCCCAAAATATTCCACAAAAATGTCCACTATTTTTGGTTTGGTCTCAAAGCCTTGCCAAAATTATCAAACATTGATGAAGGCACTTTGGGTCATTGGAAATGATTTTATTTTTGACCCTAGTTGAATTCATTTGGTGCTAGGGTTTGAACACCCCCATTTCAAGTTTCTGAGAAATTTAAACATGATGCAACAAGCAAGTGCTATCCTAGGGCAAGGTAAGGCTAGGGATGTGACAAGAAGAAGAAGACCGGCGAGACCTTGGGCACCCACTTCGGCAAGCGCACATCTGCGGAGTGTTGTGCTCCCGTCGAGGACGTGCCAGAGAGCACCACCGGAAAGAAGAAGACCGGTGAGACCTCAGACACCCACTCCGGCAAGCGCACCTCTTTTGAGTGTCGCGCTACCGTCGAGGACGTGCCAGAGGGCTCCACCGGCAGAAACAAGAGATCCTGGGCCACACCACCGGGAACCAAGAAGGTTTCTGTCAAGGAGGACGGCACGGGAGGGGCTTTTACCATAAGCTCTGCCCTTGACAACAAATAGGAAGACGCGCTCGTCACCTTCCTGCGGGCGAATGTCGACGTGTTTGCCTGGCAAGCATCCGACATCCCCGTCGTTCCCAGAGAGGTGATTGAGCACCACCTTGCTGTCTGTCCTCATGCGCGGCCCGTCAAGCAAAAGGTCAGGAAGCAAGCTTTGGAACGGCAAGAGTTCATCACCGAGGAGATCCGGAAACTGGAAGCTGTCGGTTTGGTAAGAGGAGTGCTCCACCCAACGTGGTTGGCCAATCCAGTGGTAGTGCGCAAGGCAAATGGGAAGTGGAGGCTGTGTATTGATTACACGGATATCAATAAAGCTTGTCCCAAGGACCCCTTCTCGTTGCCGCGCATAGACCCGATTGTTGACTCCACGGCAGGGTGTGACCTGCTGTCATTCCTCGATGCCTACTCCGGCTACCACCATATCTTCATGGCAAGAGAAGACGAAGAGAAGACAACATTCATCACCCCATGTGGTACATACTATTTCGTACGAATGCCTTTCGGGTTGAAGAGCGCTGGCTCGACGTTTGCAAGGGCAGTCCCGATTGATTTTGAATCCCAGCTCCATAGAAATATGGAGGCTTATATGGATGATATAGTGGTCAAAACCAAGAACAAGGCAACCCTTGTACCGGATTTACAAGAAACATTTGTGAACCTGCACAAGATCAACCTCAAGCTGAACCCTGAGAAGTGCGTCTTCGGCGTCCCGTCTGGCAAGCTTCTCGGGTTCTTTGTGTCGCAGCGTGGGATAGAAGCCAATCCGGACAAGACCAAAGCTATAGAGCAGATTGAAGGACCCAAACGGGTCAAGGATGTGCGTCGGCTTGCTGGCTGCGTTGCCGCCATGAGCAGATTCATTTCCAAGTCTGCCGAGCGCGCCCTCCCTGTTTTCAAGATTTTGAAAAAGGCGGGCCCAATGGAGTGGACGCCAGAAGCCGAAGCAGCATTACAAGATCTGAAGAGGTATCTTTCCTCCACGCCAATACTGGTTGCGCCTAGGCCACAAGAACCGTTGCTGCTATACTTAGCGGCAACAAACTAGGTGGTCAGCGCCGCACTAGTGCCGCAGAAAGAAATCGATGATGAGGTGATAGCAGCAACAGAGCCTGGTGCCAATGGTGCAGAGGCGACACAGCCGGTTGGAGTGCAGCCGAAGAAGAAAATGATGTAGCACCCGGTCTACTATGTTAGCTCCCTCTTGCAGGGGCAAGATCAAGGTACTCCGGTGTGCAGAAATTGCTCTTCGGCCTTCTTATGGCCTCGAGGAAGCTGCGTCACTACTTCCAGGCGCACGAGATCACTGTCGTCACTCGCCTCCCTCTGCAACGGATATTGCACAACCCAGATGCGACGGGAAGGATTGTAGAGTGGGCAATGGAGCTGTCCAGCTTTGGCCTCAAGTTTGAAAGTACCTCGACAATTCAGAGCCGAGTCCTGGCAGAGTTCGTCGCAGAATGGACCGCAACGCTTGATGAAGAGGTCTAGGAAACTGCTCTCCCTAGCAAAGCGGCGAGTTGCAACTGGATCATGTACTTTGATGGGGCTTTCTCCTTACAGGGCGCCGGGGCTAGCGTACTGCTGGTCGTGCCCACTAGAGAGCACCTCAAGTACGTGGTCCAGATGCACTTCCCTAGGGAGGTATCAACGAACAACACTGCTGAGTACGAGGGGCTGCTTGCTGGTCTTAGGATCGCGGCAGACCTCAGAATCAAGAAGCTCATTGTCAGGGGCGACTCGCAGCTTGTCGTCAAACAAGTCAACAAGGATTACCAAAGCCCGTTGATGAAGGCCTACAACGATGAAGTGAGAAAGTTGGAAGAGTGCTTTGATGGTATACAGGCGGAGCATGTTCCCCGAGCGGTGAACGACATCGCCGATTACCTGTCAAAGCGCGCTGCCCTCAAGCTACCTGTGGAACCAGGTACCTTTATGCTTCAGCTTTCTCAGTCATCCGTTGATCCATCAATAGAGCAGAACAAGAGGAGGAAGTCAGGGCCCGACAAGTACTTTCCCGCCGAGCTCCCCGGAGCCGCCGGCAAGGATGTTGCCGGAGACACTGAGCTCGCCACCGGAGGGCTAACTCCGGCGGAGCGTCAAGCTTTTGCCATCGAGATGGCCACTCCCTTGGCGGAGGAAATGCCTTTGGTTCTCGCCGCCGAGCCCCAGGCTCCAGCGTGGGCGTAGCATACCGTCCGATTCCTTCAGACTGGGGAACTTCCTGAGGAGCAGGAAGAAGCGGAGAAAGTAGCCCGTCGGTCTGCCATGTACCAGTTCGTCGATGACGTCCTGTACAGAAGGAGACCGAACGGTGTGAAATTGAAGTGCATCCCTCGAGAGGAAGGACTGGAGCTGTTGGCAGAGATACATGGAGGCATATGTAGATCCCACATAGGGTCGAGAGCCCTTGCCGGCAAGGCATTCCGGCAAGGCTTCTTCTGGCCCACTGCCCTCCAGGATGCGACGGCACTGGTCACCAGGTGTGAAGCGTGCCAGTTCCATTCAAAGAAACTTCATCAACCAGCTCAAGCCCTTCAAACCATTCCTCTCCCTTGGCCCTTCTCGGTCTGGGGGCTCGTCATACTGGGCCCTTTCCCCCGCGCCGTCGGGGGCTTTGAGTACTTGTACGTTGCAATCGACAAGTTCACAAAGTGGCCAAAGGTGGAGGCAGTAAGGAAGGTCACAACTCAGTCACCCGTCAAGTTCTTCAAGGGACTAGTGTGCCGTTTTGGTGTACCCAACAGGATCATCACCGACAACGGCACACAGTTTACAAGCCGCACCTTCATGCAATATACCCAAGACCTCGGCAGCAAGGTCTGTTTCGCTTCCGTTGCTCACCCTCAAAGCAATGGTCAAGCTGAGAGGGCAAATGCTGAAGTGCTGCGAGGACTAAGGACAAAGACCTTTGACAGGCCGCACAAGAGCGGGAGGCGCTGGATTGATGAATTGCCGGCGGTTCTTTGGTCGATCAGAACGACGCCAAATCGAGCCACCGGCCAGACGCCCTTTGCCCTGATATACGGGGCAGAAGCAGTTCTCCCCACGGAACTCATATACGGATCACCTCGAGTGCTCGCTTATGATGAGCTTGAGCAAGAGCAACTGCGACAAGACGATGCAATGCTCCTTGAGGAAGATCGTCTTCGGGCGGCTGTGAGAGCAGCACGCTACCAGCAAGCCTTGTGCCGCTACCATAGTCGCAAGGTCCGTGCCCGAAGCTTTGAGGAAGGCGACCTTGTTCTCCGGCACGTTCAATCGACCAGGAATACGAACAAGTTGACACCGAAGTGGGAAGGCCCTTATCGGGTAATACGAGTCACCAGGCCTGGCGCTGGCCGCCTGGAGACCGAGGATGCCGTTCCGGTGAGTAATTCCTGGAACATCGAGCATCTTCGCAAGTTTTACCCATAAGGCGCGGCTTGCCGGCCCCCCCGGTAAGCCACCCTTTTGTACAAGCCTTGCCGGCAAGGCATGTAACGCTTTGTACAAAGCCAGGCGCAGACCCTGAGCATAAATAAATGAAGCGCTGGCGCCCTAAGTTATAGCATGCATGCTGAGTCGAGTCTCGTCCTTGGTTAGGGTTGATAGTGCTTAGCGGCGGCTAACCCCTAGCTTAGAGGTTGAGTCTTTGTCTTTCCTCTGCATTCTTTGGTTCATAGGACGCGCAGACATCCTTGCCGAAGCCACTTGAGGGAAGGAAAGAAGAACAGACCAGCGCCTAGGCCCCGGCGAGCCAGTGTTGCCGGAGGCTGCAAGGGCAAGAATTCGCCCACGGCTGACCAGGGTTGCCGGGGGCTGCAGCTTCAGATAAGTTCTTTATCCGTTATCATGCATTCCATTATGGACTAAGGTATGTGAAACCTCATTCTTTTCCTTAAGCTACCGTGCTCCCATAACTCTAGGCCCTAGGGCTCGTTCCTGGGACTAAGTTTGGTCGTAGTCGCGGCAGCATAAGGATGAAACGAGGAGCCTGAGCCCACTCCATCCCTGCCTCCGCCAAGGGCGTGAGAAAGGTCGAGCGAAGTAGGGAAACAACAGGGCCTGTTGCCGGGAGAAGAAATGTTTATCTTAAAGATATCAGGGATTTATTCCCTGTTGTGGGTTTTTACCTACGAACAAATGACCCGGCAAACATTCCTTTTTCGTTAAAAGCATTCTATTCAGGTACAGTCCATAGGGAATAAAAAACCTGAATAAGGGGATTACAAGTTTTAAACTTAACAGATGCCCGAAGGCTTACAGACTAAAAAGACATAAGATGCCCGTAATGCCTTTCTTGTCCCTCTCCTCAGGAGGCAGGTCAAGGAGGCGAGAAGGGCAAAAGGGGCGCCTAGGCGAGCTACGGGTGGCAGAAGACACCGAGAAGGCATCTCGGCGGCCTCCCAAGGGCTGGACGGTGATGACGGCGCCGGAGGTAGAGCTCGAAGACGTGGAGGCAGGACGTCAGTACACGTCGAAGGCGTCGGTGCCCGCGTACTCCGACATGACGACCTTGCCGCCCGCTTTCTTCCTCTTCCTCTTCCGCAGCCTCCCTACGCCAGCCGCCAAGGAGACGGCCCCGAGAAGTTCAAGGAGTCGGCGACGTGGATGATGGGGTCGCCGGTGCCACTAGGAGCGGCGCCCGACACCTAGTCGGACCCGTCATCCCGCCGTCCACCGCCCTCGTCGTCACTGCTGCTGTCCTCCTCGTCACCCTCGTTCGAGGAGGAGTCTTCGTCATCGGAGGAGCTCTCCATGCAGCACCTCGCGCGAGTCTCGAGGTGCCCGAAGACCTTGACGGAGAGGTGGCTGTCCTCCATCAACTTGAAGTGGAGGGTGAGCCCATCCTTCAGGCTGTGGATGCGAGCGAACCTATTCCATCCTTGGCGAAGATACATCACATGAGGGGCAGGGAAGTCGACGCGGGCCCGCGTGCCACTGATCCCACAACCCCTCATGTGCAGCCGCAGCGACTCCGGCGGATCCACCTCCATCTCCCGCACAAATGGAGTCGGGAGACGAAGGCGTCGGCGCGGCGACCCCCGCATCCTAACGAAGAACTCACAAGGGTCATCTCCAATATGACCTTCCATTGGAGGAGCTGCTGGCGGGGGCGAGGCCGGCGGGCTGCCCCGTCCTCCTCTTCCCCGAGCACCCCGGCCTCGCCCACGGCCCCGTCCCCTCCCTCTTCCCCTTGTGGCTGGTTCGGCCACCGCAGGTGCAGGAGAAGGGGGGACGCATTGTCGAGAAGCGACCCTCGCCACCACCGTTGAGGAGCCGATGTTTTCTCTCTTCATGGCAGACAGAAGAGAGGAGCAGAAGCTGAAGGAGAAATAAGATGGAGGAGTGCGGGGCGCCGTCCCCTCCCTCCGCCCTTTATAAAGGGGCGGGGCTGGAGCTCGACCACCCCGCTCGGCCAATCGAGACGCAAAAGGCGAGGGGGGCCGGGGCCGACCCGCCGCCCCAACCAGCGACGGCTCGGTTTCCCGCCTCCACCGCTCGCCACCTCGAATGCATAGAAGGCACGTGGCGAACGTGCAGGACCGAAGGGACGGGTGAGGCGACCTCTCCCCACCCCGTGATCATGGGGAGTGGACGGCTAGACGACCACGCCTCGACCCCATCCAGTAAGCAAGCCGCGCCTCCACGCCTCCCCCCGTTTACGGGGAAGGCGTGGGCCGCCTCCTTTCGCATTTACTGCGACGTGACGCATGCCTGCGGAAACCACCCCACGCATGCCACGCACGTCACGCACGCCCCTCCACCCCGCGCCACGTGCACGGGTTGTGGGAGGCGCAGCGCGCGGAAAATTTTACCACGGTGAAAACCACCCCCTGCCCGCGCATCGTTCTGGGCCTGGCCCAACAACGTGTTGCGCTTATGTGTGGCCCAGGCCCGGGGGCTCCTGTCGGTGTACAAAAAGAGGGGTACACTTTTTGTACCCCTATGACTGTGCTCGGGCAGTCTGAGCCACGAGCACCACCACACCAAGCATGGCAAGGGAGGTGAGCCAGGGTAAGATCGAAGCTTGATGGAGACTGGAACAACGCCAAGAACAAGACCACAAAGAGCAAAGGTACGAAGCGGCTTCCCCCGACAAGGTCCTTGCCGGGAGCCGGCTCTGGCAGCCCCGGCAAGACCCTTGCCGCGGCAGCTCGCCCCGCGCCTACACAGCGGATCGCCCTTGAGTCCACTGCCCCCATGGGGCGAGGATTCGGGAGATATCCCCGTGGTGGCATGCAGATCTTTGTGAAGACATCCAAGATCAGATACAAGTTGAGAAGACGACGACCCTTGGCGGGATCCCACCAAGGAGAACTACAAGGCCCCCGGCAAGCACCTTGCCGGGGATGACAGCAGGCGCCCCGGCAGGACCCTTGCCGGAGCCCCGGCAAGGCCCTTGCCTAGAACACCCGCAGGGCCACCGTCAGGCCCGCACCAACCGGTTTTCCACCAACCCACGCAGCTGCCGACCAGACCAGCTGGACAGGCTCCTGTGTGGCAACCCGCAAATCTTCGTGGAGACCCGCCGTTGCGCCACCTCAGCTGCCTGTCTGCCTACATGGCACCCCAGGCACCGCTGGCCAGGGTGCGTGTCAACACGAGGAGGAGCGGCGACGGACAAGACAGACGTCTCCCCCCGTCCCCGATAAAGCAAGGACACCTAAGCTAAGCGCATTAAATGCGCCTTGTCCTGTAATGCGAGGGATAACCTCGCATCACTGTACCCTTTCCACCTCCTGTGTGCCACTGTGGCGACCCCTTTTTTCCTATAAAAGGAGGCCCGAGGCGACCAGGAGGAGGATTCGGCTTTTAGAACTCATCACGACTCTTTTGGAGCTCCTCACTAGCTGAAGAACTCAAACATATAATCCACCAAAGCAGGAGTAGGGTTTTACGCATCTTTGCGGCCCGAACCTGGGTAAAGGAACCATGTCCTGACTGTTAGATCCGCTCTTCTCTCAACCCCGCGCCCCGCAACCGTAGTAGGGATTCTTGTGATCCCATAGGTGTCGATCCAAATACACCGACAACTAGCATATTGGATAACATTCAATTTCTTATCAACTCTTTGCCCTAAAACAACACCTACAACATAGTCACTAGCATCGCACATAATCTCAAAAGGTAAATTCCAGTCACAAGGCTAGACAATAGGTGCAGAGATCAATGCTTTCTTAAGTATTTCAAATGCTTCTAGACAATCATCATTAAAGACAAAAGGAATATCTTTTTGTAAGAGATTAGTCAGAGGCCTAGAGATTTTGGAGAAGTCCTTTATGAACCTCCTATAAAACCCATCATGACCAAGGAAACTTCGTATACCTTTGATGTCCTTGGGACACGGCATCTTTTTAATAGCATCAACTTTAGCCTTGTCAACTTCAATACCTCTTTCAGAAAATTTATGTCCCAAGACAATGCCTTCATTAACCATAAAGTGCCACTTCTCCCAATTCAAGACAAGATTATTGTCTTCACATCTGTGCAAAACTCGGTCAAGGTTGCTCAAGCAATCATCAAAAGAAGTTCCATAAATCATCCATGAAAACTTCAACAATCTTTTCACAAAAATCAGAGAATATAGCCATCATGCATCTTTGAAAGGTAGCAGGTGCATTACATAAACCAAAAGGCATACGTCTATAAGCAAAGGTACCGAAAGGACAAGTAAAAGTGGCCTTTTCTTGATCCCCTTTTGACACAGGTATTTGAGAGAAACCAGAATAACCATCTAGAAAGCAAAAGTGAGTATGTTTGTATAACCTTTCTAGCATTTGATCAATAAATGGCAAGGGGTAATGATCTTTCTTAGTAGCTTTACTTAGTTTGCGGGAATCAATTACCATCCTATAACCTGTAACTATTCTTTGGGGGATCAATTCATCTTTATCATTAGGAACAATAGTCATACCTCCCTTCTTAGGGACACAATGGACAAGACTTACCCACTGGCTGTCAGCAACTGGATAGATAATATCTGCCTCTAGAAGCTTTAGTATTTCCTTCCTTACCACTTCTTTCATTTTAGGATTTAACCATCGTTGATGATCAATAACCGGTTTAGCGTTTTCTTCCAATTTTATCTTATGTTGGCATAAAGTGGGACTGATGCCCTTAAGATCATCGAGAGTATATCCAATAGCAGCACAGTGCTTCTTCAGAGTTTTCAATAATTTTTCTTCTTCCTGCTCTGAAAGGTTAGCATTAATAATAACAGGATATATCTTCTTTTCATCAAGATAAACATACTCCCTCCATTCCCTTATACAAGGCCACAAACTCAAATTACAGGTACCAAGGTAAAATTTAATGACTGCTTTACAAGTCCACTTTTCTTTTCGTGAACTGGGATCATTAATATGCCCACATGCATGCAAGGTTGGAATTAGAAGGAAGTAGCACAGTGTCATTATGACTACATGCATGCAAGTATTAAAAAAGTTGGTAGTACGAGAAAACATCATTAATTTTTGCCTCGATTATAGTTAGTGGCCTTGTATAGATGCAAATTGTATTTTTATAGTGGCCTTGTATAAGGGAATGGAGGGAGTACTTAAGATTATCAGGCAAAGGCTTAAGTTCAGACACGGGATCACCCTTAGGTGGAGGAGGATCCCCTAGGATTTCAACAGGCAAGTTGTTTTTCAATACGGGTCCTTGATTATAGAGTATTTCATCTATTTCCCTTCTCTCATTAATATGCATATCATTTTCATGATCTAGCAAATATTGTTCTAAAGGATCATTAGGAGGCACAGCAATAGAAGCAAGACCAATAATTTCATCCTTACTAGATAATTCTTTATCAAGGGGTTGTCTACGAAATTTAGCAAAGTTAAAATCATGAGACATATCCCCTAAACCAACAGTAACAATATCTTTCACGCAGTCTATCTTAGCATTAACAGTATTCGGGAAGGGTGTACCAAATATAATGGGACAAAAGTCATCTTGTGGGGAACTAAGAATATGGAAACCAACAGGGTATTTAACTTTCCCACACAAAACTTCAACATCTCTAACAATCCCAACTGGTGAAATAGTGTCTCTATTAGCAAGTTTAATAGTGACATCAATCCCTTCTAACTCAACAGGTGCAATGTCATGCATAATTTCTTGATATAAGGTATGAGGGATAATACTCGCACTAGCACCCACATCACATAAACCATGATAGCAATGATCTCCTATTTTACCAGAGATAACAGGTAAGCCCACAATAGGTCTATGTTTATTCCTAGCATCGGGTTTGGCTATTCTAGCAGATTCCTCTTGGAGGTAAATAACATGTCCATCTAAATCTTCTACCAAGAGATCTTTAACCATAGCAACACTAGGTTCAACTTTAATTTTCTCAGAGGGTGTAGGTGTTCTTGTATTACTCTTACGAACTACAGTTGAAGCTTTAGCATGATCCTTTATTCTAACAGGGAAATGTGGTTTCTCAATATAAGCAGTAGGAACAATAGGATCAACATTATAAGTGATAGTTTTTTCTTTAACTTTAATAGGTTCAACTACTTTTACTTCAATGGGAGGATGGTATTTAAACCACTTCTCCTTGGGAAGATCAACATGAGTAGCGAATGATTCACAAAAAGAAGCTACTATCTCAGAGTCAAGTCCATATTTAGTGCTAAACTCACGGAAAACATCGGTATCCATAAAAGCCTTAACACAATCAAACTTAGGGGTCATACCTGACTCCTTAACTTCGTCGAGATCCCAATCTTCAGAGTTGCATTTAATTCTTTCCAATAAATCCCATTTGAATTCAATAGTCTTCATCATAAAAGAGCCAGAACAAGAAGTATCGAGCATGGAGCAATTATTAAGAGAAAGCCGAGCATAAATTTTTTGAATAACAATTTCTCTTGAGAGCTCATGATTGGGGCATGAGTATAACATTGACTTAAGCCTCCCCCAAGCTTG
The DNA here is from genome assembly GCA_902687465.1 of Secale cereale. Classification (NCBI taxonomy): domain Eukaryota; kingdom Viridiplantae; phylum Streptophyta; class Magnoliopsida; order Poales; family Poaceae; genus Secale; species Secale cereale. The sequence goes on from LR738710.1 coordinate 495,345,405, forward strand.
AGCGTTGCTTTCTCCTTCGCGAGGCCAAAAATTATAGATATAATTACGATCACGATGAACCTGGTGCATAGGGTAGAACTTCTGATGAAATTCCAACTTCAGACGATTATAGTTCCATGATCCAATATCGTCACATAGCCTAAACCATGTCAATGCATCTCCCTTCAAAGATAAAGGGAAGACCTTCTTCTTGATAACATCTTCGGGCATACCTGCAAGCTTAAATAATCCACAAACTTCATCCACATAGATTAGGTGTAAATTGGGATGCAGTGTTCCGTCTCCTGTAAAGGGATTATCTAGCAGTTTCTCTATCATACCCGAAGGAATTTCAAAGCAAACATTTTCACTAGGTGCAGTAGGTTGAGGATCAACTCTTTTCTCTTCTGGTCAGGGTGAAGATACCCTGAACAAGCCCCTCAAAGGATTATGAGCCATAGTAACAAGTGACAATAAATTTCAGCACACTTTATAAATTTTTCCTTACCAAATTCCACTTACCAAAGGCGCTTCACTCCCCGGCAACGGTGCCAGAAAAGAGTCTTGATGACCCACAAGTGTAGGGGATCTATCATAGTCCTTTTGATAAGTAACAGTGTCAAACCCAACGAGGAGCAGAAGGAAATGATAGGCAGTTTTCAGTAAGGTATTGTCTGCAAGCACTGAAATTATAGGTAACAGATAGTTTTGTGATAAGGTAATTGGTAGCAAGGGACAAAAGGTTAAAGTAAATAAGGTGCAGCAAGGTGTTCCAATCCTTTTTGTAGCAAAGGACAAGCCTGAACAAACTCTTATATGAAGGAAAGCGCTCCCGAGGATACATGAGAATTATCGTCAAGCTAGTTTTCATCACGATCATCCGATTCACGTACTTTGATAATTTGGTATGTGGGTGGACCGGTGCTTGGGTGCTGTCCTTACTTGGACAAGCCTCCCACTTATGATTAACCTCTAATGCAAGCATCCGCAACTACAAAAGAAGTATTAAGGTAAACCTAACCATAGCATGAAACATATGGATTCAAATCAACCCCTTACGAAGCAACACATAAACTAGGGTTTAAGCTTCTGTCACTCTAGCAACCCATCATCTACTTATTACTTCCCAATGCCTTCCTCTAGGCCCAAATAATGGTGAAGTGTCATGTAGTCGACGTTCACATGACACCACTAGAGGAGAGACAACATACATCTCATCAAAATATCGAACGAATACCAAATTCACATGACTACTTATAGCAAGACTTCTCTCATTTCCCCAGGAACAAAAGTAACTACTCACAAGACATAATATTGTTCATGATCATAGGGGTATTAATGTGCATAATGGATCTAACATATGATCTTCCACCAAATAAACCAACTAGCATTAACTACAAGGAGTAATCAACACTACTAGCAACCCACATGTACCAATATGAGGTTTGGGTACAAAGATTGGATACAAGAGATGAACTAGGGTTTGAGAGGAGATGGTGCTGGTGAAGATGTTGATGAAGATAGCCCTCCCCAAGATGGGAGAGTTGTTGGTGATGATGGCGGTGACGATTTCCCCCGCCCGGAGGAAAGAATCCCCGGCAGAACAGCTCTACCGGAGCCCTAGATTGGTTTCCGCCAAGGTTCCGCCTCGAGACGGCGGTGTCTGGTCCCGAAAGCCTCCTTATGATATTTTCCAGGTCAAAACACCTCATATAGGAGAAGATGGGCATCGGGGAGCCATCGGGGGGCCCACGAGGCAGGGGGGCGCGCCCCCACCCTCGTGGACAGGTGGTGGCCCCCCTGGTGATCTTCTTTCGCCAGATATTTTTTATATTTTCTGAAATGGTGTCCTTTGAAGTTTCGGAGCTTTTTTAGTTGTGTAGAATAGGTTTCTAGAGTTTGCTTCTCTTCCAGCCTAGAATTCCAGCTGCCGGCATTCTCCCTCTTCATATAAACTGTGTAAAATAAGAGAGAAAAGGCATAAGTATTGTGACATAATGCCTAATAACAGCCCATAGTGCAATAAATATCAACATAAAAGCATGATGCAAAATGACATATCAGCTAGCAATGGTGGAAGGATGAGAGTGCGTATAATCGATGGACTCAACATTACTTATAAAGAACTCACATACTTATTGCAAAAAAGTCATTTAAACAAAGTAGTACATGCATGCTCCTAGGGGAGAGGTTGGTAGGAGTTAACCATCGCGCGCTCCCACCCTCCACACAAAGGATGACAATCAAAGAATAAATCATGCTCTGACTTCATCACATAACGTTTCATCATACGTGCATGCTACGGGAATCACAAACTTTAACACAAGTATTTATACCAATCCACAATTACTCACTAGCATGACTCTAATATAACCATCTTAATATCTGAAAACAATTGTAAGATATCAAACTTCTCATATATTCAATGCTCTTTATGAAAGTTTTTATTATATCCCCTTTGGATGCCTATCATATTAGGACTAAATTCACAACCCACGGAAATTACCATGCTGTTTAGAGACTCTCGAAATAATATAAGTTAAGCACAAGCGTTCATTAATTTTGTCGGTGTATTTGGATCGACACCTATGGGATCACAAGAATCCCTACTACGGTTGCGAGGACGGGGTTGGGAGAAGAGCGGATCTAACAGTCAGGACACGGTTCCTTTACCCAGGTTCGGGCCGCGAAGATGCGTAAAACCCTACTCCTGCTTTGGTGGATTCTATGTTGGTGTTCTTCAGCTAACGAGGAGCTCCAAGAGAGTCGCGAGGAGTTCTAAAAAGCCGAATCCTTCTCCTGGTCGCCTCGGGCCTCCTTTTATAGGAAAAAGGGGTTGCCACAGTGGCACACAGGAGGTGGAAAAGGTACAGTGATGCGAGGTTATCCCTCGCATTACAGGACAAGGTGCATTTAATGCGCCCACCTTAGGTGTCCTTGCTTTATCGGGGACGGGGGGAGACGTCCGTCTTGTCCGTCGCCGCTCCTCCACGTGTTGACACGCGCCCTGGCCAGCGGTGCCTGAGGTGCCATGTAGGCAGACAGGCAGCCGAGGTGGCGTAACGGCGGGTCTCCACGAAGATCTGTGGGTTGCCACGCAGGAGCCTGTCCAGCTGGTTGGGCCGGCAGCTGCGTGGGTCGGTGAAACCCAGTTGATGCGGGCCTGACGGTGGCCCCGCGGGTGTCCTCGGCAAGGGCCTTGCCGGGGGCCCCGGCAAGGGTCTTGCTGTGGCACCTGCTGTCATCCCCGGCAAGGTGCTTGCCGGGGGCCTTCTAGTCCTTCTTGGCTGGGATCCCGCCAAGGGTCGTCGTATTCTTAACTTGCATCTGATCTTGAATGTCTTCACAAAGATCTGCATGCTACCACGGGGATATCTCCCGAATCCTCGCCCCATAGGGGCGGTGGACTCAAGGGTGATTTGCTCCGTAGGCGCGGGGCGAGCTACCGCGGCAAGGGTCTTGCCGGGGCTGCCAGAGCCGCCCCCGGCAAGGATCTTGCCGGGTGAAGCCGTTTCGTCCCTTTGCTCTTTGTGGTCTTGTTCTTGGCGTCGCTCCAGTCTCCATCGAGCTTCAATCTCGCCCCGGCTTGCCTCCCTTGCCATGCTTGGTGTGGTGGCGCCGTGGCTCAGACTGCCCGTGCACAGCCATAGGGGTACAAAAAGTGTACCCCTCTTTTTGTACACCGACAGGAGTCCCCGGGCCTAGGCCACACATAAACGCGACACGTTGTTGGGCCAGGCCCAGAATGGTGCGCGGGCAGGCAGGGTGGTTTTTACCGTGGTAAAATTTCCTCGCGCTACAGCTCCCACGACCCGCGTGCGCGACGCGGGGTGCAGGGGCGTGCGTGACGTGGGCGGCATGCGTGGGGTGGTTTCCGCAGGCATGCGTCACGTCGCAGTAAATGTGAAAGGAGGCGACCCGCACATTCCCCATAAAAAGGAATAACCGCGAGCGTGCTGCTCACTTCCTCCACTTTCCTCGCGCCCCTTCCAATCTCAGAGCCGTTGTCCCCTTTCTTCCTTCCTTCCGAAGCCTTCGCCATCGCCCGCCGCTGTTGCTTCGCCATCCCCTTCCCTCAGCCTCCCCAGTCAGCCGCCATGGCATCCAAACCCGCCAAGGGCAAAGGGGCGGCCAAGGGTGCCGGGCCTGCGGCGCCGCCGGAGGGCGTGTTCACGGGGGATCGGACGAAGGCTGCTATCTTCATCCCGTTGTCGGTCGATGTCTTCGAGCTCTAGGCTGCCTTCAAACCCCTTTGGGGAGCGGAGACGGGGGATCGGGCGAAGGGCTTGGGACATCCGGCGACGCGCGTCGTTCCGGCTGCTTGCGCCCCGCCCAGCTCAAATCGGTACCCCTTCTTTGTTGATTATTTCTCTTGCGGGTTGTGTCCTCCCTTCTCCGATTTCTTCTACGACATCATGCACACCTTTGGCTTCCGTCTTTTGGATTTCACCCCAAATGCGGTGGTGTGCATGGCCTTCTTCGCGCACCTCTGCGAGGGCTTTGTCGGAGTGCAGCCCAACACCGCTCTTCCGCCACTACTTCATCCCTCGGATCCAGCCGGGAGGCTCAGTCTCCGGAGGCATCGCCTGGATTCCGAGACTCAAGGTGGTGTACCCGGAGGGCGCCGTGAAGGAGAGGTGGGACGAATGGCGCGGTCGGTGGTGCTGGATCGAGGAGGACGACCCGCCAACATTCTGCAGGGTCCGCCGGGCGCCGCCGGTTCGTGGCAGCGACTGGAGCGATGTCGACACCGCCGACGGGAGGCTCACTGTCGCCGTCACCCGGATTACCCAGCTTGTCCAAGCCGGACTCACTCTCGAGATGATCGGGGCGGATTTCATCCGCCGTCGGATCGCTCCGCTGCACAAAAAGGGGAGGCCAGCTTGGCTCTTCAGGAACCCGGCCGATGTCATGCGGCTCCGCACTGGCCTCAAAACAACTTCACAATGATGGGGCACGCCCATTTCTGTCAGCGACTCTTCCAGCTGGATGTGGGCCACGGTGGCGAGGTCGAGCAGACCGGCAAGGCCGCGAAGGCTGCTGCCAAGGCCGGCAAGGCCGTCAAGGGGCAGTTGTTCAAGCTGCCAGCAGGGGTGGTCCCGCTGTGCAACAATTCGCGCCAGTCTGGAATCGTCGCCATGATGCCGAAATGCAGTGTGCCCGTCCCCGTCCCGAGCTGGCAGGACCCGAAGGACGAGGTCGTGTAGCAGTTCTTCGATTCTCTGGTCAAGGTGTGCGTCAATCCTGACGCCGAGCGGTGGCTTGTCAGGGACACCACCCCGGAGGAGCTGGACTACATCGCCGCCAGGGCGAGGGAGGCGCAGCTCATCAGGGAGGCCGGCAGCGCCGGAGGTATGGAGGACCAGGACGCCGCGGCTGCGGAGGAGGAGGAGTTCGCCCAGTGGGCGGCGGCTGCCGGAGATGCTAGCAGCGCCAGCACCGGGGCTCCACTGGAAGAGGACACAGCCGATGGGTCGTCGTCGTCGGAGGATGTGGCGGCTGGCCCGACGCCAGTCAGGGGAAGAGGGCGAGTCTTGCGGCGGGCCTGTTCCAGCGTGCCGGTTCGGCCCGGCAAGACTGTGCGGGCTCAATTGGCCCTGGAGGGGTCTGGGCACCTCACGAGGGCCACAGGGGCGAAGAGGTCGACGAAGGCCGCTGAGAAGAAGAAAGCGGCAGCTCCTTCTTCGTCGAGGCGCACACAAACTCCACCTCCTTCTTCGCCTCCCCCGGCAGACGTCGATTCAGAAGGCGACGCGGAGTTCCCCTTCGACCTCGGGCCTCTCAGCCCGAAGAGGAAGAGGAAAACGACGGAGGAGGAGGAAATGGACGATGAGTAAGTATTCCATTCCTTATCGTCATTCCCATCTTCCTAGACCATGCCATTCATCTTGACTTGTTCTTGCTTCTTCAGGGACGCAGAGACGTTGGCCCAGAGGGTGAAGAGGGCCAAGGCTTCGGCGAGCAGCCAGCCCCCGGCTGGGGCTTCGAAGACACCACTGGTGGTGTTGAGCAGCTCCGACGGCAGCCCCCGGCACAGCCCCCAGCGTAAGTTCGCCAACCTCTTCTCGCTCGACATGCAGTAGGCGTTGGATGCTAAAGGTGCTGACCTTGCCGGTTCTGTAGGACGGGAGCAGCAGCAGGAGGAGCCGCAGGGGGACACTCCCAACACACCACCCCCATCGACCACGCCGTCACGAGGGGCGTCCCCGGCAAGGGCACCAAGCATGGAGCCCACACGCATGGAGGAGGAGGAGGACTTGGGCACTGGCGGCCCGGCCCCGGCGTCCGACGCCGGCGGGGAGGGAGCTTCCGCTTCACACCCCGACGCTGGTGAGTTGCCTGTCTTTCGTCTTTGCTTTTCCCTCGCGCTATTTCTTGACTTCATTGTCCCCGTCACGGCCCAGGCCCCTCTTCAACGGATGCGGAGGACGTGGATGCCGTCATCAAGGAGGTTGCCGAGGAGGCCGCGGTGGAGGCCGACAAGATCGCCGCCGAGGAGGGCACCAAGAACGCCGCCGGGGCCGCCGCGGACAAGGCTGCTGAGGATGCCACCAAGGGTGCCGCCGAGGGCGCCAGCGGTGGGCCTGCCGGGGAGGCCGGCAAGGCCACAACCGAGGAAGAGGCGATCGATGATCAGCCTTCTTCCTCCGCGGCCTCGGGCCCTGGCAGGTATCTGAAGGTGGGCGATAACCTTTTTGTCCATCTCGCCGGAGCGTCAAGCTCCCGGGCGCCCGCCGGGGAGGAAGTCTTCGACGGCGAGGTGTTCGCCGCCTCTGGGCTCGAGGTTGTTGATGAACCGAGCACCGGCGGCGACGGCTCCCCAGAGGAGCAGCTCTTCCGGGCCATAGGGGCCAACTTCCGGAAGCTCCAGGCACTCTACCGTGCCCGTTTGGACAAGGTTAAGTCCAGAACAGCGGCGGTGGACGACGCGGAGGCGGACTTCCAGGCGCGCATCACTGAGGCGCAAACCTGGTTCCACCAGTCCCACGAGGAGCAGAGGGCCTCCCAGGAAGATCTGGCCCAACGTAACGTGGAGCTCATCATGAAGATGGCCGCCATCGAGAAGGCCCAGGAAGAGGCGGCGAACTTGGCTGCCGCGGCGGAGGCTGCCCGGAACCAGCATCAAGCCGCCCTTGATTCCCAGGAAGAAGACCTCACCGCGCGTGAGGCGAAGCTTGCTGCGACACTCCGCGGCAAGGATGAGGAGCTTGAGGCTCTTGTCGAGCGGCGGACTCATGAGCTGTGGCAGAGGCACAGGGAGGCGCTCGATGCCCAGGCTCTGGCCCATGCCGGCAAGATACAAGAGCTGGAGGTGGAACGGGACGGGTTGAAGGAGCAGGCCCTCAGGCTGTCTGACCAGAAGACCAGACTCAATTGCATCTTGACAGAGGCGCAGGGAGTGGTCATCAGCAAGACTGGGGAGCTCTCCGAGGCGCAAAGCTCCATCAGAGATCTCAGGCTGAGGCTGGAGAATCTCGAGAAGACGTTGGCGGAGAGCTCTGCTCGGGAGGGGGCCTTGGCCAAGAGCCTGGAGGAGGAGAAGCAGCTGCGGGCAGACGAGGGCGCCTCCCACCAAGAATACGTGGTGGAGGAGAACAGGTGGATCAGCCGGCTGGAGGACATCGCCGGCAGGGTTACCTCACAGTTAGCCCTCATGGGGATGCCGAACGTGAGGTATGCTCCTGAATGGAGCGGATTCGTCAACGCCAAGCTGACCCTGTTCTTCGAGGGCGTCCTTAGCGCCTTGACTGATCTTCACTCCAACAGAACGGCCACGCTCACCAGGGAGGCCCGGCGGCTCTGCCGGAGAGTCATGACCAAGGTCCTCACCAAGGTGGCGTTCTGGAACCCCGCCCTCGACTTCGAAGTCGCGATGGACAGCTTGCCGGAGGATGCCAACCTCACGACACTCAAGGAGCGCATCAAGCCTGTCATCAGCCGCATCGATGAAATCAAGAGGGTAGAGGGCCAGCGCCGGGATTAAGCATCCCGTTCTTCCTTGCCGCTGCGGGTTCATGCCCAAGACAAATTTTATCTTTAGTTAGAACCGCAGCGATGGCATAATGTAATATAACTTTGAAATATCTTCAGAATCATGCATGTTATTTTCCTGTTTGCTGCCTCCCTATGTTTCCACCCTACGTTAACTGGGTAGGCTTATCGGCGCGAAATACCCAAGCCAACGTCTTGGGGATGGGTCCCCATTGGCCTGCCGGGTGAGCGTGCTGCCGGGTCTGCCACCTTGTTGCTCTCAACGCAGCCGCTTGAACTGTCGAGTTTGACTCGAGTCAGAGTCGAGAGCTTTGTCAATTGCGGAAGGGTCTACCACCTTGCCACTCTCAACGCAGCCGCTCGAACTACCGAGTTTGACTCGAGTCAGAGTCGAGAGCTTTGTCAATTGCGGAAGGCTACCCTACCGTTTCAAACGCAGCCGTCTGAACTGTTGAGCTGACTCGAAACAGAACAAAGGCGTTGCCGATCGGGAAGGGCCCCATTCGCGTGCAGGTTTATTTTTGCACAAAGAATGACAGCCGCGAGGATAATAACTTTAAATAATAGGGTAGAAATATCCAAAGTTTGATGTAACTTAGCTTTTATTTGTAGTCGCTGGAACGCAGGTCTTCTGGCCTCCTCAAAGGGCCACGGAGACGAGAGAGCGCCGAGCCGACCACTAGAGCCGATTCTCACAACTGCGCCCCCTACCTAGCGCGCCAAAGATGTCGGTGTATTTGGATCGACACCTATGGGGTCACAAGAATCCCTACTACGGTTGCGGGGCGCGGGGTTGGGAGAAGAGCGGATCTAACAGTCAGGACACGGTTCCTTTACCCAGGTTCGGGTCGCGAAGATGCGTAAAACCCTACTCCTGCTTTGGTGGATTATATGTTGGTGTTCTTCAGCTAACAAGAAGCTCCAAGAGAGTCGTGAGGAGTTCTAAAAAGCCGAATCCTTCTCCTGGTCGCCTTGGGTCTCCTTTTATAGGAAAAAGGGGTTGCCACAGTGGCACACAGGAGGTGGAAAAGGTACAGTGATGCGAGGTTATCCCTCGCATTACAGGACAGGGTGCATTTAATGCACCCAACTTAGGTGTCCTTGCTTTATCGGGGACGGGGGGGG
>LR738710.1:495354580-495405391 GCA_902687465.1 Secale cereale
GGGGGGGGGGGGGGGGGGGGGAGACGTCCGTCTTGTCCGTCGCCGCTCCTCCTCGTGTTGACACGCGCCCTGGCCAGCGGTGCCTGAGGTGCCATGTAGGCAGACAGGCAGCTGAGGTGGCGTAACAGCGGGTCTCCACGAAGATCTGTGGGTTGCCACGCAGGAGCCTGTCCAGCTGGTTGGGTCGGCAGCTGCGTGGGTCGGTGAAACCCAGTTGATGCGGGCCTGACGGTGGCCCCGCGGGTGTCCTCGGCAAGGGCCTTGCCGGGGACCCCGGCAAGGGTCTTGCTGTGGCGCCTGCTATCATCCCCGGCAAGGTGCTTGCCGGGGGCCTTCTAGTCCTCCTTGGCTGGGATCCCGCCAAGGGTCGTTGTCTTCTTAACTTGCATCTGATCTTGAATGTCTTCACAAAGATCTGCATGCTACCACGGGGATATCTCCCGAATCCTCGCCCCATGGGGGCGGTGGACTCAAGGGTGATTTGCTCCATAGGCGCGGGGCGAGCTGCCGTGGCAAGGGTCTTGCCGGGGCTGCCAGAGCCGCCCCCGGCAAGGATCTTGCCGGGGGAAGCCGTTTCTTCCCTTTGCTCTTTGTGGTCTTGTTCTTGGCGTCGCTCCAGTCTCCATCGAGCTTCAGTCTCGCCCCGGCTTGCCTCCCTTGCCATGCTTGGTGTGGTGGCGCCGTAGCTCAGACTGCCCGTGCACAGTCATAGGGGTACAAAAAGTGTACCCCTCTTTTTGTACACCGACAAATTTCTTCAAAATAACATCACCACCATGCTCAAAAAGATATAAGTGAAGCACTAGAGCAACTACCCTAGCTCAAAAGATATAAGTGAAGCACACATAGTATTCTAATAAATTCACGATTAATGTGTGTCCCTCACAAAAGGTGTGTACAACAAGGATGATTGTGGCAAACTAAAAAGCAAAGACTCATATCATACAAGACGCTCCAAGCAAAACACATCTCATGTGGTGAATAAAAATATAGCCTCAAGTAAATGTACCGATGGATTGAAGACAAAACAGGGGATGCCATCCGGGGCATCCCCAAGCTTAGTGTGATAGCCTGGCTTATTAGGGATGTTAGACTACTCATATCGACAAGGAATTCCTTCTTTTCTGGGAGCCCATTCAGACAGAACTCCAAAGTTAAGCATGCTCGGCTTGGAGTAATTTCAGGATGGGTGACCGACCGGGAAGTTGCTCCCGAGTGCGCACGAGTGAGGGCAAAGTGCGCAGAAAAGACTAGTATTGATATGTGGGGCCAGTCTAGATCCCGCCAGGAGTAACGACCACCGGCGGGTGTGTCCAGGGCGTTACAAGTTGGTATCAGAGCCGACCCCCACGGTTACACGGATGTTTGCGGACAAGTGCTCGATCATGTTGTTCATGACGTTTGTGACCCGTCGTGGCACACGGCATGGCACATGTATCGGATTGGATGCGCAGACGTTTGTGCCAAGAGGGAACGTTCCTATGGCCCGACGAGGATGTCGGTTCCTCTGAGTGGGGTTGTATGTGATAGCCTGGCTTATTAGGGATGTTAGACTACTCATATCAATAAGGAATTCCTTCTTTTGCGGGAGCCCATTCAGACAGAACTCCAAAGTTAAGCGTGCTCGGCTTGGAGTAATTTCAGGATGGGTGACTGACCGGGAAGTTGCTCCCGGGTGCGCACGAGTGAGGACAAACTGCACAGAAAATACTAGTATTGGTATGTGGGGAGTCTAGATCCCGCCAGGAGTAACGACCACCGGCGGGTGTGTCCGGGGCATTACACTTAGATGCTTGGTTTTCCTTGAATATTACCTTGGGGTGCCTTGGGCATCCCCAAGCTTAGGCTCTTGCCACTCCTTATTCCGTAGTCCATCAAATCTTTACCAAAAACTTAAAAACTTCATGACACAAAACTCAACAGAAAACTCGTGAGATCCGTAAGCATAATAAATCAAATAACCACTTTAGGTATTGTTGTGAACTCATTCTAATTTTATATTGGTGTCATATCTACTATATTATAACTTATCCATGGTTCATACCCCCCGATACTCCCCATAGATTCATCAAAATAAGCAAACAACATGACGAAAACACGATCTGTCCAAAATAGAATATTCTGTAGCAATCTAAAAACTTCGCATACTTATGCAACTCTAGAAATTCTGAAAAATTAGGAAAACGTTGGAAATTTGTATGTCAATCTTATATAAAAATTTGAGAAAATTATCTCGCTCCAATGAATTATAGAAATTTCTGCACTGGACGCAAATGTTTCTGTTTTTTAGCAAAATCAAATCAACAATCTTCCAAACCGTCCCAAAGGTCCTACTTGGCACACACACTAAATCAAAACATGAAAACACATCTAATGAGAGGCTAGATTATATATTTATTCAAAAACATAAAGAGAAAAATATATTAAAACAGAAACAAAATTGAGTTGCCTCCCAACAAGCGCTATTGTTTAACGCCCCTAGCTAGGGAAAAAGCAACGATCTACGTATTGTCATCTTTGGTATTCATACCATTAGTAGCCCTCATAATAGATTCATATGGTAACTTAATTTTTCTTTCTTGGAAAGTGTTCCATGCCTTTCCTTAATGGAAATTGAAATCTAATGTTTCCTTCTTTCATATCAATAATTGCACCAATCGTTCTAAGGAAAGGTCTACCAAGAATAACAGGGCATGTTGGATTACAATCTATATCAAGAACAATAAAATCTACGGGCACATAATTCCTATTTGCAACAATAAGAACATCATTAAATCTTCCGATAGGTATTTTAATAGTGGAATCCGCTAGATGCAAATTAAAAGAATAATCATCAAGTTTATGGAAACCTAGCACATCACATAAAGTTTTTGAAATTTTTGAAATGCTAGCACCCAAATCACACAAAGCATTGCACTCATAATATTTAATCTTGATTTTAATAGTAGGTTCCCAATCATCATAAAACTTTCTAGGGATTGAAATTTCCAACTCAAGTTTTTCTTCAAAAGATTTCATCATAGCATCAACAATACGTTTCGTAAAAGCCTTATATTGATTATAAGCCCAAGGAGAATTTAACATGGATTGCAACAAGGAAAGACAATCTATCAAAGCGCAACTATAATAATTAAAATCCTTGAAATCCAAAATGGTGGGTTTATTTCTACCTAAAGTTTTGACCTCTCCAATCCCACTTTTATAACTTCTTTCACTAAGATCATTATTCTCCAAATTATCGGGACGCCTTTTATTTAAAGTTGACTCATCTCTAGTACCTTCTTTTTCATGATCTATATTAGCAAACAAAGATTCAATAGGAGTCAAGCCAAGCATCTTAATATCTTCATCATTGTTATCGCAAAAAATAAAAAACGCATTTTTTCTAGCAGTTCTCTTTTAGCACGCAACCTAGCCACTCTCTCTTTACTCTCTTTAATAGAAATTTGTATAACTTCCAGAGATTCATTAATATCATGCTTTGGTGGCATAGATCTATTTTTCAAAGAATCAATCTCATGAGAAATTTTATCAACGTTCCTAGCCAAATCATCAATCTTGAGCATTTTTTCTTCTACCATAGCATCGAAAACCTTTTGAGAATTTATAAATTTCTTAATTGTGCTCTCAAGATCAGAAGGTATTTTATTATAATTTCCATAAGAATTGTTGTAGGAATTACCATAATTATAAGAGGAATTACTAGGAAATGGCCTAGGGTTGAAATTACCTCTATACGCGTTATAACCAAAAAAATCCTACCAACAAAATTCACATCCATAAATTCATTATTATTCTAAAGCAAAGTAGACAAAGGCATATATTAGGATCTATAGGATCACCCTTGCTAGCAATTAATTTCATAAGATCACCCATCTTTCCACTAAAAACATTTATTTCTTCAATTGCATGCACTTTTTTACTAGTAGATGATCTTTCGGTATGCCACTGAGAATAATTTGCCATAATATTATCTAGGAGTTTAGTAGCTTCTCCTAATGTGATTTACATGAAAGTACCTCCCACGGCGGAATCTAAAAGATTTATAGATGGAAAATTCAATCCGGCATAAAAAAATTGTATGATTATCCATAGACTTAAACCATGAGTAGGGCAATTTCTTATCATCAATTTCATCCTTTCCCATGATTATGCAACATGCTCATGATCTAGTTGCTTAAAATTCAGTATATAGTTCCTAAGGGAGATTATCTTAGCGGGAGGAAAATACTTGGAAATAAAAGCATCTTTACACTTATTCCATGAATCAATACTATTTTTAGGCAAAGATGAAAACCTAGTTTTAGCACGATCGCGTAGCGAGAATGGAAATAACTTCAATTTAATGATATCTTTATCTACATCTTTTTTCTTTCGCACATCACACAATTCAACAAAAATATTTAAATGGGGTGCAACATCTTCATTAGGACTACCAGAAAATTGTTCTTTCATAACAAGATTCAACAAAGCGGCATTGATTTCATAAGATTCCACACTAGTGGCAGGAGCAATCAGAGTACTAATAAAATCACTATTATTAGTGTTGTAAAAGTCACACAACTTAGTATTCTCTCGAGTCATTGTGACAAAGCAAGCGATCTATCACACAAGCAAACAAACAGACAAACGAAAAAGGGCGAATAAAAAGGCAAATATTTTTGTGTTTTTTGAAAAAATTTAGAAGTGGAGGAGATGAAAACGAGAGGCAAATGGCAAATAATGTAAGTGCAAGAGATTAAAGTTTATGACAATTACTTGGTAGTCTTGATGTAGAACCTCCCTGGCAACGGCGCTAGAAATTTTTCCTACTACTTCTTGCGCTTGCGTTGATTTTTCCCTTGAAGAGGAAAGGGTGATGCAGCAAAGTAGAGATAAGTATTTCCCTTGGCTGAGAACCAAGGTATCAATCCAGTAGGAGGCACAAGCAAGTCTCCAATCTATGCACTTGCACAAACTAACTAACACTTGCACAGAACACGGAAAAGGGGTTGTCAATCCCTTCACGGTCACGAACAAGAGTGAGATCTGATACAGATAGATTTAAAACAAAATAAATAAAATAAAATAAAGTAAACACAAAATAATTGCAGCAAGATATTTTTGTTTTTTTGGTTTTATAGATCTGAAAATATATGATGGAAAATAGACCCTGGGACCATAGGTTTCACTAGAGGCTTCTCTCTCGAAGAAAGCATACAATGTGTAAACAAATTAATGTCGAGCAATTGATATAAAAGCGCAAAGTTATGCCGATATCTAAGGCAATGATCATGAATATAGGCATCATGTCCGTGAAAAGTTGACCGGCTCCTGCCTGCATCTACTACTATTACTCCACTCATTGACCGCTATCCAACATGCATCCAGAGTATTAAGTTAAAAACAAAGTAACGCCTTAAGCAAGATGACATGATGTAGAGGGATAAACTCATGCAATATGATATAAACCCCATCTTTTTATCATTAATGGCAAAATACAAGACGCGCCTCGCTACCTCTACTATGTCACTGGGTGAGGACACCGCAAGATTGAACCCATCACAAAGAACCTCTCCCATTGCAAGAAAAACTAATCTAGTTGGCCAAACCAAATCGATAGATCGAAGAGAAATACAAAGCTATCTCAATCATGCATAAAAGAGTTCATAGAAGACTCAAATAATATTCATAGATAATCGGATCATAAATCCACAATGCATCGGATCTCGACAAACACACCGCAAAAGAAGATTACATCGAATAGATCTCCAAGAACATCAAGGAGAACATTGTATTGAAGATCAAAGAGAGATAAGAAGCTATCTAGCTACTAGCTATGGACCTGTAGGTATGTGGTAAACTACTCACACTTCATCAGAGGGGCAGCAAGGTTGATGTAGATGCCCTCCATGAGCGAATCCCCCTCTGGAGGAGTACCGTAAAGGCCCCAAGATGGGATCTCACGGGAACATAGACCTACGGCGCTGGGGAAGCATTTTCGTGGATGCCTCTAGGGTTTTTGGAATATTTTCGAATTTATAGGCCATGGAGTAAGGTCGGGGGACTCTCGAGGGGGCCACAAGCCCAGGAGATGCCCCTAGGGTGCACCCATGTGGCTTGTCACCTCCTCGGGGATCTTGTGACTTGAACTCCAAATCTTTTGGATGTATTCTGGTCCAAGAAAATTCATCGCAAAAGTTTTATTCCGTTTGGACTCCGTTTGATATTCCTTTTTCTGAACAACTAAAAAACAAGGAAAAAATAGAAACTGGCACTGGGCTCTAGGTTAATAAGTTAGTTCCAAAAATAATATAAAATAGCATATTAATGCATATAAACATCCAAAGTTGATAATATGATAGCACGGAACAATAAAAAAATATAGATACGTTGGAGGCGTATCATCCCCCTGACCGCTAGTCGGTGCGTGATCTAGTCGGTGCATGATGTTTCAGTAGATTCTTTTTATCCCGTGGGTCAATTGTGGTATTGTATGGTCGATAGGATTTGTATGTGTTGGGGAACGAGGCATGAAATCAAAAAAAATCCTACGAAACAGCTCAGATCCAATCTAGGAGATGCATATCTACGAGAGGGGAGTGTGTCTACATACCATTGTAGACCGAAAGCGTTAACAATCTAGAGATCGTGGTTGGCGCAGTCGTACTCGCGTCGTGATCCAATCCGATCCAAGAACCGAACGGATGACACCTTTGAGATTATCACATGTTCAGCTTGATGGCATCCTCTCCTTCTTGATCCAGCAAGCGAGGGAGAGGAGGTAGATGAGATCGGAACCAACACGACAGTGTGGTGGTGGTGGTGGCAGCGGAATTCCGGCAGGGCGTCGCCAAGCGCGCACCAGAGGGGTGTGGGAGGAATTGGGAGTGGGAACGAGTCGGGGTCAAGGGGTGGCCACCCCCATGCACAGGAGGGCATCCAAAACCCATCTAGGGCCGGCCACATGGTTGAAATCCCTTTAAACTTGGAGATAACATCTTATCTCTAGATTCAACCCTTTAAATTTAGAGATAAGACCTTATCTCTAGATTTAAACAACATGTGTCTTGGGGAATGGGGTGGCCAGCCTATGTGGGATGTAGCCCCACCCCCTCGGTCAATGTGGGCCCTTCCTAGGTTGTTGGGCCCCATGGTGGAACCCTTGCAACCTTCTAGAACCTTCCCGATACAATACTAAAAAATGAACTTTTTCCGGAACCCAAAATATGACTTCCCATATATAAATCTTTACATGCAGACCATTCTGGAGCTCCTCGTGATATCACGGATCCCATCCGAGACTCTGAGCAACCTTCATATTTTCCACTATTAATATCTCAATACTACCCTTGCGCTACCGAACGTTAAGCGTGCAACCCTACGGGTTCGAGAATCATGTTGACATGACCAAGACTCCTCTCCTGTCAATAACCAATAGCGGGACCCAGATTCCTATATTGGTTCCCACATATTCCACGAAGATCTTTATCAATTGAACCACGATGTCAAGGATTCGGTCAATCCCGTATGCAATTCCCTTTGTCCAGTGATATGTTACTTGCCCGAGATTCGATTGTCGGTATCGCCATACCTACTTCAATCTTGTTGCCGGGAAGTTTCTTTACTCATTTTGTAATACAAGATCCTGTGACTAACTCATTAGGCACATTGCTTGCAAGCTCTTTATGATGTTGTATTACCGAGAGGGCCCGGAGATATATCTCCGTCACATGGAGTGACAAATCCCAGTCTCAATCCATGCCAACCCAACAGACACCTTCGGAGATACCTGTAGGGCATATTTATGATCACCCAATTACGAAGTGACCTTTGGTAGCACACAAGGTATTCTTCCGGTATCCGGGAGTTGCATGATCTCATGGTCAAAGGAACATATACTTGAGATGAAGAAAGATATAGCAAATATAAGTTAAACGGTCTGATGCTAAGCTTACGGTTGGGTCTATTCCATCACATCATTCTCCTAATGATATGATCCCATTATCAAATGACAACTCATGCTTATGGTTAGGAAACCTTAACCATCTTTGATAAACGAGCTCGTCTAGTAGAGGCTCACTAGGGACATGGTATTTGTTTATGTATCAATACATGTATTTAAGTTTCCGGTAAATACAATTCTAGCATGAATAATAAACCTTTATCATGAACAAGTAAATATGATAATAACCAATTTATTATTGCATCTAGGGCATATTTCCAACCATCTCCCACTTGCACTAGATCAATAATCTAGTTTACATAGTTATGAATCTAACACCCATGGAGTCCTGGTGTTGATCATGTTTTTCCCGTGGAAGTAGTTTAGTCAACGATATGCTACATTCAGATCCGTATGTACTTTGCAAAGTCTAATGTCTCCATGCTTAACATAATTACGATTGGAGTTGAAGCGGCGCTTGATGTGCTTGGTTCCCTTGTGAAACCCGGGCTCCTTGGCAATGGCAATATAGCTCCAGTGTTGTCACAAAAGATAGTCATTGGATCCGCAACACTAGGTATTACACCCAAATTGGATATAAACTCCTTCATCTAAACTCCTTCTTGCGCTACTTCCAAAGCAGCTATATACTCCGCTTAACATGTAGACCCCGCCACGATGCTCTACTTGGAACTGCACCAACTAACCACTCCACCATTTAATGTAAATATGTATCCAGTTTGAGACTTAGAGTCATCCGGATCTGTGTCGAAACTAGCATCGACGTAACCCTTTATGACGAGCTCTTCATCACCTCCATAAACGAGAAACATATCCTTAGTCCTCTTCAGGTACTTCAGGATATTTTTGACAGCTGTATAGTGATCTACTCTTGGATCACTTTGGTACCTCCATGCGAGACTTATGGCAAGGCACACATCAGGTATGGTACACAACATGTCATACATTGTAGAGCCTATGGTCGAGGCATAGGTTATGACTTTCACCTTTTCTCTTTCTTCTGCCATGGTCGGGCTTTGAGTCTTACTCAACTTCACACCTTGCAATATAGGCCTTAACCCTTTTTTGACTTATCCATTTCGAACTTCTTCAAAACTTTGTCAAGGTATGTGCTTTGTGAAAGTCCTATTAGGCGTCTTGATATATCTCTATAGATTTTGATGCCTAATATGTAAGAAGCTTCACCGAGATCTTTCATTGAAAAACTCTTATTCAAATATCATTTTATGCTTTCCACAAATTCTATATCATTTCCAATCAACAATATGTCATCCACATATAATATTAGAAATGCTACAGAGCTCCCACTCAATTTCTTGTAAATGCAAGATTCTCCGTAAGTTTGTATAAAACCAAAAGCTTTGATCACCTCATCAAAGCAAATATTCCAACTATGAGATACTTGCACCAGTCCATAGATGGATCGCTAGAGCTTGCATACTTTGTTAGCATCTTTAAGATCGACAAAACATTCTTGTTGCATCATATACAACTATTCCTTAAGAAACCCGTTAAGGAAGGCCATTTTGACGTCCATTTGCCAGATTTCATAATCATAAAATATGACAATAGCTAACATAATTCTAACAGACTTAAGCTTCGCTATGAGTGAGAAAGTCTCATCGTAGTCAACCCCTTGAACTTGTCGGAAACCCTTTGCAGGGAGTCGGGCTTTATAAATGGTACATTACCATCAATGTTTGTTTTCTTCTTAAAAATCCATTTATTCTCAATGTCTTGTCGATCATCGGGTAAGTCCACCAAAGTACATACTCTGTTCTCATGCATGAATCCTATCTTAGATTTCATGGCCTCAAGCCATTTGTTGGAATTCAGTCTCATCATAGCTTCTTCATAGTTTGTAGGTTCGCTGTTGTCCAGCAACATGACTTCTAGGACTGGATTACCGTACCACTTTGGTGCAAAACGTGCACTGGTCGACCTATGAAGTTCAGTAGTAACTTAATCTGAAGTATCATTATCATCATCATTAGGTTGCTCTTCGGTTTGTGTAGGCATCACGAGAACTGCTTTCTGTGATGTGCTACCTTCCAATTCGAGAGAAGGTACAATTACCTCATCAAGTTCTACTTTCCTCCCACTTACTTCTTTCAAGAGAAACTCCTCTAGAAACGACCCATTCTTGGCAACAAAGATCTTGCTCGCGAATTTGTGGTAGAAGCTATACCCAATGGTATCTTTAGGGTATCCTGTGAAGACACACTTCTCCACTTTGGGTCCGAGCTTATCAGGATGAAGCCTCTTGACATAAGCGTCGCATCCCCAAACTTTAAGAAACGATGGCTTAGGTTTCTTGCCAAACCACAACTCATATAGTGTCATTTCAATGGATTGAGATGGTGCCCTATTTAGAGTGAATGCGACTGTCTGTAATGCATAACCCCCAAACGATAGTGGCAATTTGGTAAGAGACATAATATAATGCACCATATCCAATAGATTACTATTATGACGTTCGGATACACCATTATGCTGTGGTGTTCCAGGTGGCGTGAGCTGTGAAACAATTCCACATTGTCTTAAATGCATACCAAACTCGTAAATCAAATATTCACCTCCATGATCATATCATAGAAACTTTATTATCTTGTTATGATGATTCTCCACTTCACTCTGAAATTCCTTGAACTTTTCTAATGTTTCAGACTTGTGTTTAATTAAGTAAATATACCCATATCTACTCAAATCATCTGCGAAGGTAAGAAAATAACGATATCCACGGCTTGCTTCAACACTCATCGGACCGCATACATCGCTGTGTATTATTTCCATTGAGTCACTAGATCGCTCCATTGTCCCAGAGAACGGAGTTTCAGTCATATTGCCCATGAGGCATGGTTCATATGTCTCAAATGATTCATAATCAAGAGGTTCCAAAAGTCCATCAGCATGGAGTTTCTTCATGTGCTTTACACCAATATGACCTAAGCGGCAGTGCCACAAGTATGTGGAACTATAATTTATAACTTTACATCTTTTTGCATCAATATTATGAATATGTGTATTAGTACGATCGAGATTCAACAAGAATAAACCATTCACAAGGGGTGCATGATAATAAAAGATGTCACTCATATAAATAGAACAACCATTATTCTCTAACTTAAATGAATAACCGTGTCGCAATAAACAAGATCTAGATATAATGTTCATACTCAACGCATGTACTAAATAACAATTATTTAGGTTTAAAACTAGGGATAATTAATTTGGTGCCCTTAGTTGTGTCCCACTCGGCAGGTTTACCCCTAGTTTCCAAAAACACTTGTTCCTGCCCAAACCACTTTGCTCCTCTTATGCTTTTGCCCTTTGACCGTTTGATCATCACTTTGAAAACTTCATAAAAAATTCATACTAACTCAGAAAAATTCAAATAAGATATCTAAATGTTCAGAAAAGCACCACCTATATGTGCATGGCATTTGCATTCACGGAAAAAGTGTTGGCTAGTCCCCATGAATGCAAATGGTCAAAACTGAGATGGGGACTGGACAACACTTTTTTCATGAATGCAAATGACATGCACATATAGGTGATGCTTTTCTGAACATTTTGATATCTTATTTGAATTTTTCTGTGTTAGTATGAATTTTTTATGAAGTTTTCAAAGTGATGGTCAAACGGTCAAAGGGCAAAAGCATAAGAGGAGCAAAGTGGTTTGGGCAGGAACAAGTGTTTTCGGAAACTAGGGGTAAACCTGCCGAGTGTGACCCAACTAGGGGCATAAAATCAATTATCCCTTAAAACTAATCCTGAAGGTAGATGTAGACACTACAAAAAAAATACACTTCCCTGATGATACGTGTTTGTCATAGTAGGTCATGTTTTCTGTCATGCATGTACATCCATGACAATTTTATAACAGAATCAAGATAGTCATACCTGTGCTGTCGTAGAAGTGTTCCATGACATTACCAAAATTATCATCACAGAAGTGTCCACTTCCATGATGATAAATCGCGCGTCACAGAAGTGCTTTCGTCAAGGGTGACCGACACGTGTCATCCATCGTAACGGAACGCCGTTAAGCTATCGGGTTCGGTTTTGGACCCGATAACCCGTTAACAGCCCGGACCAATGGGGATTTTCCATGTGTAAAATTCTGATTGGCTGACAGAAACACGTGTTAGCTCCGCGTTGGTACAGGTGTCACTCATCCAATGGGCGAGATGCGCCTATGATATGTTGACACGTGGACCGGCCCAAAAGTGGCCCATAAAGTTTAAATGGGCCAGCCCAACTAAAGGCTCGCAAGATTTTGCGGACCATAATGGGCCGGCCCAACTGAAGGTCCACAAGATTTTGCGAACCATAATGGGCCGGCCTAGCTAAAGGCCCACAGGATTTTGCGGGCCATAATGGGCCGGCCCACGTAAAGGCCCACAAGATTTTTGCGGGTCATAATGGGTCGGCCCAGGTGAAGGCCCACAAAATTTTTGTGGACCATAATGGGACAGCCCAGCTAAAGGCCCATGAGATTTCATCGACATTAATGGGCCGGCCCAGCTATAGGCCCAAAAAATTTTGAGGACCCTAGTTGGTCGACCCATTAATTGGCTGCCATGTTTTGGGCCAAATGTCGGCCCATATTTGATCCGGTCCATTAATAGCCTGCCATGTTCCGGGCCTAATAATGGCCCATATGAGATCCGGCCCGTTAAAAGCCTACCACATTCTGGACCAAATTACGGCCCAGATCAGGTCCGACCCTTTAAGAGGCTTTGGGCTAAATTATGGCCTATATCAGATTCGGCCCGTCAACTGGACGCTATGCTTTTGGGCCCACTTGCTAAAGGCCGATTTAGTAATTCGGCCTGATATTAGTTTCGTGCTGTTAAGGGTCCGTTTAACTTTTCGGCCCTATATTAATTTCGGCCTGTTAAAAGCCCGTCATTGAGTTGGGCCTAAGTACGGCCCGGTTTGCATCCGGCCTGCTCGCAGCCGATAATCTGATTGGGCCAAACAAGGACCGAGACAATTTAGGCCTGTTATAAGCCTGTGATTTGATTGGCACATTCACGGGCCAGGGTCTATTTCGGCCTGCTGCCGGCCCGTGAGTTGTTCGGCATGTTTCAGGCCCAACCTACTTTTCAGCCTCCTAAAGGCCCATTGAGTTTTCTTGGGAAAATAGGACCAGCGGTTTACTCAGCCTATTAAAGGCCCGAATCTACTAGTGGGCCAGTTTACATTTAGGCCTATTAACGGACCAAGATGACAGGGCCCATGATGCAGATCATACATGGTGATTTGCATGACGGCCCGATTATGTACCGTAATTTTACGGTTTGGCCAGTTTACTGCGAAGACAGGATATATATACAGTAAAATAACTACAGCATCGTGAATAAGAAAAAAAACCTAGACTATACAATAAAGAAATTACAGCATATTACATCCACTGGGCATCAAAGTTCACCACTATGATAATAAAGCACAAGCAGACAACATATTACATACACTTGGCATCAAAGATCGCCACCAGTGCAACTAAACACGCCGACAAAATAATATACAAAACCGACAGCACTTCAATAGAGTTCAAGAAAGGTTAGCCCTGCTCGGGAGCTGCAGCGCAAGCAGCTGAGCAAGCTGGTGATACTGCACTTGTTTGACACTTATATCCTCCTCACTCTGAAAGATAAACAAGCAGACAGATGACATGTTTTGCACATATAAGTATTAGTGGTGACAATTCATCACATTTCTTACTGATGAATAAAGTGACATAGTTTAAAATAGCATTAACACAATATGGCATTGTGCAGGTCAAGACATGGCAGGAAATGACATTGTGAAGGAGTTGGCAGCTTCACGACACCACTGGATTACAGATCAAGAACTCATAAGTATCAATGGTTAGTGTGTTGTCAATTTATCCCATTTCAGATTGGCAAAGTAAGATCACTTGCTCTATATAGTTTAATTTACATGGTTTGAAGAAGGAACTTGGTTGTACAACTGAAAACTTATATTGAGAAGGACAAACTTTTGTTTATGAACTGGAGTACATAATAAACTTTAAACATGCAATTTGATGCAAACACCAAAAATAAACAGGTGTTGCAGTCATGCCTAACCAATTATACACAACAAAGTTTGAAGGCTTGAGAAGGACAAACTTACATTATTGGTGAAGGCAGGCTCTATAAAGCCCTTGTCCATTCTGATGGGGGGCAATTCAAGAAGTTTACCATAGAATCTTCTTCATAAGCATTGCCTTTATTCTACATTTTGTTAAGAGTAAATATAGATGTGACGATATAAGAAAAAATGTAGAATATTTAAGATAATATGAAGAGTGATGCTACATAACCAAGTAGCTATAAATGCAAGTACAGCGATACAGGCAAAAGGTACAGCCAAGAGCAATGCAGAGCTAAACTTCTTCAGTACCATCGGTGTTATCGAACCTTATGGTAAGAGTAAATATAGATCTTATGTGTAGAAAATGGAGGGAAAAGGAAAATAAGCTGCAGAGTGATGGTATATGAACAACTACCTGTCAATATAAGTACACTGATAAAGGACAACGGGTACTTACAAGAACAATGCAGAGCTAAAACAATTCATTGGCATTGGATATATTCTACACTAATTCAACCATTCATACAGATCAGATAATTTGGAGCGAACAATTGATAAGCAAGCTATCATGCATACTACTGTCACATAATGAACCAGGTATGTATGAAAGTATAGTGATACATGACAACAGGTACTAACAAGAGCAAAGCAGTGGGCAGCATATTTGCAATATCATGTCGTTCTTTTCAAACTGGAATTCTTTTTCGAGCGGATTTCTTGCAAAAAAGATCCATAAGGCACATGCGGAAAAGTAGAAGTTCAAATTGTCATGCGATATCATAGACAGTACCTCATCCTCGGAACGAGACCAGTGCATAACAATGTTTTTCCATTCAATGTCTTCTAAATTTAGCACATGAGACTTCACCAGAAATTCGTTTATAGACTTGCCATCAAAGTGTGATTTCCTCAAGTAACACCAATACTGTTGTAATGCTTCCTTGAAAAGCACAAGCAAGCTTTGCTCGTCATGACTATCCAGATTGACCCTCGCCTACTTACAACAATGTAATGTAAATCATTGATGTGTTCAATCAGCAGAAAACAGGAAAATAATCACCATGAATAATAGCACTTACACGTAAGTGGGACAGGAAGATGTAAAAATGGTGTTTGTCTTCACTATAATCTTCCAATGATGGGAATATATGCATGTAATCCGTAACAACATTGAAAGCATTGTCTTTTAAACTGGGAATAACTAGAATGGGGTTCCAATCTATAGGAATTGGCCGTCTCTGCAGTTGGGATAGGTCTTCGGCCGATGGACTTGCTGTACTTTTTGCTGGAGTGGGATTTTTCTGTGGTACGGCTGGTGCTATGGCAACTGAAATCGGCATACCTTTTGCTGGATTGCAGGTCCTGTGTGGTGAGTGGTGTGGCCAGTGAAGTATGGGTACAGTCTACTAGAGTCGGTCCTACGTTTTGTGTCACTAGTTGTACAACCAATATAAGTGGGGTGCTGTCTGATTTCTCCGGCACAACCACGTTTTTCAAGGACTTTGCTGGTGCTCCTTCAGGTTCGGCAATCACCCTCTTCCTTTTTGATGTCTGATGCACAATAACAACATTCGAGTGGAAAAACATGGTATGATGACACATGGAATATGTATTGATAATGGATGGGCATGGCATCTCGACATATATGATGAGTAAACTAAGCAGATGGCGGTGCAACAAAGTAGAAGAAATGCAAGACAACATATGCAAGATATGCGCAATCAACAAAACCTTGCCAAATTAGAGCAGGCACCTTGATGGGTGAACATGACAGGCCACCTGCCTTTGACTCTCGAGGTTAGAATAGTCATTAGGATCATATTCTGAACAAGAATCTACAGGTGGGGAGCGTATGAGTTTCATTGCATCCAGAACAGAACTCAATGCCTTGGTGCCAATTTTGTAAGTCATTGCGGTGTTCCACAATATTCTTCTGATGCGCGGATTCTGATATTCACTGTAATTACGTATAATATCTGAGAACCATGAAAACATAAATAGTTGTGAGATTATCTTTGTAATGTAGAGGATATTCTAATATAGGGGCGCCCTTGTAAACACTTGTGTGCTATCACTGGATTCTGATGAGAGAGCTCATGTGTGCTATAATATGGTGCGTGCATTTATATAATCTGGCACAAGTACACAAAAAATAGGCTCCAGAAGTAAGGATAGTTGGCAGATGATAAGTTCAAAATATACTGTATAGAGAGTTTATTGCCAAACCATGATAACAAGAGCACACAACAACTAGGCAGATCATAGTGTACATAAAAGGGGTACACCATAACCACGATATATAAATCGGGAAAGTGGAACTGGCTTAAAAATACGGTGTTGTATTGCCGCTAGTAATTGAAAGCCTATCGATCAAGTACATGCCAGCTCTATCAGCTGTTGACTGCAGATGTCCCTGCTCCCCTTCCTGACAAGGAACATACTGTACGTACTAAATACAGAATAACAAAAGAGGAACATGTTAAAGAACATAAGAGGAAGCATATTCTTGAGGTTCCACTTAATTGCATACAATGTTGGTTGCCCACTCATGATGAATCACAGCGCCCAAAGAAATGCAATTGCATGCTATCTCTCTATATGTGGCAATTTTGAACAAGAGTCATTAGGATCATATTCTGAACAAGAGTCAACGGGTGGGGAGCGTATGAGTTTCATTGCATCTAGAATGACGCTCAATGCCTTGGTGCCAATTTTGTAAGTCATTGCAGTGTTTAGCTTCAAGAGTGGACTACTGCTAGTGCGACACAAAGCAGCTACATAGATCATAGTGTAGATATAACGGGAAAACCGTAAGCATCGAAGTAAAATCAGCAAAGTGGAACTTGCCGGAATATATGTGCTAGTATTGCCAGTACGGCTAGAAAGGCTTCAGATACCAACTCTCTTCAACTGAAGGTGCGGTACTGTTAATATCAGTGTAACTCTCAAAGGCGACACAGCTCCCCACATTTCCTTGCTATTCTTATAGGATTCAAGTGGGCAGGCCACTACAAATCCTATTCCCATGTTTACAAAATCCTACGAATCAAAGAGGCCCGAAGATTTCAAAGTGTCCATACCAACCGACCGTATAGACCTCTACACTACAAATGTCCCTGCTCATGTTCACTACAAGGAGCATACTGTACTACTATATACTCCCTCCATTCCAAAATATAATTCTTGGTAGAGATTTCCACTATGGATCACATACAGATGTATCCAGATACATTTTAGAGTGTAGATTCACTCATTTTGCTCCATATGTAGTCCATGGTGGAATCTACACAAAGACTTGTATTTAGGAACGGAGAGAGTACTTATTAAAGAAGAACGGAAGAGGAACATGCTAAAGAAGAGCAAGAAGATTTTGGATAATAAAATCTTCGTTGTGCAGTGCCCACACATGATGAACCAGAGCGCATTAAGAAAGCAACTCCCTGCTGTCTCTCTATATGTGGTGCACATGCTTTTTCGAAAGTAAAGTAGGAAGATTAGCTGACCAATTAAATGTTATCTGTATTAGTAATATCAGCATCATATCAGATTTGTACTTGAGCAACAAGTTCGGAATTATGAGTGGCACATTGTTTAGCTTGATGGATTCAGGAGCAGTGCTAAGGAGGTACGATGATGGTACAAGGCATGTTCGCATGCAAGTTGCGTGACTTTTGTCATTTGGGTCAGTCGACCATTTCAGGCAGTTGGATGAAGATCCTACGTCTCCTAACCCTTCTTCTTCCTCGTCTCTGATTCTTCCCATATAGAACACCGCACTGGCCATCGGCCGGACCACCAACCCCACCGCCTGTGTTCCTTCGCCACCTCCACCCCCACCCCCGCCCCCACCCACGTCGAGTTTTCTTCATTTGGTGAGGCCCCACCACTGCCCCCCAACAACCAACGTCGCCACCCGATCCCCTTCGTTCGCACCGGCAAACTCCGACAAGCTCTGAAAAATCGACTGACCCAATTTTGAATCTACTGTGATTTAACTAGTGTGGAATATAAAAGGGGAAAAACCATAAGCATTGGGAGTATAGTGTTGAGCGTGCCATGGCGGATCTGAAGGTGCAAACCGGACAAAGGCAACTTCGCAACCAATGTTTGCTCTCAACTAGCAAGTAAGTGATGGACAAGAAATCAGAGTAAAGTAGTGGTGATCAATTTTCTTGTTGCGATAAATAAGTTGAGCAGATACGAAAGAGTACCGCCTCTGGTGCGGCGCCGTGTATGCATCTGCTGAGAATTTGACGGTGCTGCGGTAGCGAGGGCTGTCGGTGGCGTGGAAGCAGATCTAGGAGGGTAGACGCTGGCGACAGGGCGCGGTGGACGAGACGGTCGTAGGAGTGGCGTCGGCAAGGTGGCCGACGTCGGGGATGAAGCGAGAGGACGGGATGCAAGGATCCCGGTCTGAAGCCATGGATGAGAGAGGTCGATCTCTTGTAATGGACGGTGGCGTCGAGGTATCAGCTCCTCCATGGTGGAGGGCGATGGTGGTGGATAGGGTGGCGGACGGAGGAGGCTGGGGTGGAGAGGGTGGTTTGGCGCCCACGGAGTACGAATGGGGAAATGGAGGTGGAGAGGAAGGGAGAACCATGTCTGCAGGGCGCGCTTGTCTCAAATGCGAGGAAATTTACAAACTTAGCCCCCGTTTCAAATTTCCTACATCACAACAATATTAGTCGGGTCGGGATAGGACGGTAATCTCGCATACACCGAATATTTGCCGACGAGAGTTTGTTTTTGGCGCCCACCGTGTATGAATCGGGGAGGGAGTCGATTTCGACCGAGGAAACACTGTGTTTTGGCGCCCACCGTGTATGAATCCGGGTGAGAGGCGGTTATGTCATGTTTGAGTGAAATTACAAATCCACCCCTATCGAAACCTATAGAAATCGAGCAGATAGGCTTTGCGTGGCAGGAATAGACACTAGTTATTTCCAGCTCGTAGATTTTGGTTTCGGGCGGTTACTGCGACTCTCCCCGCTTCGTTCAAATTTTGCAGAGTGCATGTTTACTGTGCCAACTCAATTCAAATCCCGTTTGTATTTTTTCCGGGTGGGATTCATTTTCTATTGGAATAAAATTCTATATACATCATTTTTTATATATACTTTCAAAAGCACAACACCCTTTATACATAAATATGGTTTACAAATGGCATGATCTCAGATTCATAAGGTTGTATCCATCAATTTGGATTTTCAAATATTTGAAAGCACTTTATGTTGAAATCCAATGTATGCATTCCTCGCTAACTGTCACCAATTAATGTGTGTTTCATGCGGGTTTTTATACTTCTCAAACATGTATAATGTGTTTCACACACGCAACATATAGTGTAATCCCGTTTAGACATTAATTGCATATAAAACATGCATTGTTTGTAATTAAAGAATCTATGGATCACCAATATTGATAAACTATATAACATTACACGTGTCCCCAAATTCAAATGAATATGCATGTTTGATACACCAATTTGCGTTATGATATTATCGATGTCGTGATCTCCAGTTTAAATATTTGAATCCCATTTAATCCAGATATTCGTCTCATATAACTATCACTCATGCTTATATAGGACTATCTCTCTAACCTATACACGTTCATCGTCTCTCGGGTATCTCTTGTGCTACCTGTATGTCGACAATGATCTTTTATCTTCGTAACACACTGATGGTACTCTCTCCCTCGACCTTCATCACCCTATCTCTCTCTAAGTATATCTCGCTCCCTGCTATGTGTCTCTAACTATGATTCTACATGTGGAATCTCTTTCTCTCACACAAACACAAAACTTTGTCTTCCGGGGTCTCATTTATCTCTACTATTCCCCTGTGTGCCACTCGCACACCCCTCATGCAGAGATGTCTTTCACTCCTTAGGTATGAGAACCTACAACTCTTGCTCTTAAATATCTCTTTCTCACACACAAACACAAACTCTGTCTCCCAGGGTCTCACATTTATCCACTGTTCTCTTGTATGTCGCTCACACACACTCTCTCTCCCTAGAGATATCTTGCGTTCCCTCATATGTTTCTCTAGCTATCACTCTAGTTTTGAAATACCTTTCTCTCTCACAGACACAAAACTCCGTCTCTCGGGATCTCATTTCTCTCCGATATTTGTTTGTATGCGAGTCACATGCACCCCTTCTTCACCTCTCTCACACCCACACCAATAACTCGCCTTCTGATCCACTCGACTCCTATCTCTAACGCACACTAGCTAGCATCTTTATCTTTCTATTTATCTGTTTCTCCATCAACCTTCTTTCATTTATAGGTTGATCTCTTTTGCACAATCATTGTGCCTCACTCCCTCTGATCGCCATAGATGCATGCTCCAGCCCACACCACTATCTCTTAAAGACAAAAACACATGCTCAATTGTCGGGCCTTCTTCCCTGCATTCTCGCATGCATGCATATTGTCATACCGATCCATCTCTCCCATGTCGTTGATCTTAGCTTATGACTTATGTCTTCTTTCTTTTATCTCGATCATGCGCGCGCACACACACACACACACACACACATCCCACATATACATGTATACCTCTCACACATGCACATTGAAGGTATCTATGTCTCCATACGTAGTTAATTACCCTCAACCCTAACGCCACAACGAATCATTCTCTTCTTGTGTGCACATAACTTCCGCCTGGATGGGTAAAACACACACTCACACTTAACAATCTCCTTGTAGCTACACACCCTCTCACTCTTCCCCTATATCCCCGAAACCAATAAGACCATCCCTTCATTTAATTCCCGCCTACATGCACCATCGATATATAGTAGTCTTCCTCGGTGTCTCTCGAACAAACACGTTCTCTCGATGTCGACTACTCTCACACGCACACACCTTCTCTTCCCTCTCTACGGGCATTTTCTCTCTCGCACCCCATCGTTGGTGGCCTCTGCCATACACATCACCTCTCTATGATGAAGCCATGTGCACTTAAATTACATCCGCCACCGAGGACCCCGCGACACACACACACAGACACACACACACACACACACCCCACACACAAACACGCGCACACACACACACAGTAAGACTCCATCACACACACACACAGACACTAAGACTCCATCTCTCTCTCTCTCCCCCCCACACACAAAGTGAGACTCCATCTCACACACATGCTCTAGGCGGAGCATTTGTTCCTACCACCCTTCATCCACCCTTACCCGTATGATAAACAATCACCTTAATTTACTTATATAACATGGACAAATTCCACTTTACTTTAGTAGTTAGCAAACTTATCATCCGTACCCTTATAAAAAACCGAGTTGGTGATGATGGTGTGCCTGCCATCTTGTAATATAGATTGTCTGATCTATATCTGATGGATAGAAAGCAAACTATGATAATTTTACAAAAGATAGCCACACCTCTCTCCACATCCTTATCTCCCACACCTCATTGTTGAGCAATTAAAAAAGAAAGTATCCGGAACAATCTAGCATGGTGGCCGCTTCCGCCTGTCGGCGCCGTCCATCCCCATGCCTCCGCCCATTCCGACCACCAGTCACCACCACGCTCCACTCCTCCTCACCTTATCTCTCATCTTTCATTTTTTCGATGACATTCTTGAGATACCAGTTTTCCGATAAAATTCTCGAAATATCATTAGTTTTTACACATGGGATTACTCCTGCATGGGTAAATCACAACATGTGCTTTGTAAAAAAAATGCATATTGATGTTCCTTGCAATGCACGAGCATCTTGCTTGTAATTATATAACGCAAATCACAAGCAGGAAGTGACATTTTTTTTACACAACCACGTTAACATGGCCACGTAAATTACTAGCTAAAGTAAATACCATTATACTTATATCCCAATGCAAAAGGTTGAGTAAATATCCGAAGAGTAGAGTCGCACACACGCACTCTGTCTCTCAGAATCTCTCTCTCTCACACACACACCAGTTACGTGATGCCCACTTAAGCAGACACATATGTTACAATTTGTGCACCCGTGGGTACACGTGATGCTGCACATTTATTTAAGCCAGATGGCGAATCCAAACATTAGCTGCATTCATTCCTCTCCCTCCACCTCTTCTCTGGTCACCGTCGCCCGGTAGCCATGGCCCGGCGGAAGGTAACAACATACGCCATACTCCCGCCAGAGAGGCTCTTTAATCTGGAAATTTTAGTGGTCATGCATGCATCTTTTTGTGCTAGCACTCCTATATAAGGGTTGACCGGTCACTTCCCGCGGACATGCGCGGGCAATGGAAGAGGAAGGAGAAGGGAAGAGGGCTGTGGAGTAACGTTTTTTACCACAATTTCTTAGGAAACTGAGTGCAATAATGGAGTAGTTTTGCAAACTACCAGTACTACAGATGAAACAGTTCAAAACCTATACTCCCTTGCCAGCGCGCGCTTCCCGTGTGAAATGGTCAGCGTAGCCCTGAAGCATCAGTGCCACATTAATGCCCGGCCAGAGCGGAGGTGACCTCTCACTAGTGCAGGCTAAGCGGCGCGACGGCCAAGAGAGCACCGCTTCCCGGTGCACCGACCGCTCCGCAGCGACGCTGGCCATAGTCCCTGTTTGGATCCATGGGTTAGAGTTAGTTTGAACTAGTTGGGGCTCAAATAGCCCTAAAGTATCCAAGCATGATGGTTTAAATTGGGGCAAGTTGCACCGAACCCACCAAAAAAACTATCCCACCCAAGAGGTGCTAACTGGAGATAGTTCTCATTGGGACCACTGAAAAATCACTTCTCTCTCTCCATCAAGTGCATTTATTGTCAATCTAACCCGGTCACCCAAACACCTCTTTGGCTATAGTTAGTTCAGGGTTAGTCATGAGTTAGTCTAACCTCTTGCTAAGTTATAGTATCCAAACAAGAGCAGTATAGGACATGCAAGTTGCTCAAAGCATACAATCAAATTCGTACGAGAAAGGATTTTTTTCTTTTTGAAAACGGAACGTGAAAGGAATTTTTTTAGAATGCTCTTGGCATGTCGCTAACATGTGATAAGTTAATCGACCTCAATAGACGGCAAAAACGCCAGCCCGCCGCACTTTGAGAGAGACGAGGAGGGAGAAGCGATACGGGCTGCTGGATTACTAGAGATCGGTGTCGCACGGAAGCCAAGAAATATGGTGATAGCGTGGGTTAGCCATGTACTAGTATGATGTAACTACACCGGGCTGCCGTGTTTCGTACTCTTCCAGTCCACTGTGGAGATGATTGGTTGATTTTATATCGCTAAATAATATAAAATATTATGAGTGCAGACACTCTACCCCGAGGTTCTTTGCTCCTTCTTGGTTGTCGAGAACCTATGTTCTTCCACTCTATTTTTACGTGAGCTTTGTTCATCCTTTCGCCAACATGCGACACATCTAGCATCAAGGTGCACGTGTCATGCAATAATCGTTCCATCTATATGAAGAACACGTGGGACTGGAACTACGAGACGGACATGTACCCAGGAGTGGACGTGCGAACCTGTGTAACGTAGCGCAGTAAGTGAAGTAGAAAGGCACAAATAGTATGAACACGCGTGGCATATAGGCATTTGTCTCTTACTACCACTAAATTTTGTACGTGCAATGCCCGGTGATGTTATGGAGTACGTGACTAAGTACTCTACTACTACTATATTAATTGGAGGCAAATATCAGGTTTTATATTTGTTTACGTGTATGCCCCGAGACCTTCCAACTAGACGTGTCTTTCTCTCCGGGTCGCACTTTATATCGTTCATACCACTAGTACAGTAGTAATACTACGTGTGGTCTCCGACCCAGAAGTGGAGACACTCTACCACGCTGTTCATGTCCCACTCCTTTCGCTGACGTGTGCGACATCCATCATGTGCCGTGTGTTTGGCACTCCTTCGTCGTAAGAGTTGAAACGCTAGCATTCATTAGAAATAGAAAATAAATATAAATCACCAGTGATACTATACCACGTGGTTTCCTTGCTCCTCGATATCGGAAAGAATACTTCCGCTCGCCGACATGTGGGACGTCGACCATCCTGGTCCACTTGCCATGCCCGCAGAACTCCAAGGGAGAGTCACCCCGGTCGCCGCGCCGCAGTAATTACTAATGAGCCGTCAAATCACAGGCCCAACCTTACCCACTGTGAAGTTGCTCGGACGAAGGAACCATCATGACTTCGTTGAATTCTGCTTCTTGAAGAAAACTACTGTACCAGCAGTACTACTAGCTATAGTAGTTACTACAGCAGAGGCCTCCTTTGGTTCATATAGGATAGGAATTTTATAGGAATATGAAAATCATAGGAAGTGAGATGACATGCATCTTAATTCCTATAGAGAAAGAGATGCCATTTGATGCATAGGATAGGAATTTTTCCATTGAGTCTAGGCTAATGTACTGGTAATTTGCTCTAAAAACTACAGTAGTAACTAGTAGTACTATTACATGCTCATAATTAATTAAACAAACGTACGGGCGACATAGACACACACACACACACACACTACTACTACTTCTCACATGCTGGCCAGACGCCGTCGTTCTCCTTCCTAGCTTTGTCGGTGACACCCCACCGTGCTTGGATCTCCGTCGACCTCTCCGCAGCAGCGCGTGCGTCCTCTTCTTTCTTGCGGCGACGGACCTCTCTTTTCTTGTGATTTTTCTGACTTTTCCGCTCCCTCTGTGCGGCTTTGGCCACCTCTTGCTCTACCGCCCATTCGGCCTTGGCAGCTTCAAATTCCGCCCACATAGGTGTGAGGTCGCGAGCGGCGATGAACTCGGCACGGCGGGATGCCACCACTTGCCTACCATTCTGTGTGTGGTCGTGGACGGCGAGGAAATCGACGCGGCGGGATGCCATCGCTTCCTTATCGGTTAGTGTGCGGTGTGGTGGCATGAACGACGCTTGGTGACAGCTCTTGGGTGGAGTGGCTGGAAAACCGTAAAGTGCATTGGTTTGTCAAGAGCTCAAGGACAGAAGACGAAGGAAATTTGGATTCCCCTTCAATCCTGGTCATTTATTACCGAGTAAAATGCATTCGCGGTCATTGAACTTGTCTTGATAGCTCACTTTGATCATTGTATACGAGATATGGTGATTATACGGTCACTGGCTCAGCGTATAGCTCCATATTTGTCTGGTTGACCAGTCAAACAGTCCGCATGCGCCTCATCAGCTCGTGTTCTTTATCTATCTATCTATGCGGGCCTACCTGTCAGTGGAGAAAGAAATAAAAACCAAAATTATGCGTATGTGACATTACTGTTTAGACGTTTACTGGAGGCGTCCGCGAACACCGAGCATGTATTCACCTGTCTTAACACCAACGGTCATACTCGTGACTCGACGCCTTGCTCATGTATATCGTCCATCACAACGACAATCTATAAAACAGCCTAGCTAGAGAGGGTACTATGGTGCGGAGTACTCCATGTACTATCGTGAGCAACCGATCATAGTGCCACTACACACGAGTGTGTGTCTGATCGATTCGTCCATTACTTGTAAGTTATGTATGGTTGTGTGATGTCTAATGGTAGTCGTCGAATGCTAGCTGGCGACAAGAGCGGTTGCATGGACGCCTGGTTGTCAATACGTGCCGCATACGCTTCAAAGGATCGTTATCTATGAGTTCACATTTTACCACCACGCCAGCGTTTGACCGCCCTGGCCTACCGAAACCCCTTCCATCGCTAGCGCGCGCTTCCCGCATGAAACGATCACCGTCTCTCCAGAACGTCAATGCCGCATTCACCGGCCTTAATAGCAGGTGTAGTTGGTGTGTCACTGACATGCGTGCCTGATGCCCATTGGGCCCACATGTCAGCGAGACAACGCACCTGCGGTTAAGTCACTGAAGCAGCATCCGCATTCACGCCCGACGCGACCTCTCACTCGTGCCGGCATTGCAGCAGTGCGACGGCCGAGAGAGCGCCACCCGCGCGGCATTCCGGTACAAGCGACTGCTCCGCGTTGATGGCACCACGGCTGCCGATGAACCTACTCTGGTGCCAGCAGTCCATCCGTCTGCTGCGGCTCATTGCCATTCGCCCTCTATATTAACTTGAGCCCCAGCTCCCAGCCATAGCCAAAGACCCACACTCATTCTCCTCCGGTCCCATCCTTCTGTTGGCACCACTCCAACCATGGCCTTCGGGCACTCCCAAGCTCTCTTGGACGTACTGTCGCAGGAGCAGACGAAGGACATCGGCAGCTCTGCTCCGGGCGCGCCCCAAAGCTCTCTTGGACGTACTCTCACATGAGCAGACAAAGGAGAACGCCGGCTCCCCCCGGCCGCCCTCTACCGCCACGACCACGAAGCCGGCGCGCGTGCGCGGGCGCAGTCGACAGCGAGGAAGAGTAGTACATGGTAGGTTGCCACCGCTCCTCCACTCAGTTGACGCCAAGCTTGGTGGGATAAAAATCAGCGGCCGATTAGCCGCTCGACGGCAACGTGGAGGTGGAAATCTTCATAACCTGATGCTCCGGAGGAGGAGGTTATCGAGGCGTATAAGGAGGAGGCAAAGTCAATGGCCGGCTTTCTCGGGTTCATGGCCGGACATGGTGGTCGGGGCCCGGCGATAGTTTAGATTAGGTTTACAGTAGGTTTTAGTACGGTTTGTGCGATATATGTAATGAATTTCGTCTAGTTTATAGGAAAAGTTCTTGAAATGTAATGAATTTCATCCGGTCAATTTGAAATTTGCTTTGTTTGAACGAATTTCGTCCGGTTAGTTCATATAGTTGTCGAAAGGTATGCGGGCAGCATTGGATGGCATCCATCAGTGTCCTCGGACAGATGCTGGTGTAAATTTGAGGGCCAGCGCTGGAGATGCCCTAACTATCATGCTATAATCGCTAACAGTGCTCCATTATTTCGCAGGGAACAGTTATCCCTCGATCAAAATCAGATCCGCCGTGTTTCGCACTCCTCCCACGTAAGAGTGTAGACTCTTGCTTACATAAAAATGGAGCAAGTGGAAGGCACTGTAGCACGTCATATCACTCAAACTAGCCCGCCTAACGCGTGGGAAAGCACCGCCCTCATCATTCTGTTCTGGATTCCTATGAATCAATCGCACGAAAATGTTACGCTTTGCAAGTTCAAAAGGAAAAGGCGGCACACTTACAACTCGTATGCATCGCGTTCACGCCGCACCCCCGACAGTCTGGCTCGCACGCCGCTCACCAGAGGGGACACACGTTGTCTTGCATTTTCACTGACATGTGGGACTGCAATTGAATAAACCGTTGATAGCCGAAATCTAATCACTCGGCGAGCGTCGGCTGAGAGGAGAGAGTCGGGGGAGGGAGAAGAGATCGCCCGCCCGCCGTGCACGGACTCCAAGAAATATGTGGTGATAATGTGAGGTAGGCCATGCAGGAGTCCGCACCGCTTCCAAGCCTGCTTATTACCGCCCTGGCCCACCAGAACCCCTCCCCCACCCCACCACCTTCCCGCGCGCGCTCCCCCCTCAGAGGCCAGCTGCCCGCATTCATAGCAAGTAGTACCAGTAAAAATCTGGCCTATAAAGCGCATGTACAATGGTTGATAAGATAGTCTTATCATAAGTCTTGCATGTAATTTAGAGATGACAAAAAACATGTGTACAATGGGTCATCTCTTAGCCTTATCTTCAATAACTAGTTATTCCTAAAAACATGGTGAAACATATTGTGCTAAGAGATCATCTCTTGTCTTCTTGACAAGCTCACTTATGTGGAGGAGAGAGAGGTATTGACAAAGTCAAGGAGTGGGATCTACAGGAGCCCATCTCTACACGTGCTCCTAGGTATAAAAAACCTAATTCACGAAGAGCCCGCTTACCTTATCTCTCCTCTTCTCTTTCCTCCAACTAAGCAGAAATATACTAGATTATTCCTTATAGCCCGCTGACTCAACTCTATTGTACTTGCTCTAAGCGTACCACGAGCTCATCAGCCCCAACATTTCTCTTCGATGAGTGATTTGCAAGTACTATAGCTCGCACAGTAGCTCGCCTACTAACACCAAGAATCATCAAATAAGCCCTGCTGATATGATAAACAGTTCAAACTTACATCTAAGCATGCCATACATTACATCAAAAGCTGGTGAGGATACATCTGTTTCCATAACTCGGAGAGGGTTTGCATGATTCACTATCAAACAAAAGTAACAAGTACCGCCCACACAAGACAGTGCACTAGCCCTAAGATGGTTTGATAACACACATCGTTCTGGTAATTAAACACAGGGCAATGCAAACTACCCTGAAGGATTAGCGCGACCAACTATTTCTTGTCATCGATCTCTCGGGCAATGACCACAACATGGACAACGGCATGGGAATCAATCTCTGGGGCGATGTCCACGGGACTGAACGCAACATCGCAATCGATCTTTGGGGCGATGTCCACAGGATGGATAGCGGCATCGGAATCGATCTCCGGGGTGATGCCAACAGGACGGACCGCAACATCGAAAACGATCTCAGGGGCATTGTCCACAGGACGGGCCGTGACATCGGAATCATCAAGGACGTCCATCGGCACCTGCACAACCCTAACTTATTAGCAAGCACATTGATAATAATCAAAAACCACAACTTTCGGTAATAAGCCATTAATTTTTTACCTTGTGCAGCTCACCGGGGGATCCCATCCCTCCGGGGGCCATCTCCTCGTCCTTGATGGGGGCCATCACCTTGCCAGGGGAATACCGCTTCTCAACGCCGACTATCTCCTCAAACTCGGCCTTGAGCCTCGAATAGGTGGCCATCAGAGTTTCTGGGGTAGGCACGGTGGGGCCCTTGTTGTTCTTCCAACTTTCTTTGAGGAGTTGGTCCGCCAACGTCGTCAACTCTTTGGCCAGTGCTTGTTTCTTGGAGTTCTTCGTCTCCATGGGTTGGCCCACCAACATGGTCAACTCGTTGGTTGGTGCTCGCTTCCTGGAGATCGCTGTCTCCAGTGGGTTGTCCGCCGACAACTCTTTGCCTAGTGCTCCAGGATCCATAAATGAACTACAAACAAAAAGCAATCGAAAGCAAACCACAATCACAATGAAAACGGGAAAAGAATAGGCTGTGAGAATCGGTCGGTGCTTCGCAAAAAGAAGATTCTTGGAATGAAAATAAAGCAGCATCAATGATTCGCCCACCTTTCCTTCGTCGGTACAGAAGAAAAATGGCAAAAGTGAGTAGCCTGGAGTGAGGTTTTCTTCAAGAAAGGGGAGAAAGGGCTTGAACGAGCGTTCTAGTGAAATGATGGTTGCTTCGTCCAGTCCAACTACGAGGCCACTTTACCACTGCTGGTAAAGGTGTGGGTTTTGTGATATGATAGGTCATGACGGCCGCACCGGGGTGACCGGTGAGTTTCGACTATAGCACCTCGCTGTGATTTGGTGGATGGCACGCGGGCCCGGATGCTTTGATGTCCCGCATGTAGATAGAGCGGCTAGTCATATAGGAGTGGTCAATATTGTGCACCACGACGAAGGCGGAGAGGAAAACGAGAGAACTACATAATTAATTCATGAGTTTAATTAGGGTAGTTTTGTAAAGTACGAGATACATTCCTCCAATCGCAAAATGCCTTAGTTGATGAGATTTGAGATTTGAGCCCTATAAATCGGAAGGGAGATTTGAGATATGATATTTGAGATACTCCATGCGGTGTAGTCACTTGTTGGAATCTCTAGAAAGACTTATACCGCATGATTCTTTGCTTCTTCTTACTACTACGTACTACTTCGCCGACAAGTGGGACAGCCAGCAGCATCCGGGTCAACGTAATACGTGTCATGCACCAGATTAGAGTGCGGAACGGAAGGGGGGCATCACCCCGGTCGTACCGCCTAGCCTTGTTTGGATACACTAACTCAGTTAAAGGTTAGAGTTAGATTCTAATCCTGAACTAACCCTGAAGTAACTCTAGCGAAAGAGGTGTTTGGATGACAGGGTTAGATGGAGCGCGGATATGGCGAGGCGCCTTCATGGGCGGTGCGAGAGGGGGGAGGGAGAGGATGAGAAGCTTCGAGGAAGTGGGGAGGGATCTGCTATGGGGAGAGCGAGAGAAAAATGTGTTTTTTAGTGTCCCGAGAAGAACTAACCCAAATAAGCACCTCTTGGGTTTGTTAGATTTTTTTGGGTTAGTTGAGTTCAAACTAACCCAAACTAGCTCTAACACATGGATCCAAACAACAACCCAAACTAACCCTCCTGTTTGGATATTTTTGGGTTAGTTGAGTTCAAACTAACCCAAACTAACTCTAACACATGGATCCAAACAGTAACACGCCGTCAAATCGCATAGTCCGACCTTTCCAGCAGTTAGTAAGTTGAATCCGCTACTCCCTCACCCTCCTCGCCTCTCTGTCAAACCGCCTACGTGAAAGCTGCCGCGCGTACAGCCCGGGAAAAGCCCCGCCCTCAACTTTTAACTACGCGAAAATAGTTCGAGCTTGTTCGTTCTATATAAGTACTAGTACTGTATGTTTATTCACCCGTGGGGTTGTTCAATGAATGGAGGGCCGAGGAGCACAAGTGAACAATACTACTACTACTACTAGTAGTAAGTAGGAGTCATACATGTAGTCACCTTAAATAGAGAGTTTTGTTTCTTTAATGCCACGTACACAAATTGAAACGCTTGTTGTGGAGAGAGAAAAGATAATCACTCCGCTATATATGTACGTAGGGGCCTGAGCGCTTGCTTTACTAGCATTGCTCTCTTCATTCTCTCATCCTCTCCAAATCTAAACAAGACAACGATAGCGAAATTTTCTCTCAGCTCACCGCTGGTCAAAGATCCGGCCAGATCCCTTCGGCCGGTGTGTGTAGAGGACTAAAAGGTGCATCGTTCACGCGGTCATCGCCGGCAAGGGAGGAAACCCACAGCTACGGGAGGGGCCGATCCTCTGCCCGTGCCGTTCTCTCCGACTCAGCGCCGGCTCGGGAGGTCCTCTGACCCTTCTTCCTCCCTGCCGTATTGTCCGCAGATCCAACCTGCCGCCGTCGACATCCCGACGACCCTCAGGTATAAGTTCTTCGAAAGCGGCCTTGCTCTACTACCCCAGCTCCCCACGTGTGTGCATGTGCATCTTTTTCTACTCCCATCAGCTCTTCCAAAGCCACCTAAATTTTTAGTATTATTAGAGGTAAAGCTACGTCATGCATTCAAATCTAGGGCTTTGTTCAAACAACGAAGAAAGGGGGGAAAGTTGTAGCATGAATCTAGGACTTGATTCAAAGAGGAAATAATATGCTGAAAGTAGTAGAGACCGGATACCCAACTGGTCTCTTGGTTGAAAAGGGAAATAATGGGAAAACGCAGTACAAACTGGATAAGGAACAGATCTATTATTGGTTGAAAAAAGGATAGAAAGTGGCGGCTGGTGGACAAGTCAACAGAGTATGTCCTGGATTAGATTTGTTGCGCTCACATAGTAAAAGGTCTCCAGGATCAGAATTGCTACCCTCACATAGTAAAAGGTCTCAGGATTAGATTTACTGCCCTCACATAGTAAAAGTTATCCAGGATTAGATTTGCTGCCCTCACACAGTAAAAGGTCTCCAGGATTAGATTTGCTGCCCTCACATAGTACAAGGTCTCCAGGATTAGGTTTGCTGCCCTCACATAGTAAAAGGTCTCCAGGATTAGATTTGCTGCCCTCACATAGTACAAGGTCTCCAGGATTAGGTTTGCTGCCCTCACATAGTAAAAGGTCTCTAGGATACGATTTGCTGCCCTCACATAGCATGAACAAACTCGACATCACCACTTTATGCCTCCTTGTAGGTACATTGTGCTGATGCATACACTATCGCATGTCCTTATACCGACCTTTTGTTGTTGTTACTGTAAGGGCGCATGTAAAATGAAGCGATCAAACTGTTACCTTAGGGACATGTCTAACCAGTGTTATTGTTAATCTAATGCCTCCAGTGATAAGATGTAATTAAACTGTGTTACAAATGGCACTCCTGCTGTTTTCCCCAGTATGATAAGTAAGTTGCTCCTTTACGCTGTTGAGTGTCCTGGTGTCCCCACAATCCCATGCCCTTAAACCAACTCTTTAGCTGCTATTGATTTACTGTATCTGGTAAACAAGTAGTGCCACCATTAAAGTAATCCCATATTTGAGGAATCTCATTGTTGATAGTAATGCTTGTGGTAACATGAAGCATTGCTAACATTTTAAAATTTCTACTGTCCTTGCGTGATTGCCATGAACATAATTAAGATGCTTCTTTTCATTTCGTATATGTTTCGTATATTCTTATTGACAAGCAACTATTTACTTTCTATCTTTTTGTGCAGATAGGGATATCCATTTCACCTTGTTGCTATTGTGACCTTTTGGTGAACTGCACAAAACACTTTTTTTGGAATGCGTGTCTTGTGCAGTTCAACTAAAATGTCACGTGGGCAACATCTCTCAATTTTGGTGGAACTGCACAAAATGGTGATTGGAGTTTCCAAAATCTCCGTCAAATTCTGCTGGTAATCTTGTGCAACATTTTATTAGTCTTTGCAAGATCAGTGTCACCACAATGGCACTTTATTTTAGTGGAACTGCACAAATGGATAAGCAAATTATTGTTGCACCTTACATGAGCAGGACAACCGACCTTAATGTTGCTCAATTTTTGTGTAACTACTAAAGAAGAACTTGCCATCTCATAAGAGCAAGTACTTCTTGCTAGCTCAATGATGCAGTCTTTGCTTCATTTCAGGTGAACTGCAGAAAAAGGCGCATGAATTGAATCATAGATCTCCAGGTTGGCCTCATCCGAGTGTATTTGCAGGTTCACCACATCAAGTCGTGGCGGCACAGGGCCCCTCACACAGGTCAGTACTATCCTTTATCAACATGATTGTGCTTTGTCATACTGTGCTAATGTTCTATTTTTTTAATTAAAGCTATTCTATCGCAATCTTTTCTTGTTTTGGAAATAAAGTTTGCTTCAACTAGTGCCACTATTATAGTAATCATGCTCTTTCTTATCTATGCAAATAGGAATACTCAATTACAGAGCATTCGCCAAGTTCTTGGGTTGTATGACACGGCTAGCCAAGATGGATTTAATCCCGATATTCACTTTATCAAAAGGCTCTAATGGGTTGGTTCTGAATCTTGCAAGCTGGGAATCAATGAGATGTGTAGGCATCTTTGTTGTACTTATTATTTGAATCTTATTTGTTGGTTCTGAATCTTACAAGCTAGGAATCAATGAGATGTGTAGGCATCTTTGTTGTACTTATTATTTGGATCTTATTTGTTGGTTCTGAATGTTGCAAGCTGGGAATCAATGAGATGTGTAGGCATCTTTGTTGTACTTATTATTTGGATCTTATTTGTTGGTTTTGAATCTTGTAAGCTGGGAAACACGGCATGATGATGCAGAGGACAACAACCGTAACAAACAGTTCAAACGCGGTAGTATTATCTTTGTGAAAGTGTGACAAATGTGCTAATCGTGTGCGTCTTGAGAATAAT
This sequence comes from Secale cereale, assembly GCA_902687465.1. Taxonomy (NCBI): domain Eukaryota; kingdom Viridiplantae; phylum Streptophyta; class Magnoliopsida; order Poales; family Poaceae; genus Secale; species Secale cereale. Next base: position 495,388,104 of record LR738710.1, read on the forward strand.
AATTATAATTGTTGTGCATGTTGATCTTGTGGCACTGATAGAACGAGCCAATGCATTGCTTGTTTTAAGTATAAATTTCTATTAAAGCTAATTAAATTTAAGTAAAGTGACCACTAACTCCTGTTATTACAGTACCAATACAGACCCGCTCGTGAACCGACGTGTGGCTAGAGTAGGTTTCTTAATGGAGGCGTTTGAATGCGCCGAGGGTGCATCTTTTGCCGGGCGTGCAGCGGACGAGGGTGGGGTAGTAACTGTTGTCACCTGTACACACTCAGTTTACTATTGAATCCAGTTCCCCAAGAGCTGAAAAACGAACTGCTGCCGCCGCCTACACACTCGTTCACTTGAAGAGACTCCAATGGCAATCCGAGGGGTGAGCCTGCTGGATGTGGACTTCAGCAAGGAGTTCCCCTTTGAGTTTGCCGTTCAGTCCTATGGCTGCACCAAGTTGAATGTGATGTACACCAACAATCCGGACTTGGTGAAGCTCTGCCTCGCCGAGTTCAAGCAGTACCTATAGGACGAGAAAGCACAAGGTTGTAGGACTAGACCTTGTGCCCATCCATTCATCTCCTGTCAGGGACCAGCGGATCACCATGGCCCATGTATGTGTGAGGGACGAGGTTCTCAACTACCACTTCTGTAGGGCCATCAGAGGTTCTGGAGCATTCGCCCGTTTCATTGGCAGCGCTGACTGCACCTTCGCTATGGTGGAGAGAAGTAAGAATGCGATGATTCGACCATCTGGTGCAATAAGCTTGTGGACATCCAGAAGCAATACAATATCATCAGCAACAGGCAGGAGAAGGACTCCGTGGTTTACCTCGCCGAGACCATCATCGACCCCTGTTACGCCAACATGAAAGAAGACAACGATACCAAGGACCTGAACACGGGGGAGGTACCTCTGAATCTAGCCTACATAACCTACACGGCCAGGAGGGCATGGGAGGTACATCTGAATCCACCCTGCACCCGAACAAGTCAACCTTAGTACTCCCCTCCGCCTGCGTCTTCCCGCGCTCCGGTTCGTTTGGTCTGAGGTCTCGACGTCGTCCTCCGCCTTGGTGCTCTAGCCGCGGCGCCACCGTCTATCATTCCCAACATGGTCAGAAAAACAAAGAGGAATCGGGAGACAACTGTTCGTCGAGAGGGTGACAGTCCCGGGCCCACCAGGTCCATGGCCTAGGTTTTGTTGTTTAACATGGGCATCCCACGACATGTTTCAACTTTTTTTTTGGATCCAACAGGTATCAAGCGGCCTTTGGGCCTCCCAACCTAGCTTGTCTATAACATCAGCATCCCAAGTTATGTTTGTTTTTTCAAGATGACACACCGCTCAGTTCTATTTTTCGTTTTCATTAATCCTATATCTGAATTTTCTCCCACTTTCTTTTTCGATGTAAACTGAGTTTTCTCCCAGTACTTTTGCCTAGAACCAACTCAACTGTCCCACGTCTAGCCTAAAAAATAATAAAAGCCCACGTACTATTAACTCATCAAATTTAAATGATATTTTATTTCGTAAGTTGAAAGTTCTTACAAAATAATAATAATACTTGTTTATATATAACTTGGCAAGTTAACTCCTAGTGATTGCATACATAAGCTTGCAAAGATTTTACTGACCAATGCAGTAATAGACGTGCAATCATGTGTTTATGTTTTTATAACATTTCTCCGTCTAGCCCAACATGATATTTTCACCGAGCCCAGCAAGTCCGCGGATTTTGAGAAAAATGCAAATGGGCTTTAAATTCTACCATATATATATAAATGGGCTGCATAGATGCTACATCATTGTTTCACCCAGCACACCAAATGGACTAAAAAAACAAATGGACTGGCTGACATGTGGGCCAGTAGGTCAAAGCCTAAGAAGGCGTTGGATTTACATCCAATGGCCGACATTCTTCTTCAATCTTTCGTCTTCTTCCCCCAGCGCTGCCGGGACCGCCTGCTCCAGCCTTCGGCGTCCAGCGGCGTTGTTTTGCGCTCCTCAGCGAAACACTACCCAACCGACGGCCAGGCCATCCCTCCACTCCGCACCTCCTGTTATTCTCTGCCGAGTGTAGGCCCACCCCGCACCCGAACCAGTCAAGTTTCCCACTCCTCTCCGTCTGCGACTCCAATGCCGCGTCTTCCCCATCTCCGGGTCATTCCAGTTTAGGGCCTCGCCATCGTCCACCGCCTCGGTGCGCTTGGCGCGGCGTGGTCAACATACGAGAGTCATCGGAAGATGACTGTACGTGGAGAGCCTGACAGCTGGGACCCACGAGGTCCATGGTCGCACGCAAGGAAAGTTCCTCCTTATTACGCACTGTACGTGGACTGTACGTGGGAAGGGCTTCTGTATTTCGCGAAAAAATGTCCCCCCCTGACAGGTCGGACTCACCAGCTATATCTTCGCATGCAAGGAAGTGCCTCCTTATTACGCACAAAAAAAATGAATACACCCCTGCTAGCTAGGACCCACCATAGTGGGTGGCTGACTTGTGGGCCTACTAAGTTGATGGGGACAGAGGGCTTTGTCAACTTAATCAATATGAATGATTCTGGCTCCAGTGACCGTACGATGTCCATCCAATGGCCATGGTGCTTCTTCAACCTCTAGTCTTCTTGCTCCAGCCGCCCAAAGCAGCGTTGGTCGTGCCGCGTGCTCCTGCCTCCCATGGCCGATTGTGATGCCGCGATGGCCTCACCGCCCCCTACTACTCGCACCACTGGCCAGGGCATCCCTCTACTCACCCACACCCCCTATTATTCTGCGGCGACGGCAGCCCCACGCCGCAGCCGAACCAGTGAACCCTCGTACTCCTCTCCGCGTGGGCATCCACTGCCGCGTCTTCCCCGGCTCCGCGTCGTCCCCTTCCTAGGCCCCGCCGTCGTCCACCGCCTTGGTGCTCTCGGCGCGGCGTGGTCAATGTGGTCAACGACCGACTTCCATCAGAAGAGTACTGTACGTGGAGAGGCTGACAGCTGGGTCCACGGCCACAGCCCAGTTTTTTGTGATTTGCCAAGTAAGTCGCTTTGTCAGGCCTGTTGGGCTGCAAATCTTTCAAGACGAGGAGAGCTTCATTCGGCTGGCCGAGAAAATGGCCTATCAATAATGAGAAATTGGTTGTACATTTTTAAAACAAATCAAACTGGCAAGTAGTTTCAAATTTCTTTTTTTCATTTTGAGATTTTAAATTGCATTGATTTTTATGCGTGGACAATTTGTTGGATTTTATATTGATATACAATTATTTTTTAAATCAGTTCGAATGTGACTCGAAATTTCGGGATTAAAAACAGTTCGGACCGCACCAAAATATGCAAAATTTCGTATAATTTTTTAATCGTGACCACAATATGGGTTGTAATGCTAACAAAAAGAATGTGGGCTCCAAAAAAACCTTAAGAATTAGCAAATGGGCTGTAAATTATTAGAAATAACGGCAGATGGGCTATATGCTGTTTTCCACAGATTTGAGGCTTTCCTAAAAAAAGGCTGACACACAAGTAGTGACTATTGGATTTCCATCCAACGACCGTCGTGCTTCTTCAATATCTGCTCTTCCTGCTCCAGCCGCTCAAACAAGCGCCGGCGGGACTGCCTGCTCCCTCCTCCCCGCGGCCGGCTGTGCTACTGCGCATGCTTCATCGCCCCACCGTACTCCCATCGCTGGCCTAGCCATCCCTCTACTCACCCACACCTGCTGTTATTCTCCGGCGATGGCAGACGAACCAGTAAACCCTCGTACAGTCGTACACCCCTCCGCGTAGGGAACATCTGCTGAGTCTTCCCTGCCTCCGTGTCGTTCCCTTCCTAGGCCTCGCCGTCGTCCACCGCCCTGGTGCTCTCGACGCGGCCTGGTCAATGTGGTCAACGACCGACATGCATCTGAGGTGGATTATACGTGGAGAGGCTGACAGCTGGGTCCATGGCCGTACGCAAGGAAATTCCTCCTTATTATGCGCAAAATAATGATTCCTCCACCTAACATCTGGGACCCACCGAAAGGGCCTCTCTATTTCACGAAAAATGTTACCGTCGCTGACAGCTTGGACCCACCATCTATATCTTCGCACGCAAGGAACTACCTCCTTATTACGCAAAAAAAAATGAATACCCCCTGCTAGTTGGGACCGAGTATAGTGGCAGGCTGACTTGTGGGCCTACTAAGTTGACGGGGACGGAGGGCTTTGTCAACTTAGTCAATATGCACGATTCTAGATCCAGTGATCGTACAATGTCCATCCAACGGCCGTAGTGCTTCTTCAACCTCTAGTCTTCTTGCTCCAGCCGCCCAAACCAGCACCGATCGTGCCTTGTGCTCGTGCCTCCCGTGGCCGGCTGCGAAGCGGCGGAGGCCTCACCGCCCCTACTACTACCTCCGCTGGCTAGGCCATCCCTGTACTCACCCACACCCCCTGTTATTCTGCGGCGACGATAGCCTCACACCGCAGCGAACCAGTGAACCCTCATACTCCTCTACGCGTGGGCATCCACTGTCGCGTCTTCCCCGGCTCCACTTCCTTCCCTTCCTAGGCCTCGCCGTCGTCCACCGCCCTGGTGCTCTCGGCGCGGCGTGGTCAATGTGGTCAAGGAACGACTTCCATCTGATGTGGACTGCACATGGGGAGGCTGACAGCTGGGTCCACGGCCGCAGCAAGGAAGTGCCTCCTTATTACGTGCAAAATAATTATTCCTTCACCTGACAGCGGGGACCCATCGGACGGGCCACCGTATTTCGCAAAAAAAAATGTTTCCCCCTGACTGGTGGGACCCACCAGCTACATCTTCGCACGCAAGAAAGTGCGTCCGAGAAAAAAAACCCGATTCGCCCCTTGACTGCTGGGACCCACCAGCTAGATCTTCGCACGCAAGGAAGTGCGTGACAGTCGGGACCCACCTGGTCGAAGCGTACGAAGCATTATCATTCTGGTCGCAAACATGTACGTACATACTGGTCGATGTAGAGGCGCGCACGTGTCGTAGTAGAGGCGCGCACGTATCATGTACATGTATGTACAACGGCCAGGGTGCAAGAAAGTAAATACAGCCACATACGTACTCCCCCCGTTCCAAAATAGATGACTCAACTTTGTACTAACTTTAGTATAAAGTTAGTAAAAAGTTGAGTCATCTATTTTGGAACGGAGGGAGTACATACGGGCGGGGTCTCGAACGCCTACTCGCGCGTACGTACGGCTAGGGATCGTGTACATGGCTGGGTCGGAATGGAGAAACAGCGTCGTCGTCGTGTTCATGGGGAGCCAACCGGCTGGGTCAGAACGAAATGCGTCGTCGTGTTCATCGGGAGGGCTTGGACGGAACAGCCGATGGAAACGAGGCCTGGCATACCGCAGAACGGAGGAAACGGCCTTTTGTTCGACCGGCCCCGTTCGAAATGGGGTCCTGTTCATCGGGAGGGGTCTGGCGTAACGCAAAACGGAGGAAACGGACCTCCTACGGTCGAAACGGGGGTCCTATTGATCGGGAGGGGTGTGGCGTACCGCAAAACGGAGGAAACGGACTTGTGTTGGAGCGCTACGGTCGAAACAGGGGTCCTGTTCATTGGGAGGGGTGTGGCGTACTGCAAAACGGGACTCCACGAGATACTGTTCATCTCCATCGTCGACCCCTTCCAGCCTCCACGGGCTATTGTTCATCCACCGCCGACCTCCTCCTGCCTCCACCTGCCACTGTTCAGCCTCCACCGCGCGCTACTCCACCGGCTCCTGTTCAACCAACCCTCTCCACGGGCTCCTGTTCAACCACCCCTCCACGGGCTACTGTTCATCCAGCCCTCCACCGTCTGCTGTTCATCCTGCGCTCCACGGGGTGGTCCTGTTCATCTAGCCCTCCACGGGCTCCTGTTCATCCAGCCCCAACCGGCTCGATCGATCGGGGTCCTGTTCATCCAGAGGCAACACCACGGGGTCCTGTTCATCCACCCCCACCGGGAACTGTTCATCCAAACCCCCCAGCAATGCTCACTGTTCATGCAGAGGCAACATCAATCGGCTTCACTTAGCAGCAGTAGCGAAGGAATCGCTAGATCGGGTTCAGTTAACAGCCATCGATCGATCGCTTGGGTTCAGTAACGCGTAGCCTGTAGTGCAATAGCTCGGGTTCAGTTAGAGCCCAACGCCTCTCACCCACGCGCGTGCGTGTACGAGAGAAATGCACATCGCTCGGCCCCGACCACCCACCGTAACCGGGAACACCCCGATATTTTCCTCGCCCTCGCTTCTACCATGGTTTTTCCGTCATTTATGGCCCAAAGAATGTCATGCAGCTGCGTCTCTGGCCCGCCCAGGACGAAAAGCCCATTTTCTGTCATGATTTTTTGTCATAGAAGTAGGACCCCACCACATCTATGATGATACCGTGTTTTGTCACAATTATTGTCATAGAAGTGTCATAACTATAACATAATTTTTTTCGTTCGGCCCAAAATGTCAAGGATGTGTCTTTTTTTTTGTAGTGAGAGGTAGCGTGCCGACGGCGATCACATCAACCTTGGAACCATTTCGACGCGCATCATCACCTCGTCCTTAGCCAGTCTTCCTTGATTCCGTAGCTCCTATTTTGAGTTACAAATATTAGCAACCGAACCAGTATCAAATACCCAGGCGCTACTACAAGCACTAGTAAGGTACACATCAATAGCATGTATATCAAATATACCTTTGTTGACGTTGCTAGCCTTCTTATCTGCCAAGTACTTGGGGTAGTTCCGCTTCGAGTGACCATTCCCCTTGCAGTAGAAGCACCCAGTATCAGGTTTGGGTCCAGCCTTGGGTTTCTTCACGGGAGCGGCAACTGTCTTGCCATTCTTCTTGAAGTTCCCTTTCTTTCCCTTGCCTTTCTTGAAACTAGTGGTCTTTTTAACCATCAACACTTGGTGCTCCTTCTTGATTTCTACCTCCGCGGCCTTGAGCATCGCGAAGAGCTGAGGAATCATTTTCTCCATCCCTTGCATATTATAGTTCATCACAAAGCCCATATAGCTTGGTTGCGGTGACTGGACAACTTTGTCAATGATTGTGTCATCTGGAAGATTAACTCCCAACTACATCAAGCGGTTGTGATACCTAGACATTCTGAGTATATGCTCACTAAAAGAACTATTCTCCTCCATCTTGCAGCTAAAGAACTTGTTGGAGGTGTCATACTGTTGGAAATATGCCCTAGAGGCAATAATAAAGTAGTTATTAATATATTTCCTTGTTCATGATAATCGTTTATTAACCATGCTAGAATTTTATTGATCAGAAACTCAAATACATGTGTGGATACATAGACAACAATATGTCCCTAGTCAGCTGTCGGTGTCAAAACTGACAGATCTCGGGTAGGGGGTCCCAAACTATGCGTCATAGGATCGATGGTAAAAGGAGACTGGGGACATGATGTTTACCCAGGTTCGGGCCCTCTCGATCGAGGTAATACCCTACTTCCTGCTTGATTGATCTTGATGAATATGGGGTTACAAGAGTTGATCTACCTCGATACCGTAATGGCTAAACCCTAAAAGTCTAGCCTATGTGATTGCTATGATTCTTTTGTCTCTACGGACTAAACCCTGTGGTTTATATATGCACCGGCGGACCTAGGGTTTGTACATGACCATCTTGTAGAGGAAGGAAAGTTTTACACCTGAACTCTAAACTTGCTATTTTACACACATGGGAGTCCTATCCGGATACGGGAGATAGTCTTTGTCAATAATCTTCACGGCCCACCAGTCCGGCCCATAATGAGCGATCCTGCGACCTAAGGACCCCTTAATCCAGGACTCCTTTAGTAGCCCCTGAACCAATCTTTGATGATGATGAGTTCGGCTCGCGAACTGTCTTCAGCATTGCAAGGCGGGTTTCTCCTCCCGAACATATTGAAGCAATATTCCCTACAAAAAAGGTACTATGTCCGGCTCTGTAAGGTCAGTACAACCCTTAGCCTCGAAGGCAAGGTATCAAAAAACAGACACTGTGTCTTTACTGACAACTTTTTAGCGAAGCTTCACGTCTGTTCCCTTAACATATCGAACCGTTTTCTTGGCTCCAATTTCTCGTTTCGAGGTATAGCCCCATTGGCACATCCTGTGAAAACAGAGATCGTGCTCGCTTATTACGGGATCCTTATCAATGTGACGTGAGCATCTTAACCGCGCCTTAAGCACGACCTCGTTGGGAACCGGCGAGGTTTATTGCTGGAGTGGGGGGGGGGGGCATTTAGCATTCACTGCTTATAAAAGGACTCAAATATTTACCATTATCCCCACGCTTACCTCAAGCCCTAGCTCTCCAATCTTCCTAGCCCCAGCGCCCTCAACTCTTGTGCCCGCAACCCTCGTCTACCTAGCCACCGCCTCCCTTCCCAGCCATGGCCGGATCCGGTTCTAAGGGAAAGTGGGAGGCCTCTACGGTCACGGAGAAGTCCGTGAAGAATCTCCGGAGTGCGGGCTATCTTGCCGACGATATCGCGCATCGGGTCCCCGAAAAGGACCAAGTGATCCCTATCCCTAAGGCGGGTAACAGGGTTGTCTTCCTCTCTCACTTTATCCGGGGGCTGGGATTTCCTCTTCACCCCTTTGTACGGGGCCTCTTATTTTTCTATGGGCTAAATTTCCATGATCTAGCCCCGAACTGAATCCTCCACATATCCGCTTTTATAGTGGTATGTTAGGCATACCTCCGCTTCCCCCCACACTTCGGCCTATGGCTCAAAACCTTCAATTTGAAGCCGAAGGTGGTCGACGGGCAACACGCGAAGTGCGAAGGAGCAATGGTGAGCAAGCTCCCCAACGCCACTTGGCCAAAGGGGGCCTTTGTGGAGACAAACAAGATCTGGTAGCAGGAGTGGTTTTACACCACTGAGCCCTGCGATACCAAGTGGGCGCCGGCGCCCGCATTCAGATCTGGACCCCCGAAGAGGCTGACCTCTTGGACCGAAAAGACTCTGGATTGGGGGTCTCAGCCGAAGGTGTTAGCCCTCCAATACCGCATCTCTAGGATGATTGCCATGGGCACCCTCCTCACAAATGGGATTTAGGTAATGCTCGCCCGCCTCGTCCTTCCCTGCCAACGCCGAGACTCCTATTTATGGGAGTTCAATCCGGAAGGGCCCCGTCCCTTGAAGCATCTCTTTGGCACCACGCACGAAGACATCTAGAAGCATCTCTTCAAGGCCCAGAAGGGGTGGCCGGCGAAGACCGAGGAAAAGGGTTTCAGCACTGTGCTCACAACCTCGGAGGTAATCAAAATTCCTATCGAATACATTTCTTGTTCATACTTCAATTATAACAAGAGTTAGAATTTCTGCGTTCCATCTAGGCCTGGGCAAAAAAGGCGGAGCAGATCAGGTGTCTGGCTCCCTTGCCTGAAGACCCGGAGATGCCCCAGCTGACGGCAATGCTGGTTCTGGCGCCGTACAAGGCGCTGGAGAAGAAGACCAAGAAGAAGGGAAAGGAGGTCAAGAGCTACCCCCGCCCTACAGGCCCTTCGGACACAAGGTCTGGGGAAACTGGCTCCCACCTCTCTCCCGAAGAAGAAGAGGAGGAGGAAGAAGAAAAAGACGACTCCCCCGTCCTAACAAGGGGGAGGAAAAGAGAGGCCCCTGTTGACGCAGGCAAGGCCGTGCCTAGGAAGAAGCTAAATCTTCCTGATAGTTTGGACTCAACGTCCGAACACAGCTATCGAGTTCAGCCCAGGATTAAGCCCTTGGCCGAATCGTAAGTATTTAAACTCCTTATGTTCGGATAATTTTCCTTTTCAGCATCTAATATTTATTTTGCTTGTATATAGTCCTCTGCACGACATCCCCGTGGCTTCACTATCATCGGGGAATTCCCTATCGCCAGGGATGGTGGAGAGCGATATGCCTCCGTGGGGCTCGTCGCCCACTGTAGGGGATACCGAGGTATCCTCTCTACAAACTCCCCCTGCACCAGCAGGTGGGAGTGGGGCAGACGAAAGGGCGTCCGAGGTCAATCCCTCGGCCGCTGTCAATCAAGGGGGTGCGATCCCCATGGTGACCGAAGACAGGGGGCCCAGGCAATCAGGGGCCCCGCCGAACACTGCTCTGGACCCCAGTGCGGCTCCAGAATCAGGAAATTAGCCCCCCGCGATGGGGGAGGGAGCAACTGCTCCAACGGTGTCTGCTGTCAACCCGGAGGCGCCGAACACTCTGGAGGGAGCACTGCAAAGTGCTTCCATCGTTGGGGAACACCGCTCTCTGATGAGTGTAGTCATGGAGAAAGTTCAGTCCGTCAAAGGCGGACTGAACGAAGCTTTCAACAGCCTACTGACATGCTTTGAGGTATGCGATGTAATGTTCTTTAAAGAGAACTTTTTTATTTTAGGTATATATATATAGGGTGGGTCTATTCTCATAACACCCCTTAAGACCTTATTCTCATAACAAAAACCTTATTCTCATAACACCCCCCACTTAAACAGGTTTCTAGCGCGGAGCCTCCCGAGGACAGCAAGCACTGCCCCACCACGCCTTCTAGCGCGGCAGCGCCCCCGCGGCCGGCGGCGACCCCCTTTTTATTTGACCGGCACATGCAGTCCACCACTTCTTCCACCTTCTGCGTCGGTCCACCCCAAACCACCCTCTGCCGCTGGTTCCCCCTTCCTCCGGCGCACCAACCTCTTACTCACCTTCTCCCCGTCGCCCAGCCACCCCAACCGACGCGCCACCATGCCCATGCATGCATCTGGCTTCATCGCTGGACGACACACCCCGTCGCCGGATCCAAGCCACGGCGGCCCCTCGCGCCGCCCCACCATCGGATCCAGGCCATGACGGCCCTTCGCGACGCCCAGCCGCCGGATCCAGGACGTGGCGGCCCCCACGCGACGCCCCGCCATCGGATCCAGGACCCCACGCCGCCCCTCCGCCTACCAGCGGCCACTCCCTCCTGTCCACGTGACGGCTGCCGCAGGATGGTCGGCGACTTCCCATGGGCTTCCCCCTTCTCTCTCTCCTCTCCGGTGAGCAGAGCTCACCATTGAGCCAACGCGAGGGCTGGTCTCCTCACCGGCAACGATCCAACGATGGGGATGGACGCGCAGGTGGCGGAGCAATAGTGAGCTCGGCCACCACAACTTGCCCCGGCCAAAAATTTCATCACCGGCACCGGCGCAACTCCCTTCTCTCTCTTCAACGTGGTTCAGTTTTCTCATGAGTGAAGCTCTCCATCGCCCCCCATCCTGCCAAGATTCCTCCGTAGCTCCTCCTACTCCTCTTCCCTTCCCTCCCTCTCAGGCCGTGCGACCCTTCCCGTCGTCGGGTTCAACTTTCGAGGCTGTGGACACCACACGCATCGGCAACCAGTGAGATTCCAGTGCAATTCGGTTTGATGTGCACCACTGCCCCGTGGCGGGCGCGCGTGCAGTGCACTTTCGCCGGTGTGTAGTTCGCCGATGAAAATGAGTGCATTTCGGTCGAGCGGCATCAGCTGCACCGGCATGCGCCTCGACCAGTTCCTTCGTGCAGTTCATTCGATGCGTTTTCCATGTTTTTTTACCAATTCAGATTTGACTGCTCTGCTTTATGTCTCGTAGTTCAATTTTTTTGCTGAGCGCTCCTCCCCCTACATCCTCATCAACACAGGATCTCTGACAAGCTGCTCGCTTCCTGCGTGTGCACCATCATTGCTGCTACAATTTGGCAACGAGCCTGCACAAGCAGCTCTCTCCTCAACTCGTTGCGGTTCCCCAGCGGCGGGAAAGAAGTGCACTGCACTAGGGTGGCCGACGTCATTTCTGTTTTTAATTATTTCATCTTGCTGTATGTTTCAGTCTCGCCATGTTATGTCGTTCACTTGAGATACCCTATTCGCATTGACAACACATGCAGTTCTTTAAAAAAGAATGTAGAGATAAAAGTGCTGGTAAAAACATTATACTTTCATTTTGCTCATCCCCCGGACCCGTTGCTCTCCTCTGCAGTTCAATATACAACAAAAACGAAAAAAATAACTAAACCTATTGCAGCTCGCTTGCTAAACTCATGCTCCCAAATTGTGCAGCTCGCTTTGTAATATTTGTATGAAGTGCAGTTTGTTTGTGCCGCCGATAGTGGTAATGCGGTTCGCTTCGATATATGATGTGGTTTACCTTCCCTAGTCTCTGCGGTCCACTCTCGTTCATAAAAAATAAATAAAAAAGACAACAAAAACTCGTATGAGAAAAATAACGTCCGACAAAAGAAATTATGCAGCCCGCTTGCCCGTTCGATGCAGTGCGGTTTTCATTCTGAAGCAGTGCGGGCGGCCGTATGATGTTGTTCATCCCGTAAGTGCAAAAAAATTGTTACCGAAGCGAAAAAAAGTAATGCGGGTCACTTCTTGATAGTGTTGTGGTTCATTTACACCCGATGTGAAGTGCACTCTACTTTCTTGTCCTTGAAAAAATTACGTTTAAATAAAAGAAACCATGCAGTTCTCTTACCCGTCCGATGCAATGCGGTTTTTCATCCGATGCAGTGCTGTTTGTAGTCGGATGAAGTACCCACGTCGATTTGGGTGTCGCGAAAAACAGAGTGTCCGCATTTCGGTAAATTCGAAATTCCTCTTAAACCGTAAAGAATTAGAGAGAGTGTTCTACATGAAAAAGTTGCGCCTGGTCGATATCTTTCCAACGGCGTATATATTGAATCATTTCAACTAGCGGTTTGTAATTTTTTTGCCAAAAACTGCTGCTACACCTCATAGTTAGCCGCACGATTTTCAAAATTAACTAAAAACCGTAAGGAATCTCAAAATCATTTCAACTTATGAAAGTTGCGCCTCGTCCATAGCTTTCCAACGGTATATTACACGCCTTGTTTCGACAAACGGTTAGAAAACTGGAGTGAAAACAGTACCAAAATTTTGAAAAAATTCGAAAAACAGAATTCCGCGATTTAGTAAATTTGAACCTGCTTTTAAACCGTAATGAATTAGAGAAAATAATAGATATGTAAAAGAAGCGCATCGACGATACCTTTCCAACGGTGTATCACTTGCTTAATTCCGACGAGCGGTAAGGAAAAATCGCGGAAAAACGTTCGCTGCCATTATTCGTCGGTCGCACCGTTTTCAAAACTGCTCTTAAACCGTGCGGAATCTCGAAAAGTGTTCAACATGGCGAAGTAGCGCATAATCCATACCTTTTCAACGGTATATTACACGCATTATTCTGACAAACGGTTAAAAAACTAGAGCAAAAAAGGTACCGAAAAAACAACACGTATAGTTTTTTCAACATGAAGTTCACTAGTCTCTGTGTTGCATTATGCGTGCAGTGCCCTCGTGTTATGCGTGCAGTGTGGAAGTGTTATGAGAATATTATTGTCATAATGTTATGAGAATAGACCGGTTGTGTATATATATATATGTGTGTGTGTGTATATATATATGTTATACATGTTATAGCATATGATAAAGCTGAACTGGTTACTTTGTGCTTGAACATGCTTCTCTAGTTGCGGCACCTGTCCAAGCCGCAGAGGTTTCCGAGTTAAATCGGAAGCTTAAACTAGTTGATGAAGAGCTCGATCGCATCAACAAGCGTTTTGATGAAACGCAAGGTATGCGGGTTTGAAGAAATTGAAATTTTAACACACTATATGTGTTAGCATAAGCTTATTTGCGTTATATGTGTTGTGAAATAGCTGACGTAGCCACGGTCGAGGCCCTTAAGGGTGAGCTCCCGCATGCCAAGAAGGAGGCCAAAGCGAGCAAGGCAACCGCTGATAAAGCGCCTGCCGACCTGGAGGCCGAGAAGGCCGTGCGTCAACAACACGAGTCTCGGGTGACCGAAGTCAAGGTTGAGCTGCAAGATGCCATTCGCAAATGCGAGGCATTGGAGCAGACGAATTCGGAACAAGCATCCGAACTCACTAAGAAAGTTAATGCTGCCAAGGAGGCGCAAATTGAGTCGCGTAGTGCTCAGGAAGAGATAAAACAAACGCGTCAAATAGCAGCTGGTAAGATTTTTCTCTTACAGAGCATCTTTGGAGGTCAGAGGTATCTTGGGCTGACATGATTGTGGAGTTCTCCAGACATGTTTGCAGATCTCCCGAGGTGCATTGCCACCGCCGCCCAATACTTCTGAGCCTCGGAGGGGAACATCACGGAGAAGCTGTTCTAGTCACAGTTTCTTGCGCCAAATCATCCGGTGCCCCTCAATGACCAAATGAAGCAGCTGGTCGAGCTTCATAACATGGCGGGTTCGGCCATGAAGGACTTGATAGTCCGGCTATGGCCCGCTGGTCCAATCCCAAGTAGTTACTTCGGATTGGTGTAGAAGCTCGTCGATGCTAGTCCGCGGGTCGACGCTATTAAGCCCTCGGCCTGCATAGTGGGTGCTTGGATGGCCTTTGCCCGCGTGAAGGTGCATTGGGCGAAGATGAAGGCCACTGAGATAGCAACTGCTGGCCTGCTCGAGGGCAAGGATCACCGGAAACCGGAATGGTACTTTGGTGACGTCTTGGAAGGAGCCCGCCTTGTAGAGGGCCAGTGTTCAAAGGATGTAATCTTTGACTGTTTGTATTCGGATTGTAAGGACTAAGCCTACGTGCCGATATGTATAAATTTTGCGCTCCTGTATTATAAGTGACTTGTTCCCCCTGTGCGGCCGTTTGTTTTAAATTTGAAAGTTTCCAGTCATCGGCTTCAGCCCCCATGTAAATATTACAGGGGTGTTCGGTAACACGCATGAACACTGTTTATCCAATGTCTTGGTCCGTATAGGAGCTGTCTGCGGAGCGAACCAGGCAATCAGACTATGAGACTTTATTGCTTTCACTTAGCCATAGGAGCTTGACTAGTGGGGCTAAGTACTAGCCCCTGGTGCGTACAAGGCTTTCCGAACTATGTGCCTGTTTGATGCGGCTGGGCGAAGACTAGCCCCTCGTATAACATGGAGTGGATCGCTATCGATCGTAGTATAACACTAGGTCACCGAATCGCTTGGCCGGCTCTCGCTTCATCATGACAATCAGTTTTCGGCTTTCTCTACTGAGGTACTTGACCAGACAAACCAGAAGTACAATCGCAATAGTTCTCCCTTTACTACCTTAGCCAAACAATGCGAAACGTAAGGTGGTAGCACAGGAGCCAGGCAACCCAACTATAGACCAAAGACATGATTCGGAGCCGATGCATATAATGCAATATCCGGCATGCCGAACAGTTCCCTATAGGTGTTCGAACTTTTGCATGTGTGCGAGGCTGGCTACAGCCCATTTTATTAAGTCCAGGTATTAAGGCACACACGGCAATCTAACTTGGGTAGAGAACACATGTGGTAAATAGAATAAACTCCAAGCGAATTGGAACCAAACTGCTTCTTTTATATCCCGTTTAATACGACAAGCCGTGAGGTTGCAGATAATGCCGATAACAGCCTCATGCATTTAACATGCCAAAAAGTAAAAGAAAATAAAAGAGAAAAAAGTTTTACACATTAGCCTGAATCTAAAAAGAAATCTCAACATATGGCCCTGCTGGACGTCTGCGCCTTTTTCTCCTTGGTAATATCTCCTTGAGAAGGATAATTATGATGTCCGCCTGTAAAAAAGGAGAAACAATTCCGGAAAAGAATGTTCTTTACATCCGTAGGTTCCTTTAAATGAATCTGAAAAAGGAGGATGTATTTTAGAGTCTGGATAGGGTCAAGCCGAACTATGGACTATTTGTATGCTGTGTACCCCCAGCGCCGCCCAAGGTATTTTAAGGGCTTAATTGTGTACGCGAGGTACGTATGCTACCACCTTATGAGGAAGTCGATAGGGGCGCAACTTCTAATCGAGCTCAGGTTCTTCTGAGCTGCCGCATTGTAGTGCGGACCGGACACGTTTAGCCGTGTCTGTGGTCTTGACGACCGATGAACTGTTCGGCCTAAATAAGCTGCTTTGGACCTTGGCCGCTAGGGCCGCAGTGTCTTCCTCCGTGCGGAGGGAACGCTCCATGTTTCCATTGATCGTGATGACGCCACGTGGTCCAGGTATTTTGAGCTTTAAGTATGCATAATGCGGGACTGCATTAAAGTGGCCGACGGCCGTTTCTCCGAGTAGTGCGTGATAGCAACTTCGGAACAGAGCAATGTCGAAGATTAACTCTTTGCTACGAAAGTTATCAGGGGAGCCGAATACAACTTCCAATGTTAATGAGCCCGTGCAGCGGGCTTCTACGCCTGGTATCACTCCTTTAAAGGTAGTGCTGCTGGGCTTAATTCTTGATGGGTCTATCCCCATCTTGCGGACAGTGTCTTGGTATATCAGATCGAGACTACTACCGCCTGATGTCTACTACGCAACCTTCTCCTTGTAGACGTTGTAGGGCCTCCAAGTGCAGAGGTTTGTAGGACAGTAGCAAATTTCCCTCAAGTGGATGACCTAAGGTTTATCAATCCGTGGGAGGTGTAGGATGAAGATGGTCTCTCTCAGACAACCCTGCAACCAAATAACAAAGAGTATCTTGTGTCCCCAACACACCCAATACAATGGTAAATTGTATAGGTACACTAGTTCAGCGAAGAGATGGTGATACAAGTGCAATATGGATGGTAGATATAGGTTTTTGTAATATGAAAATATAAAAACAGCAAGGTAGCAAGTGGTAATCGTGAGCATAAACGGTGTTGCAATGGTAGGAAACAAGGCCTAGGGTCCATACTTTCACTAGTGCAAGTTCACTCAACAATAATAACATAACTGGATCATATAACTATCCCTCAACTTGCAACAATGAGTCACTCCAAAGTAGTTAATAGCGGAGAACAAACTAAGAGATTATTGTAGGGTACGAAACCACCTCAAAGTTATTCTTTCTGATCGATCTATTCAAGAGTCCGTAGTAAAATAACACGAAGCTATCCGTTCGATCTATCGTAGAGTTCCTACTAGAATAACACCTTAAGATACAAATCAACCAAAACCCTAATGTCACCTCAAGTATCCGTGGGCATGATTATACAATATGCATCACACAATCTCAGATTCGTCTATTCAACCAACACAAAGAACTTCAAAGAGTGCCCTAAAGTTTCTATCGGAGAGTCAAGAGGAAAATGTGTGCCAACCCCTATGCATAGATTCCCAAGGTCACGGTACCCGCAAGTTGATCACCAAAACATACATCAAGTAGATCACGTGATATCCCATTGTCACCATAGATAAGCACATGCAAGACATACATCAAGTGTTCTCAAATCCTTAAAGACTCAATACGATAAGATAACTTCAAAGGGAAAACTCAATCCATTACAAGAGAGTAGAGGGGGGGGGGGAAACATCA
>LR738710.1:495405465-495424131 GCA_902687465.1 Secale cereale
AGAGAGAGAGAGAGAGAGAGAGAGAGAGAGAGATCAAACACATAGCTACTGGTACGTACCCACAACCACGAGGGTGAACTACTCCTCCCTCGTCATGGAGAGCGTCGGGATGATGAGGATGGCCATTGGAGAGGGATTCCCCCCTCCAGCAGGGTGTCGGAACGGGGTCTAGATTGGTTTTTGGTGGCACTGGGCTCTGGGTTAATAGGTTAGTCCCAAAAATCATATAAAAGTGTATATAAAAGCCCATAAACCATCCTTTAAGGATAATATAATAGTATGGAACAATAAAAAATTACAGATACGTTGGAGACGTATCCAGCATCCCGAAGCTTAATTCCTGCTCGTCCTCGAGTAGGTAAATGATAAAAAACATAATTTTTGATGTGGAATGCTAACCAACATAATTTTCAATGTAATTCTCTTTATTGTGGCATGAATGTTCAGATCCGAAAGATTCAAGACAAAAGTCTATATTGACATAAGAAATAATAATACTTCAAGCATACTAACAAAGTAATCATGTCTTCTCAAAATAACATGGCCAAAGAAAGTTCATCCCTACAAAATCATATAGTTAGGCTATGCTCCATCTTCGTCACACAAAATACTCCAATCATGCACAACCCCAGTATCAGTCAAGCATTTGTTTCATACTTTGATTTTTTCAAACTCTTTCAACTTTCACGCAATACATGAGCGTGAGCCATGGATATAGCACTATAGGTGGAGTAGAGTGGTGGTTGTGGAGATGACAAAAAGGAGGAAGATAGTCTCACATTAACTAGGCGTATCAATAGGCTATGGAGATGCCTATCAATAGATATCAATGTGAGTGAGTAGGGATTGCCATGCAATGGATGCACTAGAGCTATAAGTGTATGAAAGCTCAACAAAAGAAACTAAGTGGGTGTGCATCCAACTTACTTGCTCACGAAGACCTAGGGCATTTGAGGAAGCCCATCGTTGGAATATACAAGCCAAGTTCTATAATGAAAATTCCCACTAGTATATGAAAGTGACAAAACAAGAGACTCTCTATCATGAAGATCATGGTGCTACTTTGAAGCACAAGTGTGGAAAAAGATAGTAGCATGGTCCCTTTTTTCCTTTTTTGGGCCTTTTATTTCTTTGGCCTTTCCTTCTTTTTTATGTTTTTTTGTTTTTTTTGTTTTTTGGGACAATGCTCTAATAATGATGATCATCACACTTATATTGATTTACAACTCGATACTAGAACAAAGTATGACTCTATATGAATGCCTCCGGCGGTGTACCGGGATGTGCAATAATACAAGAGTGACATGTATGAAAAATTATGCATGATGGCCTAGCCACAAATACGATGTCAACTACATGATCATGCATGGCAATATGACAATGATGAAGCGTGTCATATGAACGGAACAGTGGAAAGTTGCATGGCAATATATCTCGGAATGGCTATGGAAATGCCATGATAGGTAGGTATGGTGGCTGTTTTGAGGAAGGTATATGGTGGGTGTATGGTACCGGCGAAAGTTGTGCAGTACAAGAGAGGCTAACAATGGTGGAAGGGTGAGAGTGCGTATAATCCATGGACTCAAAATTAGTCATAAAGAACTCACATACTTATTGCAAAAATCTACAAGTCATCAAAACAAAGTACTACACGCATGCTCCTAGGGGAAGGGTTCGTAGGAGTTAACCATCGCGTGATCCCGACCTCCACACAAAGGATGACACTCAATGAAATACCTCATGCTTCAAATTTGTCACACAACGGTTACCATACGTGCATGCTACGGGACTTGCAAACCTCAACACAAGTATTTCTCAAATTCACAACTACTCTACTAGCATGACTCTAATATCACCATCCTCATATCTCAAAATAATCATCAAGTATCAATCTTCTCATAGTATTCAATGCACTTTATGTGATTTTTTTACTATACCCATCTTGGATGCCTATCATATTAGGACTAGTTTTATAACCAAAGAACATTACCATGCTGTTCTAAAAGACTCTCCAAATAATATAAGTGAAGCATGAGAGTTCATCTATTTCTTCAAAATAAAACCACCGATGTGCTCTAAAAGATATAAGTGAAGCACTAGAGCAAATGACAAACTACTCCAAAAGATATAAGTGAAGATCAATGAGTAGTTGAATAATTATGTAACTATGTGAAGACTCTCTAACATTTAAGAATTTCAGATCTTGAGATATTATTCAAACAGCAAGCAAAACAAAAATAAAACAAAATGACGCTCCAAGCAAAACACATATCACGTGGTGAATAAAAATATAGCCTCAAGTAAAGTTACCGATGAACGAAGACGAAAGAGGGGATGCCTTCCTGGGGCATCCCCAAGCTTAGGCTTTTGATTGTCCTTGCATTTTACCTTGGGGTGCCTTGGGCATCCCCAAGATTAGGCTATTGCCACTCCTTATTCCATAGTCCATCGAATCTTTACCCGAAACTTGAAAACTTCACAACACAAAACTCAACAGAAAACTCGTAAGCTCCGTTAGTAAAAGAAAATAAAACCACCACTTAGGTACTGTTGTGAACTCGTTCTAACTTCATATTGGTGTAATATCTACTGTATTCCAACTTCTCTATGGTTCATACCCTCCGATACTACTCATAAATTCATCAAAATAAGCAAACAACACATAGAAAACAGAATCTGTCAAAAACAGAACATTCTGTAGCAATCTGTAACTTTCGAATACTTCTGTAACTCTAATTCTGAAATAAATTGGTGGACGTGAGGAATTTTTCTATTAATCATCTGCAAAAAGAATCAACTTAAAATCACTCTTCTGTAAAAAATGGTAGCTAATCTCGTGAGCGCTAAAGTTTCTATTTTTTACAGCATGATCACATAAACTTCACACAAGTCTTCCCAAAGGTTCTACTTGGCACATACACTAATTAAAACACAAAACCACATCTAGACAGAAGCTAGATGCAATATTTATTCCTAAACATAAGAAAAAAGCAAAGAACAAAAATAAAGTTGGGTTGCCTCCCAACAAGCGCTATCATTTAACGGCCCTAGCTAGGCATGATGATTCCAATGATGCTCGCGTAAAAGATAAGAATTGAAATATAAAGAGAACATCATGAATCGTTTAACTAGCACATTTAAGTCTAACCCACTTCCTATGCATAGGGATTTTTTGAGCAAACAACTTATGGGAACGATAATCAACTAGCATAGGAAGGGAAAACGAGCATAACTTCAAGATTTTAAGCACATAGAGAGGAAACTTGATATTATTGCAATATGTAGAGGCATATGATCCTCTCTCGTAATAATTTTCAGTAGCATCATGAATTAATTCAATAACATAAACATCACATAAAGCATTCTTTTCATGATCCATAAGCATAAACATTTTACTACTCCCAACATAAGCAAAATTCTTCCCATTCATAGTAGTGGGAGGAGCAAATTCAACAAAATAACTATCATGTGATGCATAATCCAATTGAAAACTAAAATCATGATGACAAGTTTCATGGTTATCATTATTCTTAATAGCATACAAGTCATCACAATAATCATCATAGATAGCAACTTTGTTCTCATAATCAATTGGAACCTCTTCCGAAATAGTGGATTCATCATTAAATAAAGTGATGACCTCTCCTAATCGGGCTTTCATCAATATAATCATCATAAATAGGAGGCATGCTTTCATCATAATAAATTTGCTCATCAAAACTTGGGGGACTAAAAATATCATCTTCATCAAACAAAGCATCCCCAAGCTTGTGGCTTTGCATATCATTAGCATCATGGGTATTCAAAGAATTCATACTAACAGCATTGCAATCGTGCTCATCATGCAAATATTTTATGCCAAGCATTCTATGTAATTCTTCTTCTAGTACTTGAGCACAATTTTCCTTCCCATCATTTTCACGAAAGATATTAAAAAGGTGAAGTATATGAGCAACCTTAATTCCATTTTTTGTAGTTTTCTTTTATAGACTAAACTAGTGATAAAACAAGAAACTAAAAGTTTCGATTGCAAGATCTAACAATATTCCTTCAAGCACTAACCTCCCCGGTAACGGCGCTAGAAAAGAGCTTGATGTCTACTACGCAACCTTCTTCTTGTAGACATTCTTGGGCCTCCAAGTGCATAGGTTTGTAGGATAGTAGCAAATTTCCCTCAAGTGGATGACCTAACGTTTATCAATCCGTGGGAGGCGTAGGATGAAGATGGTCTCTCTCAAACAACCCCGCAACCAAATAACAAAGAGTCTCTTGTGTACCCAACACACCCAATACAATGGTAAATTGTATAGGTGCACTAGTTCGGCGAAGAGATGGTGATACAAGTGCAATATGGATGGTAGATATAGGTTTTTGTAATCTGAAAATATAAAAACAGCAAGGTAGCAAGTGGTAAACATGAGCATAAACGGTGTTGCAATGGTAGGGAACAAGGCCTAGGGTTCATACTTTCACTAGTGCAAGTTCTCTCAACAATAATAACATAACTGGATCATATAACTATCCCTCAACTTGCAACAAAGAGTCACTCCAAAGTATATAATAGCGGAGAACAAACAAAGATATTATTATAGGGTACAAAACCACTTCAAAGTTATTCTTTCTGATCGATCTATTCAAGAGTCCATAGTAAAATAACACGAAGCTATTCTTTCCGTTCGATCTATCATAGAGTTCGTACTAGAATAACACCTTAAGATACAAATCAACCAAAACCCTAATGTCACCTAGATACTCTATTGTCACCTCAAGTATCCGTGGGAATGATTATACGATATGCATCACACAATCTCAGATTCATCTATTCAACCAACACAAAGAACTTCAAAGAATGCCCTGAAGTTTCTATGAGAGAGTCAAGACGAAAACATGTGCCAACCCCTATGCATAGATTCCCAAGGTTACAGTACCCGCAAGTTGATCACCAAAACATACATCAAGTAGATCACGTGATATCCCATTGTCACCACAGATAAGCACATGCAAGACATACATCAAGTGTTCTCAAATCCTTAAAGACTCAATCCGATAAGATAACTTCAAAGGAAAAACTCAATCCATTACAAGAGAGTAGAGGGGGAGAAACATCATAAGATCCAACTATAATAGCAAAGCTCGCGATACATCTAGATTGTGCCATCTCAAGAACACGACAGAGAGAGAGAGAGATCAAACACATAGCTACTGGTACATACCCTCAGCCCCGAGGGTGAACTACTCCTCCCTCATCATGGAGAGCGCCGGGATGATGAAGATGGCCACCGGAGAGGGATTCCCCCCTCCGGCAGGGTGCCGGAACGGGGTCTAGATTGGTTTTTGGTGGCAACAAAGTCTTTCGGCGGTGGAACTCCTGATCTAGGTTATTTTCTGGAGGTTTCAGTATTTATAGGATTTTTTGGCGTAGGTCTCACGTCAGGGGGGTCTCCGGGCTGTCCACGAGATAGGGGAGCACCACCACTTGGAGTGGGCATGCCCCCCACCCTCGTGGGCAGCACGTGGCTCTCCTGGCCCAACTCTTTTACTTCAGGGGCTTCTTTTGGTCCAGAAGAAATCATCAAAAATTGGCTTGTCAATTGGACTCCGTTTGATATTCCTTTTCTGCGAAACTCGAAAACAAGGAAAAACAGAAACTTGCACTGGGCTCTGGGTTAATAGGTTAGTCCCAAAAATCATATAAAAGTATATATAAAAGCCCATAAAACATCCTAGAAGGATAATATAATAGCATGGAACCATAAAAAATTATAGATACGTTGGAGATGTATCACCGCCGTCCATAAGGACTCGAGTAAGATGATATCCGTCAACTATTGGGTCGAGCAGTAAGGCCGCCGAACCTCCGTGACGGATACTGGTTGGATGATCCCTACGATCAAAGGTGATTGGACAAGCCGACCATGGATTGAACTTGGGGGCGACAGGCTCGACGGCATAGACATCCCGGAGTGCGCGCTTGCGCTCCCTCTTGGGGATATGGGTGACCGATGACCCACAAATGTCGGGGATCGATCGTAGCTCCTTTCGATAAGTAAGAGTGTCGAACCCAACGAGGAGCAGAAGGAAATCACAAGTAGTTTTCAGTAAGGTAGCGTCTGCAAGTGCTGAAATTGTAAGTAGCGAGTAGTTTGATAGCAAGGCAATATGTAACGAGCAAGTAACGATAATTGTAACAAGTATGCAGCAAGGTAGCCCAATCCTTTTGAGGCAAAGGACAGGCCAAAACAATCTCTTATAATAAGCAAAGCGTTCTTGAGGGTACACGGGAATTTCATCTAGTCACTTTCATCATGTTGGTATGATTTGTGTTCGCTACTTTGATAATTTGATATGTGGTTGGACCGGTGCTTAGGTGCTATTCTTACTTGAACAAACCTCCTACTTATGATTAACCCTCCCGCAAGCATACGCAACTACGAGAAAAGTATTAAGAATAAATTGTAACCATAGTATTAAACTCTAGGATCCAATCGGTCCCTTACGGAATAGTGCATAAATTGGGATCTAAGTTTCTGCCACTCTCACAACCCACCATCTATTTACTACTCCAAAATGCATTCCCTTAGTCCCAAATATGGTGAAGTGTCATGTAGTCGACGTTCACATGACACCACTAAGGGAATCACAACACACATACTATCAAAATATCGAACACATATCAAATTCACATGATTACTTGCAACATGATTTCTCCTGTGACCTCAAGAACAAAGGTAACTACTCACAAGTGATGAACATGCTCAAGATCAGAGGGGTATTAATATGCACAATAGATCTGAACATATGATTTTCCACCGAATAAACCATATAGTAATCAACTACAAGATGTAATCAACACTACTAGTCACCCCCTAGCAACAATCTATAGTTCTGGTAACAAGATTGAATACAAGTGATGGACTAGGGTTTGAGATGAGATGGTGCTGGTGAAGATGTTGATGGAGATTGCCCTCCTCAAGATGGGAGAGTAGTTGGTGAAGATGATGATGATGGTTTCCCCCTCCGGAAGGGAAGCTCCCCCAGCGGAATCGCTCCGTGGAGGTCAAAAGTGCTCTTGCCCAAGTTCTGCCTCGAGGCGGCGGTGTTTCGTCCTGAAAGTATTTTTCTGATTTTTTCTAGGTTAACATCGCTTATATACCATAAGATGGGCACCGGAGGTGGGTCGAGGAGGCCAGGATACATTAGGGCGCGCCACGGGGGCCTAGCGCGCCCAGGTGGGTTGTGCCCACCTGGTGGCCCCCCTCTGGTGTTTATTGACTCCAATATTTCTTAAATATTCCATAAAAATCCTCATGGAGCTTCAACTCATTTGGATTTGTGCAGAATAGGCGGCCTGATGTAGCTTTTTCAGGTCTAGATTTCCAGCTGCCAGAATTCTCCCTCTTGGTGTGTACCTTGCAAATTATGAGAGAAGGCATTAGAATTACTCCAGAAAGCATTATTATGGATAAAAACATTGTAAATATCAGTAAGAAAACATGATGCAAAATGGATGTATCAGTGACATAGATCATGTTCACGGTTTTCACCTCCGATGGAAATTTCTTCTGTGCCCCCATGTTTGGCTGGCGAGGTTCATCCTCGTCTTCTCTTTGAGGTCCTTTCCCCTTGTGTTCGGCGTTTAGCTTGCCGGCCTGCTTAAAGACCCAACAGTTACGGTTGGTATGATTTGCAGGATTATCAGGGGTGCCATGGATCTGGCAAGGCCTTTCTAGTATTTTGTCCAAGCTAGATGGACTATCTCTGTTGCCTTTGAATGGCTTCTTCCGTTGACCGGGCCTGAGGCCACTGAATCCGGAGTTTACCGATGTGTTTTCTGTGCTTCCAGTATTGTTTCGACGCTTATTTTTATTGCGCCGTGGCTTGCCATTGCCATCCCTGACTTCCGAGGTGCCAGGGTCGCTGGTGCTGTTGCTGCTACGAGCCAGCCAGCTGTTCTCGCCCATTCAAAAGTGGGTCATGAGTGTAGTTAGGGTTGCCATTGTTCTCGGCTTCTCTTGGCCGAGGTGTCTAGCCAGCCATTCGTCCCGGACACTGTGTTTGAATGCCGCTAGGGCCTCGGTGTCCGGACAGTCAACAATTTGGTTCTTTTTAGTTAAGAACGGATTCCAAAGCTTACGGGCTGACTCCCCGAGTTGCTGGATTATATGACTTACATCATCAGCATCCGGGGGCCGGACATAAGTCCCCTGAAAGTTGGCCCGAAAAGCATCCTCAAGTTCTTCCCAGCTTCGAGTGGAGTTCTCTGGGAGGCCGTTTAACCAGTGCCGAGCTGGTCCTTTCATCTTGAGAGGTAAGTATTTGATAGCATGGAGATCATCTCCACGAGCCATGTGGATGTGAAGAATAAAGTCTTCTATCCATATGGCGGGGTCCGTTGTTCCATCGTACGCCTCGATGTTTACGAGTTTAAACCCTTCTGGAAATTTGTGATCCATCACCTCATCGGTGAAGCACAGAGGGTGTGAGGGACCCCTGTATTTTGCGATATCGTGGCGATATTAGTGTTCGGTGTTGATTCCGAACTGGAATGTGACCGGTCTGTTTGGCTTGATAGCCGTCGTTCCATGTGTGGGCACGTTCCCTTGGTCCATAGATTGATCTGGTCTGGCTAGCCTTTTTATTCAGGTTCTGACGTAGGTCGTACTTATGGCCCTGAGCAGCTGCCTCCTTTCCTTTACGGTGAGGATGTGCGGGCTTGTGTACGGCGTTGCTGGCCGCTTTGTCCCGTCCACGGGGTGGTCGGTCTGGTTGATTGGACCGATCATACTTTTGAGGAATTGGCACAAGGGCCTCATTGTCGAATTCGGGCAGCAGCTTGCGCTTGGGATAGCGCTTTGTCTGGCGCTCATGGTCGTATCTTTCTTCAGCATTGAGCACTTCGTTCCATCTATCGTTGAGCGTATCCTGTTTGGCTCTAAGCTGCTGCCACTGCTTCTTCAGGCTCCTTGCGGTGGCAATTAGCTATTGTTGAAAACGTTTTTGTTCGAGCAGTTCTTCTGGGATGATGAAATCATTGTCTCCCAGGCTTACGTCCTCTTTGGAGACAGGTTGATAACTGTTGTCTTCGGCATCGCTTGATCGGCCAGCGGTTCGGGGCTGTGTTCGCCATCTTCCCGTTTGTCATGCTCCAGCGCTGGCTCCGCGTGGTCATCGGCTTGCTCTGGATCGTCATCGTCTTCGATGACGGTATTGCTCTCTTTTCCTTTACGGGATCAAGATCGACGCTTCTGGCACCAGTGTTTTGGAGGTTCATCGATAGGTTTATCCTGTTCCAGATTGGTATCACCGTCGCCCTCCTTCTTGTTGGGTGTGTCCACCATGTATACATCATATGTAGAAGTAGCCGTCCATCGCCCGGTTGCTGGCGGGTTTGCACTTAGATCGGCTTCGGCATCATGGTCCATACCATCAATGTCTTCGGAAGTGTAATCTAGTAGATCAGTTAAGTCCTTGACCGTGGCTACCAAGTGGGTGGTGGGTGGGAAGCAAAATTTCCTGTCCTCAGCCCTCAGTTCAAACTGGGCGTAATTTGGCTGGGAAGTCTCTGTTAGGGAGAGAGATTTTAGTAAGTCCAACACTTCGTCTAAGGGTGAGTGCTAGACATGTGTTTGGACATCTGCATGGCTGAGTTCAGCGACAACCGCTCAATCAAACCCGAAGGATGCAAATCCTGAAAGTTCGGAACTTATAGTCAGAGACGAGTCCGGAGTTCCGGTTGAGGGAATCTTGCTCAAGGCTCGGTCTGTGTGCGGCTCAAGGGCCGCTAAGTCTGCAGTCTCCGTGGCGGGGTTGATCTTCCCGTCCTCGGATGAAGCGATCTGCTCCGGATCTAAGGCCAGAGCTGCTGCAGGTGTTGTCCCCTGAATGGGGTCCGATGACAGATCTGGGTCATGTTCATCATGGTGGCAGGGAGCAGCTACCATGGGTGTGAATCCATCGAAGTTCAAATCTCTACTGACATCAACAACATAGTTTAGGCTTCCAAATCCGGTCTGATTACCAGGGGTGTAGCTGTCAACCTGCTCGAGGTGGCCTTCAGTGTTGGCACGAAGCACAAAGCCACCAAACACAAAAATATGGTCGGGGAGAAAATTTCCCTCGGCGATGACACCGTCATTGATGACGAAGTGAATCATTAATCCTTTAGTTGACGACAAAGTGGAACTCTCAATGAAAGCACCAATGTTGGTGTCAAAACTGGCAGATCTCGGGTAGGGTGTCCCAAACTATGCGTCTGAGGATCAATGGTAACAGGAGAGTGGGGACACGATGTTTACCCAGGTTCGGGCCCTCTCGATCAAGGTAATACCCTACTTCCTGCTTGATTGATCTTGATGAATATGGGGTTACAAGAGTTGATCTACCTTGAGATCGTAATGGCTAAACCCTAAAAGTCTAGCCTATGTGATTACTATGATTCTTCTGTCTCTACGGACTAAACCCCCTGGTTTATATATGCACCGCGGGGGCCTAGGGTTTGTACATGACCATCTTGCAGAGGAAGGAAAGTTTTACACCCGAACTCTAAACTTGCTATTTTACACACATGGGAGTCCTATCTGGATACGGGAGATAGTCTTCGTCAATAATCTTCACGATCCACCAGTCCGGCCCATAACGTGCGATCCGGCCACCTGAGGACCCCTTAATCCAGGACTCCCTCATCAGCCTCTACCAGACAGCTCATTGATCGAAAATGGCTATGGTTTCCTAGCCATGGTCATGAGTTGTCATTTGATCACGAGGTCACATCATTAGGAGAATGATGTGATGGACAAGACCCAAACTATAAACGTAGCATATGCTCGTGTCAAGTTTATTTCTATTGTTTTCTGCATGTCAAGTATATGTTCCTATGACCATGATATCATTCAACTCACTGACATCGGAGGAGTACCTTTTGTGTACCAGACGTTGCAACATAACTAGGTGACTATAAAGGTGCTCTACAGGTATCTCTGAGGGTGTCTGTTGAGTTGGCATGGATCAAGACTAGGATTTGTCACTCCATGAGACAGAGAGGTATCTCTGGGTCCTCTCAATAATACAACATCACAAGAAGCTCGCAAGCAATGTGACTAAGGAGTTAGTCACGGGATCTTGTATTACGGAATGAGTAAAGATACTTGCCGATAGCGAGATTGAACTAGGCATGGAGATACCAACGATCGAATCTCGTGCAAGTAACATACCGATAGACAAATGGAACTACATACGGGATTAACTGAATCATTGACATCGAGGTTCAACCGGTAAGATCTTCGTAGAACATGCGGGAACCAATATGGGCATCCAGGTCCCGCTATTGGTTATTGACCGTAGAGGTGTCTCGGTCATGTCTGCATAGTTCTTGCTAGATACCCATAGCAGCCATGGAAAATATGCAACAACAATTAGAGGACGTCTAACTTATTTTTGCTAGAGGTTCAACCGATAAGATCTTCATAGAACATGTGGGAACCAATATGGGCATCCAGGTCCCGCTATTGGTTATTGACCGTAGAGGTGTCTCGGTCATGTCTGCATAGTTCTCGAACCCGCAGGGTCTACACACTTAACGTTTGGTGACGATATAAACATAGGTGAGTCATTATGGTGGTTACCGAAGGTTGTTCAGAGTCCCGCATGAGATCTCGAACATGATGAGGAACTCCGGAATGGTCTGGGGGTGAAGATCGATATATTGGATGAAGGGTATTGGAGTCCAGAATTTTTCTGAGGGTACCGGGTGATGACCAGCATGATCGAAAGGGGTTTAGGAGGCCCCATCAAGGGTTGGGGGGGGGGCTTTTGGGACAAGGGGAGGGGGCACACCAGCCCACTAAAAGGCTGTGCACCACTCCCACCATATCTCACGTAACCTGGAGAGGTGGGGCGCCTCCCGTAGGGCAGCCACTCCCTCCCGGCTTGGGGGGCAAGTCTCCTAGGGGTGGGGGCACCCAAACCCATCTAGGGTTTCCCCTATGGCCGCCGCCCCTCCCCTAGGAAAACCCTAGGGCACCTCCTCCTCCCCCTTCCCCTATATATAGTGAGAGAGAAAGAGGGCAGCCGCACCCTTATAGGCCTTGGCGCTGCCCCTCCTCTCCCGTAGCTCTTCTTCTTCTCCGCGCAGTGCTTAGCGAAGCTCTGCCATAATTCCTCCGCCACCACTGCTGCCATGACGTCGTGCTATCGGAGGACTCGAGCTACTACTTCACCATTGCTCGCTGGATCGGGGAGGTGAAGGCGTCATCAAGCTATACATGTGTTGAACACAGAGGTGCCGTCCGTTCGGCACTAGATCGAAGTTCACGGGATGGTTCATGATTGGATCGCAAAGACGTACCACTACACCAACCATGTTCTTTAATGCTTCCGCTTAGCGATCTACAAGGGTATGTGGATCCAACTCTCCTCTCGTAGATGTGCATCTCCTAGATTGATCTTGGTGAGTGTAGGAATTTTTTGTTTCCCGTGCAACGTTCCCCATCAGTGACATCATGAGCTAGGCCTATGGGTAGATGAGATCATGAGTAGAACACAAAGGAGTTTGTGGGCATTGACATTCAGATTGCTTCCTTCCCTAGTCTTTTTTTTTGATTCAGCAATATTGTGGGATGAAGCGGCTCATACCAACTTTACATGTCCATGTACATGAGACATGTTCCATCGACAGACATGCAACTTGTTGCATAAAGATGGCTAGTGGGTGTCTGTCTCTCCCACCTTAGTTGAATCAGATTTGACAAAGGCGGTCCTTGTATAAGGTTGAATAGAAATTTTCATATCTCCATTGTTGCTTTGTGTAGGTAAGAATAGTTCTTGCTAGATACCCATAGTAGCCATGTAAAACATGCAGCAACAATTAGAGGACGTCTAACTTGTTTTTGCATGGTATGTTGTGATATGATATGGCCCAAGACATGATGAGATATATTTGATGTATGAGATGATCATGTTTTGTAATAGTTTATCACGACTTGCATGTCATTGAATATGGCAACCGGCATGAGCCATAGTGTCAGGGATATTACTAGCAGGTATAAACCGGCCAGGAAGATCCAGATTACACT
The DNA here is from genome assembly GCA_902687465.1 of Secale cereale. NCBI lineage: Eukaryota > Viridiplantae > Streptophyta > Magnoliopsida > Poales > Poaceae > Secale > Secale cereale. Next base: position 495,418,536 of record LR738710.1, read on the forward strand.
GACAAAGTTGTATTATTAAAAGCCCAGTAGAATATGTACAAGAGGTTACAACCCATAGAGGTTAGGGCCCATGTATAAGGCCCACAGTCTGTAAACCGTCATATCATGTAACTTGGGTTGTAAGATAGAAAGAGTAGAGACCGAGGCGGACACGTTTATGAGCCGGCCTCGGGACTCTGTAAACCGGACCGGGCGTCGCCTCCTATATAAAGGGACGACCCGGCGACGGTTCAGGACAAGAAACAACAGCTCGAGACACAGGCAAGCGGATTCGCTCCCTGTTCATCGACACACAAGCAATACCACACCAAACTAGGCGTAGGCTTTTACCTTCATCGAAGGGGCCAAACTAGTATAAAAACCCCTGTGTCCTTTGTCTGCTTTAACCTCTTCAAGCTAACCCGCGCGATGGCCTCACACCTAAGTCCCCTAAACAGGTCATCTGCCGTGACAATTCCACGACAGTTGGCGCCCACCGTGGGGCTATCGCACGATGGTTTCGAGTTCTTGAAGGGCAGCTTTGAAGGACTCAAGGGTTACGCAGTTGGCCGGATGACCAGGAGTCGTCGCGGCCGGATCTACATCGACGATGCAGGCTGGGGCCCCGAGGCCGATTCAATTGAATACGGGTATCGGGTCCCCTTCGGCGGCATCCATGTCTTCATCGGCAAGATCGGCGAACCGGGACCTGAGCTGGACGTCTTCCCCAACATCGTCGAGCCGGCTCAGCGTGCGAGATCGGCCTGGATTCAGCCCGCCATGAAGCATGTTTTCGTTGGAACCGTGCACGGAGTACAAGCCGAGGACGGATCGGACTCTCGTGGCGAGACAGTTGTCTACTCTGACGATGAATCTTCATCCGGAGAGACTCAATCTTTGTATCTGTTGCAGGACGGCCGATCTGAGGGGGTGTCCGATGGCGATAGTATTCCGGACCCCTTTGATCCGCCAAACCAGGTGGCTGTTTTCATGGACGGATCACAGTCTATGCAGCAGCCCTCGGTGACCGGGGCGTTCACTGCAGAGGCAGCGGGAACCGGGGCGGGCAACCAAATCCCGTCGCCTTCTGATGTCTTATCCACCTTGGTCGAGAATTTGACGGTGCTCGCAACAGCAGACGTGGCCCCTGCCGATAAGGCGCAACATGATGCAGAGATCCTTCAGCTGAAGGGCCAGATTGAGTAGGCTAAACGGGATCTGGATGCGGAGAAAGCCAGGATGGCTACAAGGCAAGAAGAGCTAGACTCCCAAGCTTTCCGGCTCAGGGTGGATCAGAATTCTGCACAGGAGGTAATGTACAGAAGACAACAAACTCGTCTACCGCCGATTTACGAGGCGAGGAATCTCTTTGGCACACCAGGAGCGGGAGCTAGTAACCGCCCAGAGGTAAACCGAGGAGGAGCTCCGGGGACTGGCGCGTCGGTTCAGCCGCCGACCGCAGAGCGAAACCACCAAGTTGTGCCAACACCGCACGTTCCCACCCCTCCCGGCCATTATTCTAACCCGTTGGACAACATTGTCGCCGACGCTTCACGACTGGCCGCTTTACCCGTTGAGGGGACATCCCCCATGGCGATGGAAGCACGCCGGGCTAAGGAGTTGCTGGACACGGCGCTGACATAGCAGCATGCGTACTCTTATAGCAGGGAGAGGATTCATTCACCCCCCCGCCCAAGCCAGAGTTACACTAGGCACTGGGATGAACCGGCTATGGCTAGCAGCGAGCGGAGACATCACCGTCACAGGGAGGATAATCCGGCGGGAGCAGAAGCACACACCCAAGAGGCGATAAACCGGGCTAGACATACCCCCCGCGAGGACACCGGTCAAACGACGCCGGTTCACCCCACCACAGCAGAAACGGGAGTCACGGCTAGTTCCTTTGGAGTACAGTGTCTCATCCCCGCTTTATGAAGCGTGAAATTCCCCAAAGACTTCAAAGGCCCGCGCAAGGTACCGAACTACACAGCAGACCTGACTCCAGAGGCGTGGGTTGAAAGTTATGAGATGGCTATGGAGATGCTTGATGTGGACGAAGTGGCATGCGCCAAGTACTTTACCATGATGCTTGAGGGTATAGCCCGGACATGGTTAAAGGGCCTACCACCTAACTCCATCGGATCATGGGGGAGTTGCGTCGCCAGTTTATCAAAAATTTCAAAGACACGTGCAAACAGCCAATGTCGGTGGTAGACTTAGCAGCATGTGTTCAGGGAGAGCAGGAACCCACGAGCAGTTGGGTGCGGCGAGTATCAGAAATCCTGCACTCTTCCAATAGCATCAACCCTAGTACGGCGATAGTAATATTGGAAAACAATTGCTGGTTCGAGTCTTTGAAACTGAAGTTAGGACGGCTCAAGCGCGATTGCAACGATATGTGAACGCTCATGAGCGCTTTGGTGAAATATGGGGATTCTGATAACACTAAGTACCCAGATGCAGACGGAGACAAGTCCGGGAAAGTGAACAAGGCTGGTAAACCGACACAAGCTAATCCGGTAGGAACGGGTTACAATGGCAAGCTAATCCGGTATCACGGTGGTAACAATAATCATAATGGCAACAATCACCATCAGCATAATCAGCAGCATGGCCAGGGTGGTTATAACAACCAAGGCAATCAACAGCGACAGCAGCAGCAGCAATCCGGATATCAGAGTAATCCAAAGGAGCTGAGCAGTGGGCAGTATCATGTTTTCACCACAAGTTTGTGCAAGCGCAATCAGAAGGTGTTGAAACAGGCAGTACACGCAGTTGAACCGGCGGTACCACGTTTCTTACGTTGGTCGGAGCAACCCATTGTGTGGAGCAGAGAGGATCACCCACCACGGGTTGATAATCCGGGCCAGTTGGCATTAGTGGTGGCACCACAAGTGGGTGGCTACAAGTTCACAAAGGTACTTATGGACGGAGGCAGTAGCATCAACATCTTGTATTATGAGACTTTCCGACGTATGGGGTTGACAGATAAGAAGCTTCGGCAGTCCAACACAGTATTCCATGGAGTGGTGCCAGGTAAATCGGCTTACCCAGTTGGGAAAATCGATCTGGAAGTCACCTTTGGGGATGAGCAAGATTCTAGATCAGAGACGGTGACCTTTGAGGTCGTAAAAATCAGGAGCCCATATCATGCTCTGTTTGGGAGACCGGTTTACGCCAAGTTCATGGCTAGACCATGTTATGTTTATCTACAACTTAAGATGCCGTGTCACCAAGGAACCATCACGGTTCACGGAAGTCGCAAGATAGCATTGGAATGCGAGGAAGGAGACGCAACTTATGCAGAGGCAGTGTGTGCTACGGAGGAGTTGAAATTCTACAAAGACAACGTTGATCCGGCGGATATGTCCCTGTTAAAGAAGCCAACTACATAGCATGATCCGGCATTGAAGTTTAAATCGGCGGAGGAAACCAAGCAGGTTGACTTTGTTCCAGGCGATTCATCCAAGCAGTTCACTATCAACGCTAACCTAGACCCCAAATAGGAAAGCGCGCTCATCGAGTTCATCCGTGAGAACCGGGATATCTTTGCATGGAAGCCTTCTGACATGCCAGGTATACCGAGGGAACTCGCTGAGCACAGTATTAATATTGATCCGAAGTTTAAACCGGTCAAACAGTATTTGCGCCGCTTCAATGAGGAGAGGCGCAAAGCTATAGGTGACGAGGTGGCCAGGCTTTTGGCCGCAGGATTCATAGTGGAGGTGTTTCATCCAGAGTGGTTGGCTAATCCGGTGCTGGTGTTGAAGAAAAATAGAACTTGGAGGATGTGTGTTGATTACACAGACTTAAACAAGGCTTGCCCAACTGACCCTTTTGCTCTCCCCCATATTGATCAGATTATTGATGCTACGGCAGGATGTGAGCGGCTAAGTTTTTTGGATGCATATTCAGGTTATCATCAGATCAAGATGGCAGTTAAGGACCAAGAGAAGACAGCTTTCATAACTCTTTTTGGAGCCTTCTGCTATGTATCCATGCCTTTTGGGCTCAAGAGTGCCCAAGCAACTTATCAGCGTTGCGTGCAGAACTGTTTCAAAGGACAGATCGGAAAAAATTTCCATGCTTATGTTGATGACATTGTGGTAAAATCCAGGAAGGAGGAGACTATGATAGAGGACCTAAAAGAAACCTTTGACAACCTACGGGTTTATAAGATGATGCTTATGAAGGAAATATGCCCTAGAGGCAATAATAAAGATGTTATTTGTATTTCCTTATATCATGATAAATGTCTTTTATTCATGCTAGAATTGTATTAACCGGAAACTTAGTACATGTGTGGATACATAGACAAAAACAGTATGTCCCTAGTATGCCTCTACTAGACTAGCTCATTGATCAAAGATGGTTATGTTTCCTAGCCATAGACATGAGTTGTCATTTGATCAACGGGATCACATCATTAGGAGAATGATGTGATGGACAAGACCCATCCGTTAGCATAGCACAATGATCGTTTAGTTTTCTGCTATTGCTTTCTTCATGACTTATACATGTTCCTATGACTATGAGATTATGCAACTCCCGAATATCGTAGGAACACCTTGTGTGCTATCAAACATCACAACGTAACTGGGTGATCATAAAGATGCTCTACAGGTGTCTCCGAAAGTATTCGTGGTGTTGGCATAGATCAAGATTAGGATTTGTCACTCCAAGTGTCGGAGAGGTATCTCTGGGCCCTCTCGGTAACACACATCACAATAAGCCTTGCAAGCAAAAGACTAATGAGTTAGTCACGAGATGATGTGTTACGGAACGAGTAAAGAGACTTGCCGGTAACGAGATTGAACTAGGTATAGAGATACCGACGATCGAATCTCGGGCAAGTAACATACCGTATGACAAAAGGAACAACGTATGTTGTTATGCGGTTCTGACCGATAAAAGATCTTCGTAGAATATGTAGGAGCCAATATGAACATCCAGGTTCCGCTATTGGTTATTGACCGGATATGAGTCTCGGTCATGTCTACATAGTTCTCGAACCCGTAGGGTCCGCACGCTTAACGTTTGATGACGATCGGTATTATGAGTTTATGAGTATTGATGTACCGAAGGTAGTTCGGAGTCCCGGATGAGATCACGGACATGACGAGGAGTCTCGGAATGTCCGAGACATAAAGATTGATATATTGGACGGCTATATTCGGACACCGGAAGTATACCGGAAAAGTTTCGGATTTATCGGGAATGCCGGAAGGGGTTACCGGAACCCCCTACGAGAGGGGATGGTCCATAGTGGGCCAAAAGGGAAAGAGAGAGGCAGCCCATAGGGCTGGCCGGCGCCCCCACCTAGGGTTCCTAGTTGGACTAGGATTGGGGGGGGGGGGGGCGCCACCTCTCCTATTCCTTTCCCCCTTCTTCCTTTCGGTGAATCCTACTAGGAATAGGATTGCAATCCTATTCCTAGTAGGACTCCCTCCCTAGCCGCACCAGGAAGGGCCGGCCGGCCTCCCTCCCCTGCTCCTTTATATACGGGGGCAGGGGGGCACCCAAAGACACACAAGTTGAATTGTTTTAGCCGTGTGCGGTGCCCCCCTCCACAGAATCACACCTCGGTCATACCGTCGCGGAGCTTAGGCGAAGCCCT
>LR738710.1:495424141-495537283 GCA_902687465.1 Secale cereale
GGGGGGGGGCGCCACCTCTCCTATTCCTTTCCCCCTTCTTCCTTTTGGTGAATCCTACTAGGAATAGGATTGCAATCCTATTCCTAGTAGGACTCCTTCCCTAGCCGCACCAGGAAGGGCCGGCCGGCCTCCCTCCCCTGCTCCTTTATATACGGGGGCAGGGGGGCACCCAAAGACACACAAGTTGAATTGTTTTAGCCGTGTGCGGTGCCCCCCTCCATAGAATCACACCTCGGTCATACCGTCGTGGAGCTTAGGCGAAGCCCTGCGCCGGTGAACACATCATATCCGTCACCACGCCGTCGTGCTGACGAAACTCTCCCGTGAAGCTCAACTGGATCAAGAGCTCGTGGGACGTCATCAAGCTGAACGTGTGCTGAACGCGGAGGTGTCGTACGTTCGGTGCTTGATCGGTTGGATCGCGAAGAAGTTCGACAACATCAACTGCGTCACTTGATGCTTCCGCTCCCGGTCTAAGAGGGTACGTAGACACACTCTTCCCTATCGTTGCTATGCATCTGGTAGATAGATCTTGCGTGATCGTAGGAAAATTTTAAAGTACTACGTTCCCCAACAGTGGTATCAGAGCCAGGTCTATGCATAGATGATATGCACGAGTAGAACACAATGAGTTGTGGGCGATACTAGTCGTACTGCTTACCAGCATGTCATACTTTGCTTCGGCGGTATTGTGAGATGAAGCGGCCCGGACCGACATTACGCGTACGCTTACGCGAGACTGGTTTCACCGTTACGAGCACTCGTTGCTTAAAGGTGACTGGCGGGTGTCTGTCTCTCTCACTTTAGCTGAATCAAGTGTGGCTACGCCCGGTCCTTGTGAAGGTTAAAACAGCACATACTTGACGAAACATAGTTGTGGTTTTGTATGCGTAGGTAAGAACGGTTCTTGCTAAGCCCGTAGCAGCCACGTAATACTTGCAACAACAAAGTAGAGGACGTCTAACTTGTTTTTGCAGGGCATGTTGTGATGTGATATGGTCAAGACATGATGAGTTATACGTTTTTGTATGAGATGATCATGTTTTGTAATGTTATCGGCAACTGGCAGGAGCCATATGGTTGTCGCTTTATTGTATGAAATGCAATCGCCATGTAATTGCTTTACTTTATCACTGAGCGGTAGCGATAGTCGTAGAAGCAATAGTTGGCGAGACGACAACGATGCTACGATGGAGATCAAGGTGTCGCGCCGGTGACGAAGGTGACCATGACGGTGCTTTGGAGATGGAGATCAAAAGCACAAGATGATGATGGCCATATCATGTCACATATTTTGATTGCATGTGATGTTTATCTTATTATGCTTCTTATTTTGCTTAGACCGTCGGTAGCATTATAAGATGATCCCTTACTAAATTTCAAGGTATAAGTGTTCTCCCTGAGTATGCACCGTTGCGAAAGTTCGTCGTGCCGAGACACCACGTGATGATCGGGTGTGATAAGCTCTACGTTCAAATACAACGGGTGTAAGCCAGTTTTGCACACGCATAATACTCGGGTTAAACTTGACGAGCCTAGCATATACAGATATGGCCTCGGAACACTGGAGACCGAAAGGTCGAGCGTGAATCATATAGTAGATATGATCAACATAAGATGTTCACCATTGAAACTACTCCATCTCACGTGATGATCGGACATGGTTTAGTTGATTTGGATCACGTGATCATTTAGATGACCAGAGGGATGTCTATCTAAGTGGGAGTTCTTTAAATTAATATGATTAAATTGAACTTTAATTTATCATGAACTTAGTCCTGATAGTTTTGCATATCTATGTCGTTGTAAATCAATGGCCCGTGCTACCGTTCCTTTGAATTTTAATGCATTCCTAGAGAAAGCTAAGTTGAAAGATGATGGTAGCAATTACACGGACTGGGTCCGTAACCTGAGGATTATCCTCATTGCTGCACAGAAGAATTATGTCCTTGAAGCACCGCTAGGTGACAAGCCCCCTTCCGCTAATGTAGACGCTTTGAACGTCTGGCAGTCGCGGACTGATGACTACACGATAGTTCAGTGTGCCATGCTTTACGGCTTAGAACCGGGACTTCAATGATGTTTTGAATGTCATGGACCATATGAGATGTTCCAGGAGTTGAAGTTAATATTTCAAGCAAATGCCCGAATTGAGAAATATGAGATTTCCAATAAGTTCTACAGCTGCAAGATGGAGGAGAATAGTTCTATCAGTGAACACTTGCTCAGAATGTCTGGGTACTACAATCATATGACTCAACTTGGTTGCAAAGTTGACGAGGATAGTGTTATTGATAGAGTTCTTCAATCACTGCCACCAAGCTATAAAGGCTTCATGATGAACTATAACATGCAAGGGATGCAAAAGACAATTCCCGAGCTCTTCGCTATGCTCAAAGCTGCGGAGGTAGAAATCAAAAAGGAGCATCAAGTGTTGATGGTTAGCAAGACCACTAGTTTCAAGAAAAAGGGCAAGGGAAAGAAAGGGAACTTCAAAAAGAATAGCAAGTCAGTTGCTACTTCCACGAAGAAACCCAAATCTAGAGCCAAGCCTGAAACTGAGTGCTTCTACTGCAAGGGGACTGGACACTGGAAGCGGAACTGCCCCAAGTATTTGGCGGATAAGAAGGATGGCAAGATGAACAAAGGTATATGTGATATACATGTTATTGATGTGTACCTTACTAATGCTCGTAGTAGTACCTGGGTATTTGATACCGGTTCGGTTGCTAATATTTGTAACTCGAAACAGGGACTACGGATTAAACGAAGATTAGCTAAGGACGAGGTAACGATGCGCGTGGGAAATGGTTCCAAAGTCGATGTGATCGCCGTCGGCACGCTACCTCTACATCTACCTTCGAGATCAGTTTTAGACCTAAATAATTGTTATTTGGTGCCAGCGTTGAGCATGAACATTATATCTGGATCTTGTTTACTGCGAGACGGTTATTCATTTAAATCAGAGAATAATGGTTGTTCTATTTTAATGAATAATATCTTTTATGGTCATGCACCCTTAAAGAGTGGTCTATTCTTATTGGATCTCGATTGTAGTGATACACATATTCATAATATTGAAACCAAAAGATGCAAGGTTAATAAATATAGTGCAACTTATTTGTGGCACTGCCGTTTAGGTCATATTGGTGTAAAACGCATGAAGAAACTCCATAATGATGGACTTTTGGAATCACTTGATTATGAATCACTTGGTGCTTGCGAACCATGCCTCATGGGCAAGATGACTAAAACTCCGTTCTCCGGAACTATGGAGCGAGCAACAGATTTGTTGGAAATCATACATACTGATGTATGTGGACCAATGAGTGTTGATGCTCGCGGCGGGTATCGTTATTTTCTGACCTTCACTGATGATTTGAGCAGATATGGGTATATCTACTTGATGAAGCACAAGTCTGAAACATTTGAAAAGTTCAAAGAATTTCAGAGTGAAGTAGAAAATCATCGTAACAAGAAAATAAAGTTTCTGCGATCTGATCGTAGAGGAGAATATTTGAGTTACGAGTTTGGTCTTCATTTGAAACAATGTGGAATAGTTTCACAACTCACGCCACCTGGAACACCACAGCGTAATGGTGTGTCCGAACGTCGTAACCGTACTTTATTAGATATGGTGCGATCTATGATGTCTCTTACCGATTTACCACTATCGTTTTGGGGTTATGCTTTAGAGACAGCTGCATTCACGTTAAATAGGGCACCATCTAAATCCGTTGATACGACGCCTTATGAACTTTGGTTTGGCAAGAAACCAAAGTTGTCGTTTCTTAAAGTTTGGGGCTGCGATGCTTATGTGAAAACACTTCAACCTGATAAGCTCGAACCCAAGTCGGAAAAATGTGTCTTCATAGGATACCCAAAAGAGACTGTTGGGTACACCTTCTATCACAGATCCGAAGGCAAAATATTCGTTGCTAAGAACGGATCCTTTCTAGAAAAAGAGTTTCTCTCGAAAGAAGTGAGTGGGAGGAAAGTAGAACTTGATGAGGTAATTGTACCTTCTCCCGGATTGGAAAGTAGTACATCACAGGAAATTGTTCCAGTGATTCCTACACCAATTAGTGAGGAAGTTAATGATAATGATCATGAAACTTCAGATCAAGTTTCTGCTGAACGTCGTAGATCAACCAGAGTACGTTCCGCACCAGAGTGGTACGGCAACCCAGTTCTGGAAATCATGTTACTAGACCATGATGAACCTACGAACTATGAGGAAGCGATGATGAGCCCAGATTCCGCAAAATGGCTTGAAGCCATGAAATCTGAGATGGGATCCATGTATGAGAACAAAGTATGGACTTTAGTTGACTTGCCCGATGATCGGCAGGCCATCGAAAATAAATGGATCTTCAAGAGGAAGACCGACGCAGACGGTAATATTACTGTTTACAAAGCTCGACTTGTTGCGAAAGGTTTTCGACAAGTTCAAGGAGTTGACTACGATGAGACTTTCTCACCTGTAGCGATGCTTAAGTCTGTCCGAATCATGTTAGCAATTGCCGCATTTTATGATTATGAAATCTGGCAAATGGATGTCAAAACTGCATTCCTAAATGGATATCTCAAAGAAGAGTTGTATATGATGCAACCAGAAGGTTTTTTCGATCCAAAAGGTGCTAACAAAGTATGCAAACTCCAGCGATCCATCTATGGACTGGTACAAGCATCTCGGAGTTGGAATATACGCTTTGATGAGGTGATCAAAGCATATGGTTTTATACAGACTTTTGGAGAAGCCTGTATTTACAAGAAAGTGAGTGGGAGCTCTGTAGCATTTCTAATATTATATATAGATGACATATTGTTGATTGGAAATGATATAGAATTTCTGGATAGCATAAAAGGATACTTGAATAAGAGTTTTTCAATGAAAGACCTCGGTGAAGCTGCTTATATATTAGGTATCAAGATCTATAGAGATAGATCAAGACGCTTAATTGGACTTTCACAAAGCACATACCTTGATAAGATTATGAAGAAGTTCAAAATGGATCAGTCAAAGAAAGGGTTCTTGCCTGTTTTACAAGGTATGAAGTTGAGTAAGACTCAATGCCCGACCACTGAAGAAGATAGAGAGAAAAATGAAAGTCATTCCCTATGCCTCAGCCATAGGATCTATCATCTATGCAATGCTGTGTACCAGACCTGATGTGTGCCTTGCTATAAGTCTAGCAGGGAGGTACCAAAGTAATCCAGGAGTGGATCACTGGACAGCGGTCAAAAACATCCTAAAGTATCTGAAAAGAACAAAGGATATGTTTCTCGTATATGGAGGTGACAAAGAGCTCGTCGTAAACGGTTACGTCGATTCTAGCTTTGACACTGATCCGGATGACTCTAAGTCACAAACCGGATATGTATTTTTATTGAACGGTGGAGCTGTCAGTTGGTGCAGTTCCAAGTAGAGCGTCGTGGCGGGATCTACGTGTGAAGCGGAATACATAGCTGCTTCAGAAGCAGCAAATGAAGGAGTCTGGATGAAGGAGTTCATATCCGATCTAGGTGTAATACCTAGTGCATCGGGTCCAATAAAAATCTTTTGTGACAACACTGGAGCCATAGCCTTGGCCAAGGAATCCAGGTTTCACAAGAGAACAAAGCACATCAAAAGACACTTCAATTCCATCCGCGATCTAGTCAAGGAGGGAGACATAGAGATTTGCAAAATACATACGGATCTGAATGTTGCAGACCCGTTGACTAAGCCTCTTCCACGGGCAAAACATGATCAGCACCAAGACTCCATGGGTGTGAGGATCATCACTTTGTAATCTAGATTATTGACTCTAGTTCAAGTGGGAGACTGAAGGAAATATGCCCTAGAGGCAATAATAAAGATGTTATTTGTATTTCCTTATATCATGATAAATGTCTTTTATTCATGCTAGAATTGTATTAACCGGAAACTTAGTACATGTGTGGATACATAGACAAAAACAGTATGTCCCTAGTATGCCTCTACTAGACTAGCTCATTGATCAAAGATGGTTATGTTTCCTAGCCATAGACATGAGCTGTCATTTGATCAACGGGATCACATCATTAGGAGAATGATGTGATTGACAAGACCCATCCATTAGCATAGCACAATGATCGTTTAGTTTTCTGCTATTGCTTTCTTCATGACTTATACATGTTCCTATGACTATGAGATTATGCAACTCCCGAATATCGTAGGAACACCTTGTGTGCTATCAAACATCACAACGTAACTGGGTGATCATAAAGATGCTCTACAGGTGTCTCCGAAAGTATTCGTGGTGTTGGCATAGATCAAGATTAGGATTTGTCACTCCAAGTGTCGGAGAGGTATCTCTGGGCCCTCTCGGTAACACACATCACAATAAGCCTTGCAAGCAAAAGACTAATGAGTTAGTCACGAGATGATGTGTTACGGAACGAGTAAAGAGACTTGCCGGTAACGAGATTGAACTAGGTATAGAGATACCGACGATCGAATCTCGGGCAAGTAACATACCGTATGACAAAAGGAACAACGTATGTTGTTATGCGGTTCTGACCGATAAAAGATCTTCGTAGAATATGTAGGAGCCAATATGAACATCCAGGTTCCGCTATTGGTTATTGACCGGAGATGAGTCTCGGTCATGTCTACATAGTTCTCGAACCCGTAGGGTCCGCACGCTTAACGTTTGATGACGATCGGTATTATGAGTTTATGAGTATTGATGTACCGAAGGTAGTTCGGAGTCCCGGATGAGATCACGAACATGACGAGGAGTCTCGGAATGTCCGAGACATAAAGATTGATATATTGGACGGCTATATTCGGACACCGGAAGTATACCGGAAAAGTTTCGGATTTATCGGGAATGCCGGAGGGGGTTACCGGAACCCCCTACGAGAGGGGATGGTCCATAGTGGGCCTAAAGGGTGAGAGAGAGGCAGCCCATAGGGCTGGCCGGCGCCCCCACCTAGGAATCCTAGTTGGACTAGGATTGGGGGGGGGGGGCGCCACCTCTCCTATTCCTTTCCCCCTTCTTCCTTTCGGTGAATCCTACTAGGAATAGGATTGCAATCCTATTCCTAGTAGGACTCCCTCCCTAGCCGCACCAGGAGAGGTTGGCCGGCCTCCCTCCCCTGCTCCTTTATATACGGGGGCAGGGGGGCACCCAAAGACACACAAGTTGAATTGTTTTAGCCGTGTGCGGTGCCCCCCTCCACAGAATCACACCTCGGTCGTACCGTCGCGGAGCTTAGGCGAAGCCCTGCGCCGGTGAACACATCATATCTGTCACCACGCCGTCGTGCTGACGAAACTCTCCCGTGAAGCTCAACTGGATCAAGAGCTCGTGGGACGTCATCAAGCTGAACGTGTGCTGAACGCGGAGGTGCCGTACGTTCGGTGCTTGATCGGTTGGATCGCGAAGAAGTTCGACAACATCAACCGCGTCACTTGACGCTTCCGCTCCCGGTCTACGAGGGTACGTAGACACACTCTCCCCTCTCGTTGCTATGCATCTGGTAGATAGATCTTGCGTGATCGTAGGAAAATTTTAAAATACTACGTTCCCCAACACGACCACTGCAGAAGATAGAGAGAAAATGAAAGTCATTCCCTATGCCTCAGCCATAGGATCTATCATGTATGCAATGCTGTGTACCAGACCTGATGTGTGCCTTGCTATAAGTCTAGCAGGGAGGTACCAAAGTAATCCAGGAGTGGATCACTGGACATCGGTCAAAAACATCCTAAAGTATCTGAAAAGAACAAAGGATATGTTTCTCGTATATGGAGGTGACAAAGAGCTCGTCGTAAACGGTTACGTCGATTCTAGCTTTGACACTGATCCGGATGACTCAAAGTCACAAACCGGATATGTATTTTTATTGAACGGTGGAGCTGTCAGTTGGTGCAGTTCCAAGCAGAGCGTCGTGGCGGGATCTACGTGTGAAGCGGAATACATAGCTGCTTCGGAAGCAGCAAATGAAGGAGTCTGGATGAAGGAGTTCATATCCGATCTAGGTGTAGTACCTAGTGCATCGGGCCCAATGAAAATCTTTTGTGACAACACTGGAGCCATAGCCTTGGCGAAGGAATCCAGGTTTCACAAGAGAACAAAGCACATCAAAAGACGCTTCAATTCCATCCGCGATCTAGTCAAGGAGGGAGACATAGAGATTTGCAAAATACATACGGATCTAAATGTTGCAGACCCGTTGACTAAGCCTCTTCCACGGGCAAAACATGATCAGCACCAAGACTCCATGGGTGTGAGGATCATCACTTTGTAATCTAGATTATTGACTCTAGTTCAAGTGGGAGACTGAAGGAAATATGCCCTAGAGGCAATAATAAAGATGTTATTTGTATTTCCTTATATCATGATAAATGTCTTTTATTCATGCTAGAATTGTATTAACCGGAAACTTAGTACATGTGTGGATACATAGACAAAACAATATGTCCCTAGTATGCCTCTACTAGACTAGCTCATTGATCAAAGATGGTTATGTTTCCTAGACATAGACATGAGTTGTCATTTGATCAACGGGATCACATCATTAGGAGAATGATGTGATGGACAAGACCCATCCGTTAGCATAGCACTATGATCGTTTAGTTTAACTGCTATTGCTTTCTTCATGACTTATACATGTTCCTATGACTATGAGATTATGCAACTCCCGAATACCGTAGGAACACCTTGTGTGCTATCAAACGTCACAACGTAACTGGGTGATCATAAAGATGCTCTACAGGTGTCTCCGAAAGTATTTGTGGTGTTGGCATAGATCAAGATTAGGATTTGTCACTCCGAGTGTCGGAGAGGTATCTCTGGGCCCTCTCGGTAACACACATCATAATAAGCCTTGCAAGCAAAAGACTAATGAGTTAGTCACGAGATGATGTGTTACGGAACGAGTAAAGAGACTTGCCGATAACGAGATTGAACTAGGTATAGAGATACCGACGATCGAATCTCGGGCAAGTAACATACCGTTTGACAAAAGGAACAACGTATGTAGTTATGCGGTTCTGACCGATAAAAGATCTTCGTAGAATATGTAGGAGCCAATATGAACATCCAGGTTCCGCTATTGGTTATTGACCGGAGATGAGTCTCGGTCATGTCTACATAGTTCTCGAACCCGTAGGGTCCGCACGCTTAACGTTTGATGACGATCGGTATTATGAGTTTATGAGTATTGATGTACCGAAGGTAGTTCGGAGTCCCGGATGAGATCACGGACATGACGAGGAGTCTCGGAATGTCCGAGACATAAAGATTGATATATTGGACGGCTATATTCGGACACCGGAAGTATACCGGAAAAGTTTCGGATTTATCGGGAATGCCGGAAGGGGTTACCGGAACCCCCTACGAGAGGGGATGGTCCATAGTGGGCCAAAAGGGAAAGAGAGAGGCAGCCCATAGGGCTGGCCGGCGCCCCCACCTAGGGTTCCTAGTTGGACTAGGATTGGGGGGGGCGCCACCTCTCCTATTCCTTTCCCCCTTCTTCCTTTTGGTGAATCCTACTAGGAATAGGATTGCAATCCTATTCCTAGTAGGACTCCTTCCCTAGCCGCACCAGGAAGGGCCGGCCGGCCTCCCTCCCCTGCTCCTTTATATACGGGGGCAGGGGGGCACCCAAAGACACACAAGTTGAATTGTTTTAGCCGTGTGCGGTGCCCCCCTCCATAGAATCACACCTCGGTCATACCGTCGTGGAGCTTAGGCGAAGCCCTGCGCCGGTGAACACATCATATCCGTCACCACGCCGTCGTGCTGACGAAACTCTCCCGTGAAGCTCAACTGGATCAAGAGCTCGTGGGACGTCATCAAGCTGAACGTGTGCTGAACGCGGAGGTGCCGTATGTTCGGTGCTTGATCGGTTGGATCGCGAAGAAGTTCGACAACATCAACCGCGTCACTTGACGCTTCCGCTCCCGGTCTACGAGGGTACGTAGACACACTCTTCCCTCTCGTTGCTATGCATCTGGTAGATAGATCTTGCGTGATCGTAGGAAAATTTTAAAATACTACGTTCCCCAACAGCTTAATCCGGAGAAGTGCATTTTCGGTGTTCCGGCAGGCAAACTCCTTGGATTCTTAGTATCAAACAGAGGAATAGAGGCTAATCCGGAGAAAATCAAGGCAATTACATCACTGGCTAAACCGGCTTGTATCAATGATGTCCAGCGCGTAGCAGGCCGTATTACAGCGTTGAGCCGATTCATCAGCCGTTTGGGAGAGAAGGCGATTCCGCTTTATCAGATGCTGAAAAAGATAGACTGATTTGTATGGAGCAATGCTGCAAACGCCGCATTCGAAGACTTGAAGCGGCAATTAGCAGAACCGCCAGTTCTTGCTGCCCCTGTTGACAAAGAGCCATTGCTGTTATACGTGGCCGCTAATGCCCGTGTAGTTAGCGTGGCAATTGTGGTGGAGCGCAAGGAAGCAGGCAAGGAATATCCGGTTCAGCGCCCTGTTTACTACATCAGTGAGGTTCTTATTGAGTCAAAGCAAAGGTATCCGCACTGGCAGAAGTTGGTGTACGGCGCGTTCATGGCAAACCGGAAGCTGAAGCACTATTTCCAGGGCCACCAAATCACTGTTGTCAGCTCAGCTCGATTGGGGGATATAATCCAGAACAGAGAAGCCACTGGTAGAGTGGCGAAGTGGGCCATTGAGCTTAGCCCACACAGATTGAAGTATGTACCCCGTACTGCTATAAAATCCCAAGCAATGGTAGATTTCATCAATGATTGGACAGATCTGCAAGCACCAGAGGAGAAGCCGGATCATACATACTGGACTATTCACTTTGACGGTTCAAGGCAATTAGAGGGCTTGGGGGCTGGAGTCGTGTTAACTTCCCCACGAGGTGACAAGTTCTGTTATGTCCTCCGATTAATGTTCCCTTGCACTAACAATGCTGTTGAGTATGAAGCTCTCCTTCACGGCTTACGGATAGCTAAGGAGATGAACTTGAGCCGGGTCAAGTGCTTTGGTGACTCAGATCTAGTGGCACAACAGGTGTCTGGCAAGTGGGACTCTAAAGATCCGCTCATGGCAACTTACCGGCGAGAAGTTGAAGCGGTTGCAGGGTACTTCAAGGGATATCAGGTGGACCACATAGACCGGCGGAAAAACGAAGTGGCCAATGCTTTAAGCCGGCTGGGCTCTCAGCGTAAACCGGTTCCACCAAATACCTTCTTGGACGAATTGCACAGTCCGTCGGTACAGATACCATCGGAGGAGGATTTAGCTGTTCTAGATCCGGAAGCATAACTAGTTGCAGCACTTCACGTTATTCCGGATTGGACACTCCCTTACTTGGCATACCTGAGCCGAGGTGAGTTGCCAGATGATGAGGTTGAGGCTAGGCAGATGATCCGGCAATCCAAATCTATGACCATCGTCAACGGAGAACTCCATCACCGCAGCGCCTCTGGGCATTTCAGCGATGTGTATCATCGGAAGAAGGCTGTGATATTCTTCGAGAGATACATGAAGGAGATTGTGGTCATCACGCCGGTTCAAAGTCATTGGTAGCTAAAGCTTTTCGTCATGGGTTCTACTGGTTAACGGCTCATGCTGATGCAGAGGACCTAGTCAGGAAATGCGATGCTTGTCAGAAATTTTCAGGGCGTGCTCATGTTCCGGCATAGGAGCTACGGATGATTCCAATTACTTGGCCGTTTGCAACTTGGGGGCTTGATATGGTTGGGCCCTTTAAACGATCCCAAGATCAGAAAACCCACCTGTTGGTAGCAGTGGACAAGTTTACAAAGTGGATTGAGGCAGAGCCTGTCAGTAAGTGTGATGCGGCAACATCAGTTAAATTCATCAAAAAGGTAATTTTCCGGTTTGAACATCATTACTGATAATGGCACCAACCTATCTAAAGGAGAGATGGAAGAGTTTTGCCAAAGGGAACATATTCGCCTGGATGTATCTTCAGTAGCTCACCCTCGGTCCAATGGACAAGCTGAGAGGGCCAACCAAGAGATCTTGAGAGGCATGAAGCCCCGGCTTATGGTTCCTTTGCAAAGAACACCAGGTTGCTGGGTAGAGGAGTTACCTTCTGTCCTCTGGAGCATCAACACTACACCTAACAGGTCTACATGTTATACACCCTTCTTCATGATATATGGTGCTGAAGCGGTTCTCCCTAGTGACATCCGGCAGGACTCACCATGGGTGGCAGCTTATGTTGAAGCGGATAATGAGCAAGCAAGACAAGACAGCTTAGACCGGCTGGATGAGGAACGGGACACAGCAACAGCACGATCAGCAATTTATCAACAAGACCTGTGCCGATATCACAGCTGTCGGGTTAAGACCAGGACGTTCCAGGAGGGGGATCTGGTGCTCCGGCTCATCCAAGACCAGACAGGTATGCACAAGTTATCCCCACCTTGGGAAGGACCCTTTGTGGTCAGCAAGAACCTGCATAACAGTTCATACTACCTGATCGACGTTAGAGAACATAAAGACTCACGTACAGCAGAGGAAGAGACGAAGCGGCCATGGAACATCGCTCTTCTGCAACCTTACTACACTTGAGCCATTGGCTCCGCTTTATGTATCATGTATATATTATGATTAATAAACCGGCGCCCCCAGTAAACCGGGGAATCAGCCATCTTCTTCGAAAAGAGTATCATATGGGAGTTTGCTCAGGTGATATCCATCTAAAGTCTATTTTGTTGATATATATCATTTTCATCAAGAAAACAATTGCTTTGATCCGTATATTTTGATATGGAGGACAAATATTTATTAAGGGACCAAAGAGGGTTTGTTGCACAGCACAACTCAAACATAGGTACCCGGCCTCCTAAACCGGCACCCTTGATACATCAAGGGACAAGCCATTGACAATCATCGAGTCGATCACCTAAAGACAAGATCCCTCAGAGGTCTTGAAACATTGGGTAGTATCGATGAAAACGTCAAATATGGAGCCTGGCAGCTCGCAAAAAGCCATTGACAATCATCGAGTCGATCACCTAAACACAAGATCCCTCAGAGGCCTTGAAACATTGGGTAGTATCGATGAAAACGTCAAATATAGAGCCTAAAGGCAGCTCACAGAAAGCCTAGAGCCTAAAGGCAGCTCACAAAAAGACTAGAGCCTAAAGGCAGCTCACAAAAAGCCTAGAGCCTAAAGGCAGCTCACAAAAATCCTAGAGCCTAAAGGCAGCTCACAAAAAGCCTGGAGCCTGACAGCTCGCAAAAAGCCTCGATTTAGAGCCTGGCAGCTCACAAAAAGCCTCGAATTTGGAGCCTGGCGGCTCGCAAAAAGCCTCGAGTACATGGTCTTATTTGCCAAAAATGCTTTGTTTCTGTGATTTTACAAATTTTGTTTTTAACCAAGTCTATTGATCTGGGATTGGACAACTGCAAAGTTGACCATATATTTGCAAAATTAAAGTCTGGGTCATGAATACCAGCATAAATTAAAGTCTGGGTCATGAACACCAGCATGAGTTAAAAGTCTGGGTCATGAACACCAACATGAGTTAAAACCGGCGTTCATTATAACCCGGATCAGTCATTAGGCAAAAGCCAAGTAAAAGAGCCAAGAGCCTCATCAGCATCTACGCTTTCAATTAGGCCTACCAGATTAAGGACGTCAGGCACACTTAATCATAGGTATGTTGTATCTTCGGTATAAACCAATTATTCCTTTGATATATATCTATTCGAGCAGTGTAATAGGTCCGGTGGTAAACCGCTAGGACATTTTTTAGCCTCATTTATGCAGGCACAGATAATATAAACAGATCAAGCATGGCAAAAAAAAAGGATTTAATTGGCCGACGCCAAGTCAAGCTGTGTCATCCATATTGGGACAAAGACAATGTTTCAACTATCCTATTACAAGGCATCTGCAGTCCCGAATAGATTAAAGTTTTGGCAAAAATATTCAGCAACTACAAATTAAACCGGACGGTTTACGACTCCTCTGCACGATGCGAAGGCTGAGGGTCGACTTGTTCTGGGTCTTCTTCAGCTTCAGGCAGTGGCTGGAAATCAGGAGCGCGCCAGTCAATCTTGGAGAGTGCACGGAAATACATTTCCTCATCAATAAGATCTGACGGATCATTATATGGAGCGAAAGTATGGCCACGAACTGGTGGGATCAGATTTTCGGTGTCGTAAACCGGCCTATCTACCCGCTCATTTTCTAAGTCGTCGGCCCGATGATACCTTGTCAAATCCGCTTCATCAGCAAGCTTACTGGCAAGCGGGCGCATGTCCTTAGTCAGAGCACGGAGGTCTTCTGCAGAAAAGACTGACCCGTCCTCTTTGTTGATGGGATAGCCGTTCATAGCTTCAGCCGGGTCAAAGTCAGGGACCCATGCCTTGGCCCGGGTCAGCGCCATAAGAGAACCAGCCCGTGCAGCAGACTTCTTCACCTCCACCAAACGCACATGCATGACAGATAGCTTCTCCAAAGTGGCTTGGATGGTAGTTGGTGCTGGTTTGTTATGGGACATCACACTAATAACCCTTTGAGCGCCGGAATAAAGCTGCTCCACCAGGGTATAAGAGGCCTTGAGCTTCTTCCGGACATCATCTCCAAGATGAGTTATGCGCCTCCCTATATATGTTTGCCGAGTTAAACCGGAGCGGAACAAAGATTGCAAGGATGAAAAACATATACAGATAGGCACTCACCGAAGATAGCAGAAGTCATGAGTTCTATTTGCTGTCTTAAACCGGTCAACTCCTGCGTAACCGGATTAAGAGCAGCTTCAGCGTCCTTTGCTCTTTTTTCAAGAGCATTCCTCTACACTTCCCATGTGGACCGCTCCGCTTCAAAGTCTTTTTTCAATTTCTCCATGTTGGTCAAGGTAAGCACAAGTTCTTCCTTGGCTTTGGCGGAGGCAGTTTCATTAACAGCCAAGCTATTCCGGAGTTCAGTTACCTCCGAAGCCCTCCGGGTCAAGTCAGCCTGCAAGGAAATCAAACGGATTAGAAAGACAGATCAATCAAGTCTCAAGCATATAACAAGTTATACACTTGACACTTGGGGGCTAATGTGCAATTGAAGTAACGAAAGAGAATTTCAAACAAGTCCCAAGCGCATAAAACAAGTTATACCCTTGGCACTTGGGGGCTAATGTAAGTTCATTTTCAGATACAATGGAAGTCCCGGTTCACTTACAATGAAGCTAAACTGGCACTTGGGGGCTACTATGGCCTAAAGAAAGGATTGCAAGATCACAAAACAGAGACAAGTAAAAGGAAAGAAAATTACCTCATACTTATCCTTCATCATATTAATCAATCCAGCTTCATAATCGCGGCTGGTAAAGAGCCGGTTCAGATACCCGAAATGAAGTTCCTGGGCACTCAACTCGGCATAGCTGGATAAGTCTGTGCTCCACTTGCCTTTGTCTTGTTGAAGTTTTTCCTCCTTGGTAGTATGCCTGGCCAAGGTGACAGGCTCGGTGGGAGCAGTGAAGCCTAGCCCGGTTATCACAACATCTGCGGATGAGGCAGCAGTTGGTTGGAGGGGGACATCATTAGGCACCAGACTGACAGGAGCCGGGATAGCCCGAGGAGGGCTAACCCGTACAGGGCTCGCCGGTTCAGCCGCATTCTCCGTATTACCATCTCCCGGAGCAGCAATGTCATCACGATCCATAGGAATAGGTTCATCAAATTGAGCTTCAGGGTTATCTTCTGGAAGGATAGCCGCTTCAGGGTCACCGGCCGGTTCAGCGGCAGTAGTTTCAGCAGCCGCTTTGGTTGCTTTCGCCTTCTTACTAGGCTTCGGCATTCTGGTAAAAATCAAAGGAACAATGAGAATCATGAAGTTAAAAACATGAAGGTAAACCGGATGTTTGAAAAAAAGGACTTACCCAGGCACGGTCTTCAGCATGGGGACCTGCGTTGCAGTTGACTCGCCGGAAGAGGACAGAGGAGCCTCCTGATAGTTAGGATCAGGCGGTTTAAGCGGCTTACGTATGAGGCCAGATTTTGGATGAAGGAGAGTTGGAGAAAGTTAAACCTCGGAGCGACGCCTGCGAGCCGGTGTAAGAGGTATTCCGGATGATTCCACCACATGGCCGCTATGGCACGTGGTCCGGCGTGCTTCATGCTGCTGTTTCTTCAAAAGAAAGTTGGGATCCAATTGAGCGTAAGGATGAGAAAAGGGATATTTCCGGGACACCCGATGGATTTTGGGGGGCAGCGGTTCTGAATCAGAAGAGAGAGAAATTACCTCAACTCCCGCCGCTTTACTTCCTTCCGCCAGATCCTGTAGAAAGGCATTGTTAACATAAATGTAGACAAAGGGAGGTTAAATCATATAAGGTTTAATTTGTACCTCCGAATCCGGATCATCCTCCTCAGGGTGTGAACCGGAGGCAGCAACAACCTTCTTGTTCTTAACAGCATAAGTTTTCCGGCGTGGTTGCCTGGCCGATTTATCTTGAGATTTCCTCTTCCAGAAGGGATCATTGGCCTGTGCAGAAGATAGGAAATAAATGGAAGACAATTGATATGGCCGGGTTAAAACAAACAGGAAAAGATTGGGAAGGACTTACCGCTGGCGGCTTATTGGTTTCGCAGAACGGAGCTAAACCGGTCCGGCTGCACTCCTCCAGAGGGATGTTTAGCATTTTCTTCGCGGACTCAGTAACTTTGTCTTCAGGAAGTATTATGTCAGTGTGGCGCTGAGGATCATCCGGTTTGCCGGAGTATTCACACATCAGATTTGAGCGCCGGCTTAATGGAAGGATGCTCCAAGAATGCCAGCAGCGAACAAAGTCGACTCCGGTTAAGCCGTTGGCTACGAAGGCCCTGACCTTATAAAGCTGAGGGGAAAACCGGGCACGATCCGGGGCGTTGAGGCGTCGCGGCAAGGGGTGATCCGTTGTTAGGCAATATGTGCGGTAACCCGGCAGTGGGTTCTCTCCTTCAGGTGAAGTGTCCATAGAATAGAACCACGTTTGGTTCCATTCTTTGGGGTGGTTGTGAAGGGCAGCATGAGGGAAACTCACATCCTTTCTCTTTTGGATACTGACGCCACCCAATTCCTGATGCGGCCCGTCAGTAAACTCCGTCCGCCGGTTCAGATGAAAAAAGTCTCGGAACAGATCCACTGATGGTTCTTCTTGAAGGTATGCCTCTGAGAAAACTTGAAAGTTGCAGATGTTTGAAACGGAATTTGGGCCTACATCTTGGGGATGGAGTTGAAAAGCAGCTAGTACACCCCGGAAGAATTTTGAACCGGGAGGACTAAAACCCCGGGCCAGATGATCATAAAAAACTACAACTTCTCCCTCCTTAGGCGTAGGAGGGCATTCTTTTTCAGGAGCTCGCCAGTGCAGAGTTTCCTTGGGGGCCAAGACACCAATTGAGGCCGCTCCAACTAAGTCATCTTCCGTGATCCGGGAAGGAACCCAGTTGCAAGCGAAGAACTGCTTGGCCATCGTTTTGAATGAGGAAGTGCTGAAAAGAACAGTGCAAAATCTGGTTTACCAATTGCTAAAGGATAAGCCTGAGCATTCTATAAAGTTATGGACCTAATTGTCGGTTTAAACAAGGGACTAATGGTATTAATAATACGGAAGCAGATACGAGTAAGACAGCTACCGGTTCATGATGACAGGGAAAGAAGAAGTTAAACCGTCAATTACGGATACAGGCTTACGATTAAACTGTCGAAGAAAGCATATGACTCGCAAATTATGGCTAAACCGGTGTGATGAGCTACAGATCTAAAGTATGAAGAAACAGTTTCTACAGAAAGCTGAGGTAAATATGGATCTAAGGCACAAGGAAAAGATGGAATAAACACAAGTAATATACAGGAAAGGCCGCGGAGGTTCTCTACTGATCGAATCTAAACTGATAAAACTAGAAGAACTAAGGATATAAGGACGGAGCAGAAGCGCATGGATTTAGGTCAAATCTAAATAAATTTGAGTCTACAGCAAGGCTGACCTACGAGGACGAACCGCAAAGCTTCAAGGGTTCATGGCGGAGCTACGGAAGAAACCCTAGAGTGAGATCTACAGGGAAGAAGAAGGAGTAACTGACGAAGTAGAGGACGGCGGTGAAGTTCTCTGGTGATGTTCAGGTTGATGCAGCGACCTGGCTCGAGGACGACGGTGAGCTCGAAGAGCGGTGGCGGAGCTTCGAGCGATGGAGATGGAGGAAGAAGAAGGCAGAAGGGGAAAAGAGGCATGCCTCGGCGGTATTTATAAGCCGAAGAGGTGAAAACGGTAAGCGCGGGAATTGAGGAGGCCAGAGATTGGATAAAGATCGAGCTGTCACCTCGATTTTCGGTGCGGCATTTAAGAAATATAACAGACAGGTGAGGGCATTAAATGCGGAGATGATGTCACGACGGATTAAGGCGATTCTGGGAGTTGACGTCATGGCCGGTTCATGAAACAAATAAGTTGCAGAAAGCAGATTTGTGCAAGATTTAGAAGACTGACATGAACAAGTTCAAGTCAATCTGGGGCCTAATGTCAGGGATATTACTAGCAGGTATAAACCGGCCAGGAAGATCTGGATTACACTGACAAAGTTGTATTATTACAAGCCCAGTAGAATATGTACAAGAGGTTACAGCCCATAGAGGTGTAGGGCCCATGTATAAGGCCCACGGTCTGTAAACCGTCATATCATGTAACTTGGGGTGTAAGATAGAAAGAGTAGAGACCGAGACGGACACGTTTATGAGCCGGCCTCGGGACTCTGTAAACCAGACCGGGCATCGCCTCCTATATAAAGGGACGACCCGGCGACGGTTCAGGACAAGAAACAACAGCTCGAGACACAGACAAGCGGATTCGCTCCCTGTTCATCGACGCACAAGCAATACCACACCAAACTAGATGTAGGCTTTTACCTTCATCGAAGGGGCCGAACTAGTATAAAAATCCCTGTGTCCTTTGTCCGCTTTAACCTCTTCAAGCTAACCCGCGCGATGGCCTCACACCTAAGTCCCCTAAACCGGACATCTGCCATGACAATTCCACGACACATAGGGTTGTCTTTAATTATTGTATGACCTGCGTGTCAATCATTAAACACTTTGTAATGCTTTACTTTATAGCTAAGCGGTAGCAATAGTAGTATAAGCATGGTTGGCATGACAACCCCGATGGTAGCATGATGATGGAGATCATGATGATGGAGATCATGGTGTCATGCCGGTGACGATGGAGATCATGCTGGTGCTTTGGAGATGGAGATCAAAGGCACAAGATGATGGTCATATCATGTCACTTATGATTTGCATGTGATGTTAATCCTTTTATGCATCTTATTTTTCTTAGGACGACGGTAGCATTATAAGGTGATCCCTCACTAAAATTTCACGATAAAACCGTGTTCTCCCCAAGTGTGCATCATTGTGAAAGTTCGTCGTTTCAAAGCACCATGTGATGATCGGGTGTGATGGACTCTACGTTCACATACAATGGGTGCAAGCTAGTTTTGCACATGCAGAACACTTGGGTCAAACTTGACGAGCCTAGAATGTACAGACATGGCCTCACAACTCAAGGGACCGAAAGGGCGAACATGAGTCATATAGTAGATATGATCAACATGGAGATGTTCACCATTGAAACCACCTCATCTCACGTGATGATCGGACTTGGGTTGGTGAATTTGAATCGTGTTACACTCGGACAACCGGAGGGATGTTGATTTGAGTGGGAGTTCTTCAGTAATAAGATTAATTGAACTCATTTATCATGAACAATAGTATAAGTTGTCTTTGTAAATTTATGGTGTAGATCAATGGCTCGCGTAGTGGCTCCCCTGAATTTCAATGCGTTCCTAGAGAAAGCTAAGCTGAAAGATGATGGAAGTAACTTTGTAGACTGGGCCCATAATCTGAGGATTATCCTCACGGCTGCCCAAAAGGTTTATGTCCTTGATGCACTGCTTGGTGCACCACCCGCTCCCGCGTCTATGGACATTACGAACACCTGGCAGTCGCGTGTTGATGACTACTCAATAGTTTAGTGCGCCATGTTGTATGGCTTAGAACCGGGACTTTAAAGACATTTTGAATCTCATGGGGCATATGAGATGTTCTAGGAGTTGAAGTTTATTTTTGTGAAAAATTCCTAGATTGAGAGGTATGAGACCTCCGATAAGTTCTGTACCTGCAAGATGGAGGAGAACAGTTCTGTCAGTGAGCACATACTCAGAATATCTGGTACTATAACCGTCTGGCTGAGTTGGGAGTTGAGCTCCCGCCTAAGGCGATCGCTGACAGAGTTCTTCAATCGCTACCACCTAGCTACAAGAGCTTTGTGTTGAACTATAACATGCAAGGGATGAATAGGTCAGTCTCCAAGCTGTTCGCGATGCTGAAAGTCGCTGAGTCAGACATCCAGAAGGAGCATCAAGTGTTGATGGTCAATTAAACTACTAGTTTCAAGAAGAGCAAGGGAAAGAAGGGAAACTTCAAGAAAGGTGGCAAAGCAGTTGCTCCTCCCATGAAGAAACCCAAGGCTAGACCCAAGCCATAAACTTAGTGCTTCTATTGCAAGGGAACTGGCCACTGGAAGCGGAATTGCCCCAAGTATCTGGCTGACAAGAAGGGTGTCAACAAAGGTATATACGATATAAATGTTATTGATGTGTACCTAACCAGCTCTCATTGTAATGCCTGGGTATTTGATACTGGTGCGGTTTCTCACATTTGCAACTCTAAATAGGAACTATGGAATATATGGAGGCTGGCGAAGGACAAAGTGATGATGCACATGGGAAATGGTTCCAAGGTTGATGTGATCGCCGTCGGCACACTCGCTCTTCGATTACCTTCGGGATATGTGATAGACCTGAATAATTGTTATTTAGTGTGTGCGTTGAGCATGAACATTATATCTTTAATGCGAGATAGTTACTCATTTAAATCAGAGAATAATGGTTGTTCTATTTATTTGGGTAATATCTTTTATCGTCATGCACCCATTGTGAGGGGTTTATTCGTATTGAATCTCGATAGTGATGATACACATGTTCATAACATTGATGCCAAAAGATGTAGAATTTATAATGGTAGTACCACTTTCTTGTGGCACTGGCGCTTAGGTCATATTGGTGTAAAACGCATGAAGAAACTCCATGCTGATGGGCTTTTGGAGTCTCTTGATTTAGAATCACTTGACACATGCGAGCCATGCTTCATGGGCAAGATGACCAAAACCCAATTTTCTCCTACAATGGAACGGGCAAGTGACTTGTTGGAAATCATACATACTGATGTGTGCGGTCCGATGACTATTGACGCACGCGGTGGATATCATTATTTCCTCACCTTCACCGATGATTTGAGTAGATATGGGTATATTTACTTAATGAACCATAAGTTTGAAACGTTTGAAAAGTTCAAACAATTTTAGAGTGAAGTCGAGAATCATCATAACAAGAAGATTAAATTCCTATGATCCGATCGGGGGGGGGGAGAATATCTGAGTTATGAGTTTGGCAATCACTTAATACAATGTGGAATTGTTTCACAATTGATGCCACCTAGAACACCACAGCGTAATGGTGTGTCCGAACATCGTAATCGTACCTTATGGGATATGGTGCGTTCTATGATGTTTGTTGCCGATCTGCCACTATCATTTTGGGGTTATGCGTCAGAGACAACTGCATTCACTTTAAATAGGGCACCATCTAAGTCCGTAGACATGACACCATATGAACTGTGGTTTGGCAAGAAACCTAAGCTATCCTTTCTTAAGGTTTGGGGCTATGATGCTTATGTCAAAAGGCTTCAGCCAGAAAATCTCGAACCCAAAGCGGACAAATGCGTCTTCATAGGATACCCAAAGGAGACAGTTGGGTATACCTTCTATCTCAGATCCGAGGGAAAAGTGTTTGTCGCTAAGAATGGGTCCTTTCTCGAGAAAGAATTTCTCTCGAAAGAATTGAGTGGAAGGAAGATAGAACTTGATGAGTTTGTTAAACCTTCACTTCAACCAGAGAGTAGCGCAATGCAGAAAAAAGTTTCTATGGCACCTACATCCGTTGAAGTGGAAACTAATGATGGTGATCATGAGCTTTTGGATCAAGCTACTATCGAACCTCGTAGGTCGAAAATGATACATACTACTTCTGAGTGGTACGGTAACCCTATCTTAGAGGTCATGTTGTTGGACAACGATGAACCTACGAGCTATGGAGAAGCGATGGTGGGCCCGGATTCCGACAATTGGTTAGAGGCCATGAAATCCGAGATGGGATCCATGTATGAAAACAAAGTGTGGACATTGGAAGTATTACCTGAAGGGCGAAAGGCCATTTAAAATAAATGGATCTTCAAGAAAAAGACAGATGCAGACGGTAATGTCACCGTCCATAAAGCTCGACTTGTGGCAAAGGGGTTTTCACAAGTTCAAGGAGTTGACTACAATGAAACTGTGTCACCCGTAGCGATGCTTAAGTCTGTCAGAATCATGTTGGCAATAGCTGCATTTTTCGATTATGAAATCTAGCAGATGGATGTCAAAACAACGTTCCTTAATGGTTTCCTTAAGGAAGAGTTATATATGATGCAACCAGAAGGTTTTGTCGATCCAGAGAATGTTGACAAAGTATGCAAACTCCAGTGATCCATTTATGGACTGGTGCAAGCATCTTGGAGTTGGAATCTTCGCTTTGATGAGGTGATCAAAGTGGGTTTATACAAGTTTTCGTAGAAGCTTGTATTTACAAGAAAGTGAGTGGGAGATCTATAGCGTTTCTAAAATTTTATGTGGATGACATATTGCTGATTGGAAACAATATACTACTTTTGGAAAATGTGAAGGAATATTTGAACAAGAGGTTTTCAATGAAGGACCTATGAGAAGCTACTTTCATATTAGGCATCAAAATCTATAGATATAGATCGAGACGCTTAATATGACTTTCACAAAGCACATCCCTTGATAAGATTTTGAAGAAGTTCAAAATGGATCAGTCCAAAAATGGGTTATTGCCTGTTTTACAAGGTGTGAAGTTGAGTAAGACTTAATGCCCATCGACTACAGAGGATAGAGAAAAGATGAGTGTCATCCCCTATGCTTCAGCCATAGGCTCTATAATGTATGCAATGATGTGCACAAGATCAGATGTCAGCTTTGCCATAAGTATGGCCGGAAGGTTTCAAAGTTATCCTGGAATGGAACACTGGATAACGGTCAAGAATATCCTCAAGTACCTTGCCGTTGGATATGTTCTATGATGCATGCAAAATTCCATATTGGAGTTCGCTGGACGAACCACCAATATCTGAGTATGAGTCATTTTCAGCTAGTCTCTGTTTTGGTGAGGATAGAGGAGTGACTCAGGGTAGAATAAAAATTATTCATTTCCCGTCCATCCAGTACTTTGCACTCTTTAATGGCAAATTCATCATGGGCAAGCAAGATTGCAGCACGGTGTGTGCCCCTGACTTGAGCCTCATACACACTGCTCTGACAGGAAATAAATGGTATAACCTTGGAGCAATTGTTGCACGGATATTGCAATATAATGCTTCCAATGGATACTTTTATGGGGGAATTTATGATTCTCGTCTAGCTGAGAGACTGGGTGTATTACCATGGCCTAACGATCCTATCTTACCTACCTAGTACTTAGATTTTGAGGCTATGTAGCGCCATAAGTTTCTTAAGGGAAAAATCACTAATTATACTTACAAATTGAGGTTCACTAAAAAAACATTGTACCTATTGTTTTGCCCGCTCCCGCTCTCTTTGATTATCACAACAGGGGAAGATACTACGTTTTTTAGAGCGAGGCTCGCGCGTACAATGCGGAGGTCGAGGCTGCCAGACACGCTGAGGAGGCTGCGCCAAGAGCCTCTGTGATCTATCACTCAGATTATTACCCAGGCTACGAATGGTGATTACCAAGCTAGACCAAAAGCCTAAGCTTGGGTGAGTACGTATTTTCACCAACATTATATTCATGTCCACACATTTACATTCCAGTTGTCATTGTTCACACTTTTTCATTGTATTATTCATGTTAGATTTATTTTCTCGCTTTCTTCTTTTGTGTTTGAAAAGCTTTGAGAAATCCAAAAATATTTCTTGCTTTCGGTTTTTCTTTTGTAGCTTAGTTTGTGGTAGTACTAAAATAAAACCCAAAAAGATTTCCAGATTCTTCTTTTGTTTGTTGGGAGCTTTCGCGTGTAAATAGTTTTTCTCGTTATTTTCCTTCTTTAATTTGCTTTCTTCAAAAAAAACTAAAAACTCCAAAATCATTTCAGTGCATTTCTCCAATTTTTTTATTGAGTTGTACCAAGGAGAAGACCACAATGAAAATGTTGAGTGGCTCTTATATGCATTACTATGATCTAACAGAGAGCCCAAATTACTTTGTCTTCTCCTTTTGAATAAAATGTTTGTAGATTCTGGCTTAGTCCACGACACTCTTGCACTTTTATTATTTTCATAATCATTCGGTCATGCAAGTGAAATGCAATAATGACGATATTTGGTGAAGTGACTGTTGCAGAGAGAAGCGGGTATGAACTCAACTTGTTTTTGTTTTTGTAAATATGTTTAACCTAGTATCCATGATTCAGCCTATTAATATCAAACATGTTTCCAATGATAATTAGAGATTATAGTTTCTCATGCCATGCTTAAGTAGCTAGGAGTGGATAATGATTTATCTTGGATGCCTATGTGCATTAAATTGATTGTGATGTAGTATGATGATATGGTATCCTCCTCTTAATGTTTCAAGTGGCTTGACTTGGCACATGTTCATACATGTAATGGAATCAAAACCAACATAGCCTCCATGATATTTATGTGCAAGGTGTTTATATCCTACTCATGCTAGTGCTCAATGCTAATTATTCTCAATGCATGATTATGAACGTTTTCGCGCTCTAGTTGGCCGCTTCTCAGTCTACTCCCTCCATCCCAAAATAAGTGACTCAAAAGTGACTCAACTTTGTACTTTAATACAAAGTTGAGTCACTTTCGAGTCACCTATTTTGGTAAGTACAAAGTTGAGTCACTTTTGAGTCACTTATTTTGGGACGGAGGGAGTAATTTCTAGCCTTCACCTGTACTAAGAGGGAATACTGCTTGTGCATCGAAATCCTTAAAACAAAGGTACTCCAGATGAGTCCACTATATCTACCTATATGCGGCATCACCCTGCCGTTCCAAGTAAATTTGCATGTGCCACTTCTAAAATTTCAAATGAACATCTGTTTTGCATGACTGGACCGCTCATGGAGCGACATGGGGCGATCAGTATCTGCCATGCTAAGCGGGTTATTCTCCTAATGAGTGTTTATTCACTTGTCCTTGCATGAGATGGGCGGTAATAGGGATGCCCAGTCTCAAAATCAAAAATTTCGAATAATTAAACAAAACTCCCCAAGGACTGTTGTTGGTATGGACGGTACCCGAGGATTCGGCTAGCCGTGGAGTGTGTTTGTTGGTGGAGGGGGAGTAAACCTTTACTTTTACTGCTTGGGAACCTCCGCTAATTTGTTTAGCATGGAAGATATTGATTACTCTTGGTCGTAATGTTGACCGGAAGGGTGCACCTCCCAAAATTAAATTTATCTCCAATTTAAGCTTTGAGCTCTAGTACCTCTGCAAATCATTGCTTCCCTCTACGAAGAGACTAGCCATTTACTTCTTATGTTTAGTCATCATCTTCTCAAATAAGCAGCAGACCTAAGAGCACTATTGTCATCCTTATGCTTTGAGTATAGTTAATGTTGGGTGTTAGCATGACTGGATCTCCTCTACCATGAATTACAATGTCTAGTCGCTGCTTGAACTTTGGAGGTGCTCTGCATTTATGTTTTGTAGTCTCAAAAAAGGCTAGCAAGATAACACTGTTGTCATATTATATCATGATTTTTTGACAAAGTGTTGGTGTCGGTGTCAAAACCGGCGGATCTCGGGTAGGAGGTCCCGAGCTGTGGATTTGGGATCAATGAGGAACATGATACAAGGGACACAAGGTTTTACCTAGGTTCTGGCCATCTCGAAGAGGTAATACCCTACTCCTGCTTGATTATATTGATGGGTATGATTACAGGGTTGATCTACCTCGAGGTCAAGGGAGCTAAACCCTAGATGGGAAAGGTGATGAATGAAGCTCTGGCCGTAAAGACTAAAAACCCTCGGTTTATATATACATAGATAGGGTTAGGGTTACATGAGGTCGTTTTGTAATTAAGTAAGGATCACGCAAGCCTTGACTTGGAGGGCACACCAAGGCCCCAAAGATCTTCAGCCGAAGCTTTGCCACGGCCCACCAGTTCGACCCGTACATCGTGGACCGATGCCCTAAGGACCCCTTAGTCCATGACTCCCTCAGTAGCCCCCGAACTAGCCTCTAACGCCGGGGATTGTCTTCCCGTATCTCCATATCTTCGGCTTGCAGGGCGAGTTCTTTCGTCCCTCTATATAATTGGGTCTCGTGTCGAACATTGTCCGGCATCCGGACAGGGTATCCCGTCGGAACCTCGCGAAAAGGTCCCGAGGAATGGACCTAGCAGTGGTTTTATATCGAAGATGTTCCCCTCCCCGACCCAATACAGCGAGGGCTACCTAAATAATCAAGTGTCCCGCTGGTGAAGCGGTTCAACTGACGGCCTAAAGCCCCATCCCAGCCAGACAACGAAGAGGTGCGTCTGTTAGCCGCCAAAGTTAGGCTAGTAACTCATAGCAAGCTGACCATGATGGAAGTGATGGCCATCGCCATAACTAGGAGCATACAACCCCTTCAACAGAGGGGACACCCCTTATGGTGCTACAATGGTACCAGCAAAACAACCCTCTATAAGCGACTGGGTTTGGACAATAAAGCAGCCCTGGCAAAAATATTGGCCGACCTCTACAAAGGAGAAGAGGCGGATTTCACCCAAATGAGTATACGGGAGGGTTGCTCTGGCTACAATCCAGCAGACTGGGTAAGCCGCAGTCCATTACCTTAAGTTCGAAGATTACGTCTGAACTCTGACTGGTTGCATCTTTTTCTGGGATAGGGTTGGAGGCATCAGGTCGAGTCCGTCCATTGCCCCTCTCCTCAACCAGAATATTATTCCCATGACGATGATCCGGGGTATCATGACAACCCGAAGATGTCGATCGATTTTCAAGACGAGATCTTTTACCAAGAAAGCCTCGACGGAAGCAAAGTCGCTTTGATAGCTGACCATCCTGGGGTTCTTCTCTCCTCTACAGTAAGTGAGAAGAGGACCCACTCTCTAACAAGGCGCTCGTCTCGCGCAATCCCGAATGCGCTAACTTCCACTCCCAAGGGTCATTGTACTAAGCGCCAAATGGCAGCAGGAGGAGTACGAATCGTGCTTCCTTCGGCCCCTGGCGGGGGATCCAAGAGGAAAGCTTTTGCCGACTTCCGCTCCTTCGGCCTAGAGGTAACACACTTGGAATCATAGCAGGTGTCGCTTTCTGATACCCTTTTTCTGAAGTTCGATCGCCTTTGCAGAAGAAAAGTACCACCATGTCAGTCCGAGGACTTCCCGGTCTTGCCGGGGTGTGGCTCCAGTCCTGGGTCTTTGGCACAAGCCGAAGCCTCCGCCGAACACGCGGCTATAGGCGTCCCTCCGGAGGATTCCGACAATGTTTCAGTCACCAACTTCGAAGCCTAAAGCGTGATGAATCACCACCATCATAGGGAAACTTTACATCATGCTGCCTTTTGCAACCAGAAATTTAATGCATTTAATTTGGTGGATGCATACCTTGGAGTGGCCCACACTGGTCTTGAAGGGATTGCCAGCCTTTTTTCCGCCAAAGTGTATGTACATGATATAATCGGTTTAGTAGCAGATCGTAACCTCCCAGTAGCCCGAAGCCTTAATTTGGGCAGGACGTCCGAGTTAAGGATCATACTTAGTATTACTTGTACAGGCTGCGAGAGAGCAAAACAACAAGCTGTCCGAGGACCTCGAGCTAAGCCGAACACAATTGCTTAGCATGAAAGCCAAACTAGATGCGGCCAAGAAAGCTACCAGCGAACTTTCTGGTAAGTAGAAAGGCTGTTTTCAATGCTTAGAAAAGTATGTAGTGTGTTCTGTGTATTTACACCATGTTTTCCCCACAACTACAGAATCCGTAAATCAATTGTGAAAGGAATTGGAGGCTGGAAAATGAGTGCTGACGCAAAGTCATGAGGAGAAGAATGAGCTTAAGGCGGAAAATCAACGTAATGCCAAGGAAATCGAGAGTTTGAAATCTCAGTTGGCACAAGTCTTGGAGGAAAATCAGAAACTAAAAGGTGGCATATGGATAAGTGCCGAGCTTGCCATACTATTAGCATATATAGTCGACGTGGTAGTGATGATATGCGATACCTGTTGTTTAGGTGACTAGGCAACCCGAAGAAGAGGCCAGTTCCTATGGCGGGAACCATTTGAAGGAACTAACAAAGACTCACGAGAGAGCCCGGAAGGCCATGAAGAGCTTATTGAAGGCGTTATGGCCATCATAACTAGCCGGTCGCTTTAAAGGAGCTAGGCGGTAGTTTGAATTATGGAAGATCGCATCCTGTTGAGAAGGAGCGCGCGAGGCATCGGCAATGGTAAAGACCTGTTTCACCAAGCTAGACTCGAAGCATATGGCCCAGGTTGGTCCAGTGGGTACTGGCAACCAAGAGATACTGTTAGATTCAGGGCTCCGCAAAACCCTACTAGGTTCGAACTCTGGGGTGCGTGCGAAGATCTCACCCTCGCCTATCTACCTACTCATCATATCACGCACGATGAACAGGAATGTAAAAGAGACATGAGGCAATTTATCCTGTTTCAGGCCACCTAGCGGTGAGTGGCCCTACTCCAGTAGTGTGGTGGATTAGCCTCGAGATGGGCTATGGATGAACTAGTACAATGAGTGAACAACCTCCGGAGGTGAGGTGTTCTTGATAGGTGGTGGAATAGAGGGTCTCAATGATCCGTCCCCTTGTTGGGTGGTGTCTATCCTACTTATATAGTGGCCTTGGTCCTCTTCCCCGAAATGTTTGGCGGGAAGGGATCCCACAACGGCCAATTTTGAAGGGGGACAACTAGTACATCTTATCCTGACTAAAGTGGTCTTTGCCTGCAAAGCATCTGATCCCGACGCCATGGTGGGCTCGGTGATGACCTTCGTCCTGCCGTACTAGCGGTCTTGTTCTTGTTGCACTGGAATGGAAACCTTTGGCAGATTCCTCGGGACTCTGCATCTGAGCCTGCTCCCTTAGCACCAAAGAGGAAACTGATGTTCTGCGCCTACTGGCGCCTGCCTGGCCTTGGTCATCATGGCTTCCGTCATGCAAACCTCGCGAGGTGGTGGCTTGCATAGAGTTCTCCGCTCCTCGGGAGCCAGCTGAGGCTGCCCCTTTCAGAGGTCTTGGTGTCGTCCTCCCCGCGAGGCTTGGTCCCTCGTGAGGGTCTTGAGTGTCGATGCTGAAGATGGGCCGTACTAGGCCTGAAGAGGTGCCACGTCATGAGCCACAGGCAGGCAAGTTTGGGTACCCTGGTTCCCAGAACGCCAACAGATACCTCTTAGCTTGGTGTATGATGATGTGATGCCCGCTGCTCACTACTCTCAGAAGGATTGTGCTTTAGAACAATTGATATACAATGTGGATCAAGAGTAGATTTGCCAATTCTACGTATCTATGTACTTTACATTGGTTCGTCTCAATTAGTGGTTTTTAATGAGTGTTGTCATAACCGGCCATCAGCTTCAACCTCCCCGATCAGTGATCGGGAAGTGTTCTGTACTATGTGTTGTTGAAAACAAAGTGACAGTTAGGGTAACCAGGCAATCCGCCCATCAGGTGCGAACAGACGAAAAATACTCAGAGAGTTATGTTATATTACTTATTAATGTAAGAAACATCTTCCGATGAAAAATAGACCCTTCAAGGGTTCCTTTCTTAGAGTGGAAAATAAAAATATGTAGTCCGAATATACACAATCAATGGAGACTAATGGTTTTGAAGAACCATGGCGGTGAGCTCAAGGCTACCCTCTTCTCTTGGGGACGACTTATTATATCCTATAAGAACGCAAGCTTCCGGCTTCACCTATCTGAGGTACGGTCCCGGATGACCCGGTCATAACAATCGCAGAGGTGCTCCCTTTACTCCCTAGTCGAACAATCATGGACGCAAGGTAAACACAACAGCCATGCAACCCAGCTTGGCAAATATCTTAAGTCAAATAAGTCCATATAATGGCTTGACATGTATGAGAAGGTTGCAAACCGAGTGTGATTCATGTTAGTTGTGTTGTTCGGATCTGTTAAAAGGAGCCCCCACATGAAGTTGGGTATTCCATTTGATATTAGCATGGTCCAGTTTAACCGAATGCCTACGATGCCAGACAATCAAGAAAAAATAAAAAGGAAAAGAAGGACGGATGTTGATGGAGATGTCGGACCTAGGCGTAGAAGCGTCGCAGTCGAGCTACGTTCCATGGGTTCGGTTCGAGGCAATCTTCGAACGGGTGATGAAGGTGATACACTCCTCCTATTAGTGCTTCGCTGACGATGAACGCCCCCCCCATTTGTGCGAAAGCTTATGCTTCTGCTTCTCAGGGAGTCGGAGGACGAGGTCGCCCATGTTGTAGGTTTTCGCCCGGACTTCACAGTTTGGATAGCGCATGCTTGTTGCTGGTAGAATGCAGATCGAGCCTAGGCTATGTCCCGCTCTTCTTCGAGGTGGCGTGGTGGTAGGGTCTTCATGAAGATCCGCATTCTACCATGCAGGTGCTTGATTAGCTTGCCCAGGAACCACATATTTTGCCATGTGGGTGCCTGCCTGGGCCAGCGGGTCGGCCGCCAAGTCGGGGCGGCGACGGGGCGACAAAGGGCTTGCCGCAGTCTTGCTTCAGTTCCCGGCAAGGGTCTTTTCAGGGCCTCTGTGAGTGTCCCTCGGCAAGAGGCTTGCCGGGGCCCCGGGGCTTCTTCGACAAGGAGCCTTGCCGGGGCCTCGTGGGCGTCCTCGGCAAGGAGCCTCGTGATCGTCATGTCTTTTGGTTCTTATCTTGGGAGTCATAGACCTTTGTCTTCACAAAGATCTGCATGCCATCACGTGGGCGCTTCCCGAGCCTTGGCTCCAATGTTGTTGATATCGTTGGAGCCCATAGGCTTCAAGGGTGGCTGCGACAGGGCATCTGGGTGAATCTCCCTGGCAAGAGCCCTTGCCGGGGGCGCGCAGGTCGCCCCGGCAAGAGTCCTTGTCGGGGGAGAGCATGTCTCCTTTCTTGGTTTCTCGAGCCACCGTCTTGGCATTGTTCTAGCAAATCTGCGTCTCTGGCTTCCTTCCTCTACTTTGTTATGTTTGGTCCCAGGCGTGGCCCTGACTGCCCGTGCACAAGTAAGGGGTAGAAAAGAGTGCCCCTACTTTTGTACACGGATAGGAGCCCCCGGGCCTAGGCCATTCATAAGCGCAACGTGTTGTTGGGCTAGGCCTAGAATGGTGCGCGGGCAGTAAGGTTGGATTCCTTTCACCGCAGTAATCCCGCCGGTGGTTGCGCTTCCCCACAATCCGTGCTGAGGTGGGGGGTCGTGCGTGGGGTGATCGCAACATGCTCGCGTCATCTCGTGGTTCCAAATAGTAAAGAGGCGGTTTGTGCTCTCCTCATAAAGAATAGAGGAGGTTGTGGGGGCACGACTCATTTACTAAGTGGACTCGGGTCGCCCCACGATCACGGGGCGCGAAACGGTTATACCACGCGTCATCCGATTCTTGATCCGCCCGCCACGTACCCCTCATGCATTGGGGAGGGAAAGCGGCGGACGCGGAGGGTGCGGGCATTAACGCCGAGGGGGGGGGGGGGGGGGGCGCCGCTGATTGGAGTAGAGGGTCGGCCTCGTTTCCTGTTGCTGCTGCAGGTTCACAACGAAGATGAATTTTATCTTTAGTTAGGACCGCAGCAACAATTGATGTATCATAACTCTGAAGTGCCTTGAAGTAATGCGTGCTATTTTCCTGTTTGATTTCTCTCTGTATGTCCACCCTATGATTAATTGGATAGGTTTGCCGAGACGTAAACCCAGGCCGCGGCGCTTTGAGGATGGATCCTCAATAGCCTGCTAGGTGTGCTTGCTGCCGGGCAAACTGCCTTACCGTTCTCAGCGCGGCCGTTTGAACTGTTGACCGGACTCAAAACAGGACAAAGGCGTTGCCAGTAATGGAAAGGCTACCCCGCCGTTCTCGACATGGCCACTCGAGCTGTTGAGCGGACTCTAAATAGGGCGAGGGCCTTGCCGATAGTGGAAGGGCCCCATTGCATTCAGGTTTACCATATAAAGAGCAAGATCTCCGAGGAGAATAACTTTTATGAAAAAAGGAATTATTCAAAGTTTGGTTGTCTTATCTTTTTTGTTGTCGTGTGGGCGCCCACCGCACTTGCTGATGATGCCCCACACTCTCGGTCATCTTCTTCATTGGAAGCCATGGCGATGATGAGCTACTATGCTAACTGCTAGACCATATTTTCACAACTGCGCCCCCTACCTGGTGCGCCAAAGATGTTGGTGCGAAACGACACATATGGGATCACTGGAATCCCTTTTACGGTTGGCGGGCGTGAGGTTCTGCAAAGAGCGGGTCTAAGATCAGCACATCGATCGTGTACCCAGGTTCGGGCTGCGAGGATGCGTAATACCCTAGTCCTACTTTGGTGTATATTCGAGTGTTCTTGAGTTCTTGAGCTAGCTATGGTGCATGTCTAGCTTTCCAGGGTCCGAGTCCTTCTCCAGTATGCCGCGGGCCTCCTTTTATAGTCCAAAGGGGCTGCCGCAGTGGCACATAGGAGGTGGAAAGGTGTACAGTGCATAGGCTTATCCCATGCCATTATGGGACAAGACGCATTAAATGCGCTGCTTAGGTGTCTATTTACTTTATCGAGGACGGAAAAGGAGCCCTTCCTGTCCGTGGCCACTCTGTCTGGTCACGACGCGTGTCCAGGCCAGCGAGGCAGGCAGCTGAGGTGGCATGGTGGCAGGGTCTTCACGAAGATCTGCATGCTACCACACATGTGCTTGATTAGCTTGCCTAGGAACCACGTATTGCCACGTGGGTGCCTGCTTGGGCCAGCGGGTCGGCCGCCGAGCCGAGGCGGCGACGGGGCGGCAAAGGGCTTGCCGCAGTCTTGCTTCTGTTCCCATCAAGGGTCTTGCCAGGGCCTCCGTGAGTGTCCCTCGGCAAGAGGCTTGCCGAGGCTCCGGGGCGTCTTCGGCAAGGAGCCTTGCCGAGGCCTCGTAGGCATCCTCGGTAAGGAGCCTCGTGATCGCCGTGTCTTCTGGTTCTTATCTTGGGAGTCATAGACCTTTGTCTTCATAAAGATCTGCATGCCATCACGTGGGCGCTTCCCGAGCCTTGGCTCCAATGTTGTTGATATCATTGGAGCCCATAGGCTTCAAGGGTGGCTGCGACAGAGGCATCTGGGTGGATCGCCCCGGCAAGGGCGCGCAGGCCGCCCCGGCAAGAGTCCTTGTCGGGGGAGAGCCTGTCTCCTTGCTTGGTCTTCTCGAGCCATCGTCTTGGCGTTGTTCTAGCAACTCTGCGTCTCTAGCTTCCTTCCTCTGCTTTGTCATGTTTGGTCCCAGGCGTGGCCCTGATGGCCCGTGCACAAGTAAGGGGTAGAAAAGAGTGCCCCTACTTTTGTACACCGACAACATCAAAATTTAATCTACCGATATATTGGTGATATGTATGTTATCACACATGGTTGAAGAATGTAAAACATGTGTGCTGCCTCTACTAATGCCAATGTGTCCATTTTCATAACTGTGTGCGATTGGTATTCCTATCACACACGCACACTGGTTTGAAACATTTGCCGTATTACCATGAATCGCACAAGCATATGAGACGAAACCGTGTGTGCTTCCGTCGGGCATCGCAAACGTTTCACATCAAAGAACCGTCTGTTCTCTTTTTCTCATCGCACACGCTGTTTTCTTTCTAACCGTGTGCACATTATTTTATTCGGACATGTATATTTTTATTTTTACCTGTAATTGACTATTCGAATTGGAAATTTTGAAATATGAAATGTGCAATTCAAAGTCTCACCATAATGGTTCAAAAACGAATCCATAAATAAAATTGTCAGTATAATATGTTCAGTAATTACAGGATTAGACAACAATTAACTATGATGAACCAAAATATTTAGAGGCGGTAAAGGTGAAGAGACAAGTGTAAATCATTTTGACTGCCGATGGTGTTGAAGAAGCGGAATGCCCATAATGTGCCTTCCAGCATGCCATACGCACGAACAACTTTTGTACAACCCCTTGTGATGATCGCCCGCCCATCCTTCACCACCGTCAGGAAGACTTCTAGAGCATTATCATGGTAGCATGAATTATATACTTTAACCTTAGTTGCCTCCACTCCAGTCATGTAGTTTGCAAGGTAATCATCAATAATAGCTTTGGAAATCATTGAAAAGAAAAAAAAATACCATATATATACCTACAAGCAACCAGTAAATGTTAGAAGCTAAACTGAGATTGCACAAATGATGTAAAATACAACCTACCTACGTTCCTAAGTACAAGTATTTTTAGACATTTCAATATGAACTACATACGAATGTATATATAATTATAGATATAGTTTAGATTAGAATCTAGATTCACTCATTTTGCTCCTTATGTAGTCTATATTGGAATCTCTAAAAATACTTATATTTAGGAACAGATGGTGTATAAGACATGGGATGCATCTAACCTCGACGGCAAACAATAGCATCGCCCATTGTAGCCATGTGTAAGTACATGGAAAGCCAATGTTAACTACAACAGGGCTAACATACACCACAAATAGCAAATGGTAATAAAATGGCAGCATCTGTAGTGATATCTTCATTGCGAAAGAGTAGCACATTAGCAAAGGGACGGATTAAAAAGTTGATACAACTGTTAATTGCAACAGACTTAACAGCATGCTAAGTCATGTTTTGTAAGATTGTAGCCATTGAAATACAAATGTTAAAAATGGATACAACTATTAATTGCAACAGGCTTAATGGCCATTGAAACCGGTACTGGTAAAAATGCAATTGGCAGAGTTAAACATCACAAGGCAGGTGTTGCCAGAGCAGATAATGGCCCAGTTGTCTATAAAAAGGTAGGGAAAATAGCTAAAACGTGTTTGGCATGTTTACTACAACATGCTTAATACATCGACCATACAAAACATAGCCATTAATTGCAATTGGTTTTAGTAAGATTGAACTGGTGAGTTCATACTCGGTAAGTCCTGAGAGGTAGTTGCTGGGGCACTTCATCTTGGCCAGAGCCAGCCCAAAGTCAGCGGCGGCGGAGGTGAGCTCTTTCTCCAGGTTGAAGCATGAATCAGTGCCACCTACATGTGTACCTACAAGAAGCAAGTAAATGTTAGAAGCCAAACTAAAATTGCACAAATGATGTAAAATACTGTAAGACATGGGATGCAGCTAACCTCGACGGTAAACAACAGCATCACCCATTATAGCCCTGCATAAGTACATGGAAAGGCATGTGAAGTACAACAGGGTTAGCATCCACCAAAAATAGCAAATGGGCAACATCTCTAGTATATCTTCATTGTGGAAAGTAGCATGGCAGCAAAGGGACATATTAAAAAATGGATAGAGCTGGTTAATTGCAACAGGCTTAACAACACCTGAGTCATGTTTTGTAAGTTTGTAGCCATTGAAATACAACTGTTTAAAAATGGATTCAACTGTTAATTGCAACATCCTTAATAGCAGAAACCGGTACTGATAAAAATGCAATTGGCAGAGTTAAACATCACAAGGCAGGTGTTGCTAGAGCAGAGAATGGGCTAGTTGTCTATAAAAAGGTAGGGACAGTAGCTAAAACATGTTAGGCATGTTTACTACGACATGCTTAATACATCGACCGTACAAAACATAGCCATTAATTGCAACTGGTATTGGTAAGATTGAACTGGTGAGTACATACTTGGTAAGTCCTGAGAGGTAGTTACCGGGGGACTTCATCTTGGCTAGAGCCCGCCCAAAGTCGGCGACGACGAAGGTGAACTGTTCCTCCGGGTCGAAGCGTGGATCAGTGCCACTAACATGTGTACCTACAGGCAACCGGTAAATGGTAGAAGTTAAACTACAATTGCACGAATGATGTGAAATACTGTAAGACATGGGATGCAACTAACCTCGACGGCAAACAACAACATCGGCCGTTATGACCGTCCGTAAGTACATGGACAGGCATGTTAAGTACAACAGGGTTAGCATCCACAAAAAATAGCAAATGTGCAACATCTCTAGTGATATCCTAAGTCATCTGATGTAACTTTGTTGTTGGTATTGGTGACATTGAGCTAGACAGTTAATACTTGAACATCACACAGTGTGCAGTACTGAAATAAACAAGGCACGAACATGCTTAATACATCAACCGTACAAAACATAGCCATTGCAAGTGGTATTGGTAAGATTTAGCTGGTCAGATCATACATGTTAAGTCCCGGGGGGTAGTCGCTAGGGCACTTCACCTGGGCCAGAGCAATGGCACCATGTCTGTGGCGGCGGAGGTGAGGTGTTCCTCCGGGTCAACACGCACAGCGGCCATCGCGCCATGGACGGCCATCAGCTCCTCGACCTCCACGTGATATGTGGTTGGGCTTGCGCGGCGATGCTATGGAGGTAGAAGCGGTGGGGATTTGGAGGCATGAGGATGTTTCACAAACGCCATTTAAGCAATCAGGACGGGGCCGTGATAGAGATCGGTGGGTTACCTGACTGGATCCGAGCAGAACGTAGATGTGGTTGAAGCTGTGTTTGCGGTGGCAGCGGTTTGAGCTGCCAGTAGGGGGGGAGGGGGAGATATTGAGGAAATTTGATGGGTGTGGATGTGGTTGGAGGTATAAATTCTGAAATCATGCACCTAATGAAAATTTCGGTGCGAAACTTGAAACTTGGGCGGGGGGAACACACAACGCAGACGAAGCGCGTAAAATACTCGTGTGTGAAAAAATCGAAAATTGGCAGATCCCGTCTCCAAAAAAATGTACACGTGTACCTGATTTTTTCGGTCAATGGAACGGTTGGTTTATTAGGAAACATCGCACATGTAACTGACTTACGAATCATTAACGTAAAAAAACGCACATGGGTACGCCATATAAACCGTGTGTTTTGTGATCTTCTAATGATTAACGCAAAAAAAAACGCACACAGGCACACGTGCTAATCAACGCTCAAAGCCCTCAAAGGATGCTCTTACAGACATTGTACATTAATACTACAAACTTAAAGTACTACTAGTAATTTTCTCTAAGACTACTTGCGACACACGCACTAACTACTTCTCACATGCTGCCATCGGGGCATGCTGGCCAGACGTCAGCGTTCTCCTTCCCGGCCTTGCAGGCGGCTGTCGGCGCCCTAGGAACGGGGGTACCCAGACTTGCCTGCCTGCGTCCCGTGACGTGGCTCCATCAACGGCCTGGTGTGGCCCAACTTCATCAACTACTGCTCAAGAGCCTCGCGAGGGTCCAAGCCTCACATGGCGGGCAATAGCGAGACCTCCCTCGGGGCAGTCTCTCTAGGCTGGCTCCCGAGGAGAGGAGATATCTATGCAAGTTGCACCTCATGAGGTTCACATAACGTGAGCCATGACGACCAAGGCCAGGCGGGCACCAGCGAGCGCAGTGTGCCAGTTTCCTCTTTGGTGCTAAGAGAGAAAGCAAAGGCGCGGTGTCCAGAGGGATCGGACAAAGGTTTCCATATCGGTGCAACAAGACCAAAGACCGTCAAGGCTGCAGAACATAGGTCATTGTGGAGCCCGGCGCGGCGTCACCACCAGTGCCTTTGGCAGGCGAAGACTACTTTTGTCAGGATAACTTGTACTAGGTGTTCCCCTTCAAAGTTGACCGTTGTGGGATCCCTTCCCGCTGATATTTGGGAAGAGGACCAAGGACACTACAAATAGGACCTAGCCACCACCATAGAGGAGGATCGGATCCATTCCACTGTACGCACACCACAAGCTCGTCCCAGCCCAAGAACACCTCTCCTCCGGAGCCTATTCATCCCTTGTACTAGTTCATCCTTAGCCATACAAAGGCAATCCACCACGCACACTAGAGTAGGGTATTACACCACAAGGTGGTCCAAACCAGTATAATTATGTGTGTCCCCTGTTCTTTGAGCACGACGAGCTAGGCTGCGGAATCGCAGGGTGAGCACGCTCGGGAGGGAGTGTTCTTCGTGCGCACCCCCGAGTTCGAACCTCTCAAGGGTTTGCGAAACCAAAAATCCGACATTTGGCGCGCCAGGTAGGGGTGTGCCGAAGCCTCTCTTCCGTCGATCGGTGCGTCACCACTCCATTGCTTCCATGGCCGACGCTCGCCGTGCCCGTGCTGAGCGACAGGCCGCCCTCGTAGCCCGCGTCGCTCAGACAGCTCCTGCTGGCACACGTCCTCGCCGTTCTCCATCGCCCGCCACCAACGCGGCCTCCGGCCCGGTGCGGCACGAGCAGCAAGCCTCG
This sequence comes from Secale cereale, assembly GCA_902687465.1. Lineage (NCBI taxonomy): Eukaryota > Viridiplantae > Streptophyta > Magnoliopsida > Poales > Poaceae > Secale > Secale cereale. The sequence goes on from LR738710.1 coordinate 495,462,654, forward strand.
TCGCTGCATCCCTCGGTGCAGCGGGATGGACGCACCGCAACCCCGTCGCTGACTCCCGCTGGCTCGATGTCCCACGGCCATCGTGGACCTGCGGACGTGCAGGCTACGCTGCTCATGGCGCACGAGCTCCTACGCTACTTCCCCTTCGACGACCTCTACGAGGACTGGCTCGACCGCATCGCTGAGCTCGTCAGCACTGATGGGGGCTCTCCTTCCCTGTCGCTCTCGCTACCTCGCCCGCCTCCCCATGTGGGCAACGTGGCCCATGAAGCACCTCCACCACCTCCGCATCAAGGTGTCGTCCATGATCCAAGACATGCGGCCCCGCAGCGTGACCCACCGTGCGGGGCGCCTGCGCATGAAGAAGGAAGCTGTCATGAGGTCCAGCGGCCTCAAGGAGGAGCGCCAGCGCTCCCTACATCGTCGCGTCGAGACCGTGCGCCCCCTGCCATGGTGGCGCGCGGGAACCAAGACCAAGCTCCGCCTCCGCGACAAGCTCTAGTGTCAACATCGGGCTGCAAGGCCCTCGCCCCTGAGCTGCGCAACGTCAACTGTCCTGGGAAGTTCAAGCCCGACCTGCCTCCATGCTACGACGGCACCCCCGACCCTGCAGAGTTCCTGCAGCTCTACGAGCTGAGCATCGAGGCATCGAACGGCGATGAGAACATCATGGCAAACTAGTTCCCCATGGCTCTCAAGGACGGCGCACGCTCGTGGCTCCTGAACCTGCCCGCGGGATTGATTTCCTCCTCGGGTGAGATGCACGAGCCATCGCCAATTTCCAGGGCACCCGCGACCGCCCCCTGGCCGCAGGTGACCTGCGGCGCATCAAGCAACAACCAGGAGAAACTCTGTAGAAGTTCATCCAGCGCTTCCACAGCATCCGCGTCAAGATCCCCAAGGTCACAGACGATGCCATCATCTCCGCATTCTCCGATGGCGTCCACGATGTCAAGATGAAGGAAGAGCTCGCCATCCACGAAGATTTGTACACGACACTGGAGATGTTCAACCTCGCGACCAAGTGCGCCAGAGCTGAGGAGGGGTGCCTCTCCCTCGTCGAGCTCCCCATCGCTGACCCTGAAGACAAGAAGGCTAAGGCCAAGGACGTGAAGCGCAAAGGGGTGGCCGTGCTCGCGGCCGAACCAGAGATGAAGCATGGTCGCGACCACCCGGAGTCATCCAAGAGCAGCCGTCCGTTCTGCGCCTTCCACAACATGCACAACCACAACACCAACGACTGCCAAGAGCTCAGGGCCATCCGCAATGGGCGCATCAGCCGACACCCCGAGCACAGCGACCGGGGCTACGGCCATGGAGGAAGCCAGACCGAGGGGCGCTGGGACGACCGCGGCCCCCGTTAGGAGTGGTGTGATCAACCTCGTGAGGACCGCTGGCACTATCAGCTTCACGAGGGTTCCTTGAGGGACCAACCTCGCGAGGGTGCCTGGAGGGATCAACCTCGTGAGGGTGCCTTGAGGGACCAGCCTCGTGAGGATCGTCCTCAGGGCAAGGCCGGCCTCCCTTCGCTTCCACCACCAAGGAGGAACGACGACCAAGACGAGGGGGCTGGGGGCTTCCTGGAGCCTTGCGCCATCGCTTGCATCTTGAGCGGTGCGCAGGCTCCAGCCTCTCAGCGCCTCTTCAAGCAGTTTGCCCGAGAAGTGAACGCAGCTCTTCCAAGGATAGAAGCCACACGGTCGCTCAAGTGGTCCAAGTGTGCCATCACCTTCTGCTCTGCTAACCAGCTTAAGTGCGCGGCACCCGCTGGCGCTCTCCCAATGCTCTGCTCACCCGTCATCAGCAACGTCCAAGTCACCAAGACCCTCATCGATGGCGGTGCAGGACTCAACATTCTCTCCGTCGACACATTTGACCATCTCCAAGTACCTTATGACCAGCTGCAACCCACCATGCCTTTCTCAGGAGTAACTGATGGCTCCACCACCCCAATCAGACAGATCCGGCTCCCCGTTACCTTTGACACCCGCGACAAGTACCACACCGAGCTCATCGACTTCGATGTCAATCACATCCACCTCCCGTACAATGCCATCCTTGGGTATCCAACCCTAGCCAAGTTCATGGCCGTGACCCACCATGGCTACAACATTCTCAAGATGCCAGGAAGCCGGGACATCATCACCGTCGCTTGCGAAGAAAAGGATGCGGTGTGCTCCCTTGAGCGCGCTAACCAGGCTGCGGCGGTCGAAGACCCTGAAAACGAAGACACTATCTACCCCCAGAAGCCATCATCAAGAAGAAGAAGCATCTGCTCGCCCTGGAGCCTCACGAAGAAGCAACACTCGGTGACCGTGCCTCGGGGTCCGCGCCCATGGACGGGGCGCCTCCCTTCCTTGCATAGGAAGGCGTGCACGGCGCCCCCCTCAGGCTGGGCTCAGGGGATCTCCTCTGGAGGGCCTCCGACCTAGCCAATGTCTCGAGGGAGGCGCTCGGGCACCATGTGGAGGCGTGGTTCGCCGCACGCTTCCCTCCGGAGGACACAAGGCGAAAGGCACCAAGCGCTCAGGAGTTCATCAACCAGAATATCGAAGATTTGCAGGTACCAAGGGCAATGCGGGGCGGGTGCCGCCCGGCACCCCGGAGTGCAGCTGTCGTCCCAGGCTCGGGCGACGGGTTGCGCGTCTGCGTCAACATTCCAAGACTCAACATGATGGCGTCTCAGGAGCTTTACTGGCTATCTCAGGTGGGCTGGTGCGAGGGTCCCCCTCATAGCTACGTTCGCATGCCCTTCGGCTTGCCGAACCAGGCGGTCATGCACCAGCGCCACATGCGGGAAGTCTTGGCGGCTCGCGAGGCCAGGCGGAAGTGGCCTCGGTTCTTCGCAAGCTCTCGTAACCTTCGGAGCCTCACGAGGCCCCGGAGCTAGACTGCTCGTGAGGAGCGTCATCTGCAGCAAGCATCTTCAGCTACATCAGCGCCACTCCAGCATTAAGCCAGGTGACTTTGTTTCAGCTTGTTCAGTTGGTGGTGCACCTCGGGTTGCATCATCCCCAAGTCGCACGGGCTTGCCCCTCACTCCCTGGTCTTGTCCTGGCGATCCGGAAAAGCTAGCAGCGGCTGAGGTATGTGCGGGGTCGGGCCCTGCCGACACAGAACACTAACGCCTAGTCCAACATTTCCTTCCCAAGGGTTGTTCGTACGTCAAGGGGGACCCTGAGCATCATGTCTCAGGGGCCTAACTGGCCACGTAGCCCCTCGCTCCCTGGTCTCGTCCTGGCGATCCGGACGACCTAGTGGCGGATGTGGTATGTGCGGGGTCGGGCTCTACTGACGCACAACTCTAAGGCAAGAGGGGAAGAAATCGCGCAATCTCAGGCACGTTGCACCGGAAGCAAGCCAGGTGCACCGCGTGGGGAATTACCTCGGACCCGTCAAGATAAGTCAAGCATATCATGGGCATGCCACCATCACTTGACGTGTTGGTTTCTGTAGTCATGCATTGGCAATGTCGCCACTTTGTAGCCTCCGGATCCTGCTTGCACGCCAAGGGGGACCTCTTGAGCATCGTGCCTTAGGAGCTCTTATCGGACCCCCCGGGCCGCTCACCTCCTGGCCTTGACCACGACATCGTGACCTGACCTGGCATACCAGCGACGACTGTAGCTTGCGTTGGGACTGGGACCTGCCGGCGTAGAGCACGAAGCTACCGAAAGGGTAAAAATGAGCGACACTGCCGGGACGAGGCTTGCAAACATGGTTTCTTAGCGAAGATAATAAGCATCAGAGCAAAAGCGTTACATGTTCTTTACATGTCCCATGGGGTAGAATTTGATTCCTCGCAGGGAACGAAAGAGAGGGATTTCGGGAGACCCTAACTACGGCTACCATTGTCGACGCCATCATCAACAGTGGGCCACGAGAGGCCATCTCCGACCCCACTCAAGTCACCATCGGCGACGAGCTCGTGCAGCTGATGCACTCAGGGCGCGGCGCGAGCTTGGAGGCACATAGCTGTCGTCGCTCGTCTCCGGAGACTCGTTAGCCTCGGGAGTGCTGATGGACTCCCAAGGGCAATCGCTGCTGCTAGGAGAGCCGACGGCGGGACCGAGGGCACGCATGGCGCCCGTCTCTATGCCTCCTTGATGGCTCCCAACGGGGCAACACTCCTAGCGGCGTCCTTCCTCATCGAAGACTTTGAAGAACAACGTGGAGGCGTCGTCAAACTCAAAGTGAACGATGAAGACTCCATCAGGGCAGCACACGCGGGCAACTTCGCCCCACCCTCGAGTCATGAAGACACCTGCCGGGGGGACGACTTCAACCTCCGCCTCAGTATCTTGGCTGCGACACCCAGCGTGCTGCAACCACAGCTTGGCAAGCCCCCTTGCAGGCATCGGCTCGGCAAAGGACCTTGGGAACCGGATCCAAGAGGGCGGCGACATCGCTGTCCACACCAAGAACTTGCATGAGAAGCCCTCGGCGTGGGTTCGGGGACCGGTCGCCCCAGCAGGATGACCTCGACTACAACCCGGGCAGGACGGAGCGCGTTCCCTTTGCCCCTGGACATGCAATGGTAGCGGGTAGCCAGGAGGAGGTCGCTCGCACCAAGGCCTCGGCACCCCCGCCCCTCGTCGGCACCACAGGGGCGATTGAACCTCTTCTTCGGCGGGAGCGCTTCCTGCTCCTCACATGGAGTCTTTCCTTTCTTAGCAGCAGAGAATCTTCTTATCGATGCCATGGAAGATGCACCAAAAGGGAGGAGAAGGTGATGGGCAACGGGTGCTTCACCCCCTCCCCCATTTATAGCCTGGAGGAGGCCAACCGTCGGCCCCCACGATCTCATGTAATGATGTCTCTTTTGTGCATATAGCAGGGTCTCGTCAAGTCGGGCAATTTCCGAGGCAGCGTGGGGAAGTGGAGACGCCCACGTCCAATCAAGTCGCCATGCGTCGACCGAGGCTGCAGGCGTTTGGGGCCCGCGGCGCTTCGCCCTTGCCCCTTTGGCTTTGCCTCGAATCCAAGTCCTTGCGCGCCTTGGGCCCGGGGGCTACTGTCGGCGTCCTGGGAATGGGGGTACCAGACTTGCCTACTTGTGGCATGTGACGTGGCTCCATCAACGTCCTGGTGCGGCCCAACTTCATCAACTGCTGCTCAAGACCCTCACGAGGGGCCAAGCCTTGTGAGGCGGGTAACAGCAAGACCTTCCTGGGGCAGTCTCTCTAGGCTGGCTCCCGAGGAGCGGAGATATCTATACAAGGAGCACCTCGCAAGGTTCACGTGATGTGAGCCATGATGACCAAGGCCATGCGGGCACCAGCGGGCGCAGTGTGCCAGTTTTCTCTTTGGTGCTAAGACGGCAAGCGCAGGCGCGGAGTCTCGAGGGATTGGGAAAAGGTTTCCATATCGGTGCAACAAGACCAAAGACCGTCAAGGCTGCAGAACGGAGGTCATCGTGGAGCCCGGCACGGCGTCACCATCAGAGCCTTTGGCAGGCGAAGACTACTTTTGTCAGGATAACTTGTACTAGCTGTTCCCCTTCAAATTTGGCCGTTGTGGGATCCCTTCCCGCCGATATTTGGGAAGAGGACCAAGGCCAGTGTAAATAGGACCTAGCCACCACCATAGAGGAGGATCGGATCCATTCCACCCTACGCACACCACAAGCTCGTCCGAGCCCAAGAACAACTCTCCTCTGGAGGTTGTTCATCCATTGTACTAGTTCATCCTCAGCAATACAAAGGCAATCCACCATACACACTAGAGTAGGGTATTACACCACAAGATGGCCGGAACCAGTATAATTCTCTGTGTCCCCTATTCTTCAAGCACGACGAGCTAGGTCGCAGAATCGCGGGGTGAGCGCGCTGGTGATGGAGTGTTCTTTGTGCGCACCCCAGAGTTCGAACCTCTCAAGGTTTTGTGCTTCGATCTCCACAAAGCTCTCCTCACCATGGCGTGCGGCCTCTTCTTTCTTGCAGTGGCGAGACTCTCTTTTCTTGACTTCTTTCTGCCTTTTCCGCTCCTTCTGTGCGGCTTTGGCCGCCTCTAGATCCACCGCCAATTCGGCCTTGGCAGCCTCAAAGTCCGCCCACGTAATTGTGTGGCCACCGGCGGCGATGAACTAGGCGCGGTCAGATGCCATTGCTTCCTTACCATGTGTGCGGTCGTGGGCGGCGAGGAACGCAGAGTGGCGGGATGCCATCGCTTCCTTACCAGTTACTATGCGTCGCAGTGCCATGGACGACGCTTGGAGAGAGCTCTGGGACGGAGGGGCCGGGCAGCCATACAATGCGGTGGTTTTTAAGATCTCAACGACAAACGATAAAGGAAATTTGGGTTCCCTTACAATTTTGCTCTTTCGTTATTGCACGCGGTTCATCTTCGTCGCTTCCGGAAACAGTGTGTACCGAGCCTATTGTGTGTTGCGTTATGATTGGCTGGAACCCCAGCCACGTGGATCGCATGTGTGTACCGTAGGATGCGTCGCGATCGAACGACAATCCACATCCCTCACATCACACCCGTGCAGCTGTAGCTGGATTGGATTTATATGTGCTAACTACATAGACAATGCACATAATCCCTTAAATATGGTAAATGAGCTCGGAAAAATGCCAAATTCGAACACGGTGATTTCCAGGGTGTATGTTCGCCGTAAGAAAATCTCCAGGTCAAATAACGAAGAAAATTTGGATTCCCCTTCAATCTTGGTGATTTCCCTCTCGAAAGCATGGAACTTCCTCGGTGATGGTTCGAATTATGAAGGGCGTGCATGACGATATAAGCCAAACCTTCTCCAATTTTTACTAGGGCATGGTGAGGTCATACCATGGCACCATGCCAGGCGTCATGTTTTTCAAGCATTTATTTTATTTATTTCTGTAGTTGAAAACTCAATAAACAAAGGTTTGTGGTTGACTATTGCCACACATTTCATCGAAATATCTGTCCATTCCATCTAAAAGGCATGAGAATTTACTAAATGGCACAAGCATGGTTTTCGAGGCCGTTCTTGTGCACCTTGTCATGCACCGATTGTTTGAACTTGAATTGTGTGCATTAATGCCTAGAAAATGCACATAATCCCCTAAATATGGTAAATGAACCCGGAAAAGTGCCAATTGAAGAGAAGGTTGTCCAACATCGTCTGAGATGGTTTGGGCATATTCAGCGCAGGCCTCCAGAAGCTCCAGTGCATAGCGGACGACTAATACGTGCGGATAATGTCAAGCGAGGTCGGGGTAGACCGAATTTGACATGAGAGGAGTTCGTTAAGAGAGACCTGAAGGATTGGAGTATCACCAAAGAACTAGCTATGGATAGGGGTGCGTGGAAGCTCGCTATCCATGTGCCGGAGCCATGAGTTGTTCAGGAGATCTTATAGGTTTCACCTCTATCCTACCCCAACTTGTTTGGGACCAAAGGCTTTGTTGTTGTTGCTGTTGTTGTTGTTGCTGTTGCTGTTGCTGTTGCTGTTGCTGTTGCTGTTGCTATTGCTGTTGCTGTTGCTGTCGCTGTCGCTGTTGCTGTTGCTGTTGCTGTTGCTGCAGCAACAACAGCAGCAGCAACAACAACAGCAACAACAACAGCAACAACAGCAGCAACAACAATAGCAACAACAACAGCAACAACAACAGCAACAACAATAGCTGCTGTTGTTGCTGCTGTTGTTGCTGCTGTTGTTGTTGCTGCTGTTGTTGTTGTTGTTGTTGTTGTTGTTGTTGTTGTTGTTGTTGCTGTTGTTGTTGTTGTTGTTGTTGTTGTTGTTGTTGTTGTTGTTGTTGTTGTAATGCCTAGAAAATGCACATAATCCCCTAAATATGGTAAATGAACCCGAAAAAGTGCCAAATTTGAACACGGTGATTTGCAGGGTGTATGTTCATCGTAGAAAAAAACTCAAGGGCAAAGGACAAAGGAAAATTGGACCCCCCCCCCCCTTCAATCTTGGTGATTTCCCCCTCAAAACCATGAAACTTCCTCGGTGATGGTTCGATTTATGAAAGGCGTGCATGATAACATAAGGAAATCATTCTCAATTTTTTACCAGGGCACGGTGAGGCCATACCATGCAGTACAAAAAAAGACACATCCATGACATTTTGGCCCAAACGATTTTTTCTGTCAAGCTTATGACACTTCTGTGACGATAATTGTGGTGGGCTCCTACTTCTATGACAAACCCATATCATCATAGATGTGGTGGGCTCCTACTTCTATGACAAAAAAATCATGACAGAAAATGGGCTTTTCGTCCTGGGCGGGCTGGAGATGCACCTGCATGACATTCTTTGGACCGTCCATGACATAAAAAATCATGGTAGAAGCGAGGGCGAGGAAAATTTCGTGGAGTTCCCGGTTACGGTGGGTGTGGTTGGGGCCGAGCGATGCACGGAGGTTTGCGCGTTTCTCTCCTACACGCCGCGTGTATGTGCGAGGCGTTGTGCTCTAACTGAAGCCGAGCGAGGTGTTCGCTTACTGAACCCGAGCGATTGCACTAGCTACATTACTGAACCCGAGCGATCGATCCCTTCGCTGCTAATTGAACCGGACCGACTCCTTCGCTGCTAACTGAACCCGATCAATCGCTGCTGCTAGTTACTGAAGCCGATCGAACCTACCGCCTCTTGCTAAACAGTAAAGTGGGGTTGGTTGAACAAGTCGATACGTACATGGTTGGAGTTGGATGAAAAGTTCACGGTAGGGGTTGGATGAACATGACCCCGTGGTAGTAGTAGTAGGCGGTTGCCGCTGGATGAATAGGACCCCGTGACGAGGCCACCACAGCCGAGGCATTGGGGGTGGATGAACAGAACCCCGTGGAGGGCTGGTTGAACAATAGCCGATGGAGGGCTAGTTGGATGAAAAGGACCCCGTCGAGGGCTGGTTGAACAGTAGCCGGTGGAGGGCTGGTTGGATGAACAGGACCTCGTGGAGGGTTGGCTGTACAGTAGGTGGTGGAGGGCTGGTTGAACAGTAGCCGGTGGAGGAAGAGGAAAACGCGGTGGATGAACGGTGCATGTGGAGGCTAGAGGAAGTCGGCAGTGGGTGAACAGTAGCCCGTGGAGTCCCGTTTTGTGGTATGCCACACCCCTGCCGATGAACAAGACACCCGTTTCAACCGTAGCACTCCAACACAAGTCTGTTTCCTCCGTTTTGCGGTACGCCAGACCCCTCCCAATGAAAATGATCTCGTTTCGACCGTAGCCGGTCTATCAGAAGGCTATTTCTTCCGTTTTTCGGTACGCCAGACCCTTCACGATGAACATGACCCTGTTTCGACAGTACGCGCTCTAGCAGAAGGTCGTTTCCCTCCATTTTGCGGTATGGCAGACTAGGTTTCAGTTGTTCCGTCCAAGCCAGTTGCCTCCCGATGAACACGACATTGTTTCTCCGTTCCAAACCCGCCGGTTGGCTGCCGATGAACACGACGCCGTTGCTTCCGTCTCCATATATACGGAACTGCATGGCCGTACGTATGAGCGAGTATGCGCTCGAGACCCCGCCCATATGTATGTACGTGGTCGTATATTTTTTTGGCATCTGGCTATATGTACGTGTACACAGTTTAGACTGGACTGCCTGAACTGTTATGTTGGGGACTCTACTACTACACGTGCTGCTTCTTGCTCGGCCATGGTTCATCGCTGCAGAGGGACCGATCGACCGCTATGTAAGTACACGTTCGTGATAGATAGATAACCCTACGTACGATTCCACCGGGTGGGTCCCAGCTATCAGGGAGGACCAGGAGGCACTTCCTTGCGTGCGAAGATATAGCCAACGGGTCCCAGCTCTCAGGGGTGATTCATTTTTTGCCCATAATAAGGAGGCACTTCCTAGCGTGCATCCATGGACCCAGCTGTCAGCCTCTCCACGTTCGGTCCTCTGCCGATGGAAGTCATTCCTTGACCACGTTGACCACGCCATGCCAAGAGCACCAAGGCAGTGGCAGCATAGGAAGGGATTGACCCGGAGCTGGGGGAGAAGCGGCAGTTGAGTCGTAGCCGGAGAGGAGTACGACATATGAGGGTTGACTGGTTCGATGCGGCCAGGGGCTTCAGTCGGCAGAGAATAACAGGAGGGGTTGAGGGGTGGCCTGGCCGGCGATGGAGTAGCGCTTCACAGCAAGGCGTGCGAATCAGTGCTGCTGGCCGCCGGAGGCAGGAGCAGGAAGTCCTGCCAGTGCTGGAGGAAGAAGACAAGAGATTGAAGATGCATGTCGGCCATTAAATGTACATCCAACGACTACAGATGTCACAATCATTTTTTTCACTAATTTGACAAAGCATTCCGTAGGCGACCTAATGGCCCACATGTCAGGCTCCTTGCTGGTGGGTCCTGGTGTGGATGTCAGTTGGAGGAATAATTGTTTTTTCCCATAATAAGGAGGCACTTCCTTTCGTGCGAAGATGTACACGAAACATTTTTTCCGCGTAATAAGGAGCCATTTGCATGCGTGCGTCCATGAACTGGTGTGTCCCCACTGTCAGCCTCTGCACGTATTGTCCTCGTCCGATGACTCTCGTTTGTTGACCATGTTGACCAGGCAGCGCCTAGCGCACCAAGGCGGTGGACGACGGCGAAGCCCCTGGCTGGAACGAGCCAGAGACGGGAAGACATGTCAGCGGAGTCGCAGATGGAGAGGAGTACAAGTGTTAACTGGTTCTGGTGCTGCGTCAGGCTGCAGTCGGTGGAGCATAACAGGTGTGGAGTGGCGGAGGGATAGCCTGGCCATCGGTGTGGTAATGCTTCGCAGCGATGCGTGCTAAGCAGAGCCGCTAGCTGCCTAGCTGCCGGAGGCCGGAGCAGGCGGTGCTGGAGGAAGAAGACGAGATTGAAGATGCATTCTAGCCGTTGGATATATATATCCAATGGCTGTGGATGTCAGAATGATTTGTTGACTAAGTTGACAACGCCTGCCGTAGGCTTGGACTTATTGGCCTACATGTCACCCTACAAATATGTGGCTCATATTTAACCCATGTTTTCGAGAATTTACAGTCAATTTGCTGGGCTGAGTGAAGAAATAGCGTAGCATAAATTCGGCCCATTTGACTTGTTCTAAGAAATCACAGCCAATTTGCACTTTCTTAAAATACATGAATTTGCTGGACTTTGTAGTAAAGATAACATTAGGTTAGACGGAGCAATTAGTATCAAAAATTAAACCGGAGCTGGACATTATAATATATATATATAAATAGTAAATTAACGAGTTATTTCTCAAAATAAAAATGAGTGTGTTATTATTACATTGGTCCTTAAATCTTCTCAAGCTTTTGTGCGCAATCACCAGGATTTTCCTTGCCTTAGAGTAAAAAACTACCAGGATTTCCCTTGCCAACTTCTGTTAAACATTTATAAGTTTGTACTAAATATAAAATAATAATAATAACAATAATAATGATAGTAATAATATATAATGTGGTTAGAATGGAAAACATAAATTGGGCCCCGCATTCTTATTCTTATAAATTTGGCCGACGTTTAAGAAAAAAATAAAACCTAGGTTGGGAGGCCCATACGTCGGAACATACATGATGGGCTTCATAAAACAATTTGAAACAGCTGTGTCGGTATGTCCTGGGCTGCGCATGTCATGGCTGAGTACTCTGGAAAATATACCTGATAGATCCCCGGCACCCCTAAAAAAGCTCGCCGATGACAGTCTTTGTTGTAAATTTATTTTGTTTATTGACTACTAGGTTGACAAACCCGTGGTCCCAAAGCATGGTATACAATTAGTAAGAAGCATTTTTTCAAATGAGTCACTTGCTTGCGTACGGCCATGGACCTGGTGGGTCCTGACTGTCACCCTCTAAATGTACAACCCTGTCCAGATTTCTCTCGTTTGTTGAGCACGTTGATAACGAAAGACGGCGATGCTGCAGCGAGCGCACAAAGCCAGAGGAGGACGTCATGGACACGGATGTTAACGAACCAGAGCCAGGGAAGACGCCTTAGAGAAGTGAAAAAGAGCGCCTTCATTATTTTGATCATACCTGCAGTAGCTCGGGCGCTACAGCCATATCACCCAAAAGCAATACTGTCCGGATTCGATTTCAAATGGTGCAGTTGAAAATTATATAATTTTTTGCCTCGGCTATTACTGACATGTGGGTCATGCCATGTCATCTACACACACCATCTCCACCACTTGCCAAAATTTTGTCCCTAATTTACCTAGTTTTTTGCACACTCAGCATTGTCTTGGCATTGTGAAAATAGTATATATTTTTGACTGTGCATCATATGAAGATGTGCTATACATGAATGCTGATCAGCATGATGTTAACTTGTTGTTAGTTCCATTTTCGACCATGACTAAAATTTTCAACATTCTGTTATCCATGTTTGAAAAGTGTGTGCTGATTTAAATGCTATGTGTCTGAAACATGCATTTTCTTATTTGAAAACTAAAATTTGCAATTTGTTATCTAAAAATCACTTGGACAGGCAACCATCGCCGGCGGTGGATTGGATGCCGCCCTTCTTCAATACCCCATCAATGCTAGGGGGAAGAAGATGAAACTTCCATCCCGTGCTGGCGGTTGGGGAATGGAGCAAACTGGATTTAACAGGGGGCGTGGGGCATGATGCGAGGCAGCGCCACCGGCCCCTGAGCGGTAGCTGGCAGTCCGGTCGCGCTGCTAGTTTGGGCATGTCAAAATCCGATAGTGTACATTCTAACAATCCCACACTACACATTCCAACAAGTTCACACACAAGTACAACAAAAAGGTAAACATTCATGGTCATGCAGCCTTTCTTATGAAAATTTACAGTCCATTTGGTGTGCTAGTTCAAAATAAGTTTGTGGGTGCTGGTGTCGGTGTCAAAACCGTCAGATCTCGGGTAGGGCATCCCGAACTGTGCGTCCGAGGATCGATGGTAACAGGAGACTAGGGACACGATGTTTACCTAGGTCTAGGCCCTCTCGATCGAGGTAATACCCTACTTCCTGCTTGATTGATCTTGATGATTATAGGGTTACAAGAGTTGACCTACCTCGAGATCATATTGGCTAAACCCTAGAAGTCTACCCTAGGATGTTGTGATTCTGTCCCTACGAACTAAACCCTTCGGTTTATATATGATCCATAGGGACCTAGGGTTGTACATGATCATCTTGCAGAGGAAGGAAAATATTACACCCGGACTCTAAACATGATAGTTTACACACATGGGAGTCCTATCCAGATACAGGGGATTAGTCTTTAGCAATAATTTTCAAGGCCCACCAGTCTGGCCCATAACGAGTAATCCAGCCACCCGAGGACCCCTTATTCCAGGAATCTCTCAGTTGCCCCTGAACTAGTCTTCGATGACGATGAGTTCGGCTAGCGTACTGTCTTTGGCATTGCAAGGTGGGTTCCTCCTTTCGAACACACTGAAGTATTATTCCCTGCACAAGGGAACTATGTCCGGCTCTGCATGATTGGCACAACCCTTAGCCTAGAAGGCAAAGTATCGAAAAACGGACATTGTCTCTTTACTGACAACTTTTCAGAGAAGCATCATGTTCGGCCCTTTAATATTTCGAACCATTTTCTTGGCTCCAGTTTCGCGTTTCGAGTCATAGCCCCATTGGCACGTCTTGTCGAAGCAGAGATCCTGCCCGCTTATCGCGGGATCCTTATCAATATGACGTGGGTAACCCAACCATGCCTTATGCACGATTGCGTTGGGAATCAATGAGGTTTACGGCTGGCGTGGGGGACGTTTGGCATTCATCACCCATAAAAGGATACAAATCCTTCCCCTTTTCTCCCCACGCTCACCTCAAGCCCTAGCTTCCCAATCTCCTCAGCCCCAGCGCCCGCAACTCCCAACTCTTCCACCACCGCCTCCTTCCCCAACAATGGCTGGGACCGGTTCCAAGGGCAAGTGGGCAGCCTCCACGATCACATAGAAAACCGTGAAGAATCTCATAAGCGTGGGCTACCTCGCCGATGACATAGCGCACCGGGTTCCCGACAAGAACCAGGTGATCCCAGTCCCTGAGCCGGGTGAGAGGGTGGTTTTCATCTCTCACTTTATTTGGGGGCTGGGGTTTCCTATCCACCCCTTTGTCCGGGGCCTCCTATTCTTCTATGGGCTGGATTTCCATGATCTAGCCCCGAACTCTATCCTCCACATATCAGCTTTCATAGTTGTATGTGAGGCATTCCTCCGCGTCCCCCCCCCCCAAACTTCGGATTATAGCTCAAGATCTTCAATCTGAAGCCGAAGGTGGTCGACGCGCAACATGCGGATTGCGGGGGGAGCCATGGTGAATAAGCTCCCAAATGCCACTTGACCCAAAGGGGCTTTTGTGGAGACAAACAAGATCTGGCAGCAGGAGTGGTTCTATATCATCGAACCCTGCGATGCCAAGTGGGAGGTGGCGCCCGCATTCAGATCTGGACCCCCGGAGAGGCTAACCTCATGGACCTCCAAGAGCCTAGATTGGGGGTCTCAGATGGAGGTGCAAGCCCTCCAAAACCACATTTCTAGTATGATGGCGAAGGGCACCCTCTTCACTAACATGATTCAGGTGATGCTCTTCTACTGCATTCTCCCCTGCCAACACCGGGACTCCCACCTATGGGAGTTCAATCCAGAAGAGCCCGAACCCTGAAGCGCCACTTCGGCACCACGCACGAAGATATCTGGAAGCAACTCTTAAAGGCCCAAAAGGCGTGGCCGGAGGAGTCTGAGGACAAGGGCTTCAGCAGCGTGTTTTCGGCTTCAGAGGTAATCATAATTTCTGCCGAATACATACCCAGTCCATATTTCAATTATAACAGGAGTTAGAACTGTTACGATCTATTCAGGCCTGGACGAAAAAAGCGGAGCGGATCAAGTGTCCGGCTTTGCTGCCCGAAGACCCAGAGATGCCTCAATTGACGGCGATGCTGGTTCCTGTGCCGTACAAGGCGTCGGAGAAGAGGGCCAAGAAGAAGGGCAAGGAGGTCAAGAGCAGCCTCCGCCCTAAGGGTCCTGCGTACATGTGTCTGGGGCAACTGACGCCCACTCCTCCCACGATGAAGATGAGGAAGAGGAGGAGGAAGAAGAAGAAAGTGACTCCCCCGTCAAGGCAAAGGGGAGGAAGAAGGCGGCCCCTGCAAACGTGGCCAAGGCGGCACCCTGGAAGAAGCTGAACATTCTGGATAGTTCAGACTCAACGTTTGAACATAGCTTCCGAGTACAACCCAGGATCAAGCCCTTGGCCGAATCGGAAGAACTCAGACGATCACCAGTTATGTTCGGTTAAAAATAGTATTTAGTGTTTAAGTAATTTCATTATGTCTTTATACAGCCCTCCACATGCACTCCCCTAGGCTTCACTGTCATCGGGGATTTCTTTAGCGGCGGAGATGGTGGAGAGCGATACGCATCCGCGGGGCTTGTTGCTCATCTTAGGGGACACTGAGGTGTCCCCTCTACAGACTTCCCCTGCAGGAGCAGGTGGGAGCGGGGCGGACAAGAAGGCTCCCGAGGCCAATCCCTCGGCGGCCACCAGCCAAGGGGGAGCAATCCCCATGGTGACCGACGATGGGGGACCCAAGCAATCCAGGCCCCCACCGAACACCGTTCTGGAGCCCAGTGTGGCTCCAGAATCGGGAAGTAAGCCCCCCGTGATGGGGAATGGTGCAACTGCTCCAACGGCTCCCGCTGTCAATCCGGAGGCGCCGAACACTCTAGAGGAAGCACTGTGAGGTGCTTCCATCATAGTGAAACACCGCACCCTGATGGGTTCGGTCACAGAGAAGATTCCGTCCGTCAAAGGCGGACTGAATGAGGCCATCAACAACCTACTGACAGGCTTCAAGGTATGTAATGTAATGTTCTAAAAAGAACTCTTTCATTTTATGCATATAGGCTATAAAACCTGGTATACAGATGTAACATCCCAAATTTTCAATTTGGAATGTTATACATAGATCATATTGCATTTCATACTTTTTGCATTTTTTTGTTTGTGGCGTTCCTCGAAATTCTAAGCAACTCCAGGACCTACAGAGAGAGTTGGGAATTTTACCGTTTTCGTATTTGAGTTCGCTCGAATACCGGTACGAGGACAGTGTGATTCTAATTATTTTTCTCTCCTAAAAATATTTCTAAATACAAAATATGAGCGGAGATAATATGACTTCTCCAAAATAACAGAAATATTGGAGGAAAAATGTTAAAATCACTTTTGGAATTTTTCTGGATTTATTTGTGAATTTATTTGCATAGGAAAAATGCACGTTTTCAAAATTGCATTTAGGGTCCGTCAAAAATGTTCACTTTGTCCTAAATATTATTAGAGGACGGCAAAAGTTTATTTCGTGATTTTTGGAGTCCGTTTAGTATTTCTTTCGTTAGTTTTTCTGCACCAGGACTCTATTTAAAAAAAAAGTGAACCGACTTAGACTCGTATAGGATTGGGACTCTGGGCTTTATAAGCGCCAGAGCCGGCCCAAGTCGCCAGCCCGCCTCGCCCCAGCCGTCCGCAACCCTAGCTCCCGCCCCGCCCCCACTTCGCGCCGCCGCCTGCCGCCGCCGCCGCCGCACCTCCGCGCCGCCGCCGCCCCGCAACCCGCCGCCGCGCCGCCCGCCTCGCCCCGCCGGACCACCGTCGCCGGAGTTCGTCGTCGAGGTATATCGTTTTTTTAGAAACCGACCAGTTTAGTAAAACCATATATTTGTTTTTTTAGATTAGATCGGTTCGGTTTTTCGTCGATTTAGTTATTTAGCGGACGTTCGTCCGTACGTTCGTTTTAACGAACGGTTTTCGTTAGTTAGCCGCAGACAGCGAACGTTCGTTCGTTAGCCTATTCGTCCGTTTTCTTTTTGGGGTATTTATCCGTGATTATTCTGATCGCGATTTCTGCCCTAATCTTGTTTTTCGTTTTTCTTTTCGCTCGAGAGTCGGAATCAGGTGATTCAAAATCCCAGATCTTCATCTCAACGCCCTCTTTACGTTTAATCAACTTGAACAAGATTTTGGCTACTGTAAAATTTGACTTTAGACCAATTAGTAACCGGAGCTCGTTTCTTTTGCAGTTTGAGTTTCATTGCTTCTATTGAGTTGATCCTTTTTGCAAATTGGAGTTCTTAAGTTGAACTTTCTGGTTAGATCTCTTATTTGAGTTTTACCCGTGCATTAGTTAAGTACTTATTGTGTGCTTGTTTGATTGCGATAGAGTACCCGGAGTGCGCTGGTTGCTACTTTGAGTCTCTAGGTTTTGCGGATCATCAGCAAGGCAAGTAACACTTTGATCATACTTTCCAATTACCCAGTTTTCATTGCATTAGTCCAACCCTCACACATTGCATGAGTAGGATCAGTTAACTTGTGGGATTGGGAAGTAGATTGAGGTAGTACCTATTACCTGCATTACATTCAAACCTTTGGGAGTTACTTCTACGTTTGCTGTTAGGACATGCTATGCTCGTAGACGTGGTTTGGGTTTGAGTGAAATCCATGATAGATGCGAGTTTATTAATTAATGGTTAAACTTAAGTTGGCAACTTTAACACACATCTGGGTGGATTGAGGCATCTGGTTATTCCAGTGATTGCCTGTTTTTCTTTTGGACCGCCACCCAGGCTCAAAGGGATCATGAGATATTTCATACTAGAAACTTCCGTGTGCAGCCACATGCCAATATGGGCTCTGGCATAGTTGAGTAAGTTGTGGGAAACCTTTCGATGATGGGCTAGCAGATGTAGTGGGTTTTGTAGGTGTACCGGCCTATCTATCTGGTTAAGGGGACCTCTTCGGAAAGATTGTGTCTCGGTCATCCGTTTCTCAAACACCATGCAGTGCGAGAAACCAAACGGAGGCGATCGAGTCTTGTGGGGAAAAGTGCACAAACCTCTGCAGAGCGTACAAACTGATCATGATTAGCCGTGTCCCCGGTTACAGACGTCTTGAGTATCTAGTACTTGGATTATCATGTGAATCTCATCATGTTACTTTAATTAATTTTGTTGGGTTTAATGATTTTTAATTGGGGTTGAGAGGATGTCTATCTTCTCAACGATGTTTCAACTACCATGATAGTTAATTAAAATCTATTCCTTTGAAGTAGGGAAAAATTGGCTTTACGCAAAAACTTAACCATAGAGCTTTCCACCAGCCATATTGCATATAGTATAGTTTTACTTTCATTGCATTCTCTTGTGTTACCTTGCCAGCATATTCCATGTGCTGACCCGTTTTCGGGCTGCAAGTTTCATGTTGCAGACTTTTCAGACGACGAGTAAGGTGCCTTTTTAGGTCATGGTTCTATACTCAGTGATGCCGTTGGAGTTGATGGACTCACTTATCTTCCAAGCCTTCCGCTGTTATCGTGTTAGATGGCCTTCAGCCATATTTAATGTAATAAGTTCATCGTTGGACTATCGATGTACTAAGTGTGTGATTGCCACTCTGTTATAAATCCTTCAAGTACTATGCGTGTTAGCATTACTGATCCAGTGATGACACTGATGCACAGAGATCAGACTGTTTGAGGTCTGGTCGCTACAAGATGGTATCAGAGCACACGCTGACTGTAGGACACGACCACTAAGCTAAAGCCTTAGAGCACTATTCACTCTTCTCTTTCTGACTCCTCATCTTTTCTACTCTTTAGGATGGTGGATGCAAAGAACAAGTTCATGCAACCGGATGATGATACACCATTTGGACGACACCTGAAGGAAGTCACATGATATCTAAACATTGGACTACCAAGTTTCATCGGAACCTACAATGCCACTCTACCTGAGGAGGAGCGTTGGATGATTCAAGCCCAAGTTCCAGGAAGGACGTTTGCACCCGTCACCTCACTCATAGCATTTTCGTTTAATGCACCTACATGGAACCTAGGCAGGAGCATGGCAGCCCACATTGCTATGGGAAGGATTGGAGAAGTCTACAAGCGGGAGCTAAAGGACACCATCTACTAGATTTGTGGACGCCGAGATGAGAATTGGGATATGATGAGCACCCGGAAGGATAGATCCATTGCAGCCTTCATTCAGGAGTTGAACCACCACATTCGTCGCCAGGAGCACCAGATGTGTGCAGGGATGATGGATTTGAAGAAAGCACTAAATAGGAATTTGGAGCTAGAAGAAGAACTCAAGTCTACACGCGACGGATACGAGGAGGAGATGCTAATACTTGTGGAGAAGAATGATGACTTGACACGGAAGTTAGGGATACTCATGGGAGAAGAAGACGAGGAAGAAGAACCCAAGGAGATTCCACCAGAGGACTATATCATCATAGATGACACATATTCGGAAGCTGAGGATAGCAAGGACGAAGACTATGAAGATGAAGCTGGAGCAGATATCATGGAATCCTCTGCCGATCAATATTTTTAGATGACCACCCTGTGACTAGTAGTTACTTCCATATATTAGTTTTAGAGCACTTTTGTAATGATAGTTAGATTTGTAAGACCTTGCTTGAAATTGATTGGTGTGATATGATTGTGTGTTAGTCTCATGTGCATATGGGTAGTGATTTTCCCTTAGACCCCTTTTCTATTCTAATCTCTTCCCTCTACACCCATCAGATGCCTCCAAGACGTGAATTTGAGTTTCCCCCTGAGCTCACCCAGTTGATCCAGCAGCAGAACACCCTGATGCAACTTCTTGTCCAGAACACTCAGAACAACAACAACAACAACAACAACAACAACAACAACAACAAGAACAACAACAACAACAACAACAACCACAACCCTCCACCACCACCACCCGTGGACAACCTGACACGTTTCTTAAGGTTGCAACCACCCGTGTTTGCTAGCAGCATCGAACCAATAGTGGCTGATGACTGGCTACACAAGATTGGAAGGGATTTGACCACCGCCAATTGCTCGGATGCTGAGAAGGTGCGATTTGCCGCGCACTAGTTGTCTGGACCAGCCGCAGCATGGTGGGAGAATTACACAGCCACTTATCCCGTAGCCAATGTGACTTGGGATCAGTTCCAACAAGCTTTTCATACCGCGCATGTCTCAACTGGAGCCATGAGTATGAAGAAGCAGGAGTTTCGCAATTTGCGCCAAGGCAACCGTACTGTGGCCCAGTACGTGGATGAGTTTAGTACCCTATCTCGTTATGCCCCAGATGATGTGGCCACATATGCCGCTAAGCAGGAGAGGTTCATGGAAGGGCTGAATGATGAGATGAGTGTACAGTTGATGGTGGCAACTTTCAATAACTACCAGGAGCTAGTGATCGTGCCCTAATGATTGAAAGGAAGCATCAACAGATTGACAGTCCCAAGAGGAAGTATGGGCAAGGAAGGTATAATTCTGGAGCTCAGCAGAAGCCCCGTTTTACCCCTAAAACGGTAGGATAGTTTCAGCATACCCATGGAGGAGGTAGCTCGCACAATCACAATGGCACCAAGAATGGAAATGGAAATGGGAATGGAGCAAATGGTAACCAGAGCCGCCCTACACCGTCCACACCCACCAAGAGGGATTTCAGCCATGTCACTTGTTACAAGTGCGGGAAGAATGCACATTATGCCAATGAATGCCCAGAAGCTAAGAATGGGAACGGCAATGGAAGCGCCGCAAAGAAGCCCAACCCGTTCAGCAAAGGACAAGTGAACCACGTGACCGTGGAGGAGGTAGAAGAGCAACCAGATGCTGTTGTCGGTAAGTTTTTGGTTAAGACATTTACCGCAATAGTTCTTTTCGATACTGGTGCCTCGCATTCATATATTTCAAGGGGATTCGTAAATAGACATAGGATGTCCACCCGAGTTCTTAAGACCCCTATGTTAGTAAGTTCACCTGGAGCAGATTATACGGCACACCAAGGATGTTTTCACACGCCATTGATCATAGGACGCCATACTTTCCCATCTGACCTAATAGTCCTGGAGTCACAAGGATTGGATGTGATATTAGGTATGGATTGGCTATCGAAGTATGGAGGTAACATTGACTGTGCCAGTAAGTCAATTTTGCTCACCACCCCGGAGGGAAAAAGGATTAAGTATGTATCTATGCATTCGCCTATAAGGACTCAAGTACATTCTCTCACAGGAGTTATTCAGGAGGAAGTGCCAGTAGTGAAGGATTATCCGGATGTGTTTCCAGAGGAGTTACCTGGCATGCCACCGAATAGAGATATAGAGTTTTTGATTGAACTTTTGCCAGGCACCGGGCCAATTTCTTAAAGACCATATAGGATGCCCGCAAAGGATTTGGAGGAAATTAAGAAACAAATTAGGGAGTTACTGGATAAAGGATTCATACGCCCAGGTTCTTCGCCTTGGGGTTCGCCAGTACTTTTAGTGGAGAAGAAGGATGGATCGTTAAGAATGGTTGTTGATTACCGAGGGCTGAACAAAGTAACGATCAAGAACAAGTACCCATTGCCGATGGTCAATGATCTGTTCGATAGATTGCAAGGAGCTAAGATATTTTCCAAGATCGATCTGCGATCAGGGTACCATCAATTGAAGATCCGAGAGCAGGATATACCTAAGACGGCCTTTACCACTAGGTATGGGTTGTACTAGTATACCGTTATGTCGTTTGGTCTGACGAACGCACCGGCATACTTTATGAACCTAATAAACAAAGTGTTTATGGAGCATTTGGATAAGTTCGTCGTAGTGTTCATAGATGATATACTGATCTTCTCGAAGGATAAAGAGGAGCATGCAGAGCACTTGCGATTGGTATTGGAGAAGCTCAGAGAACATCAATTATATGCCAAGTTTAGCAAATGCGAGTTTTGGTTGAAGGAAGTCGTATTTCTCGGACACGTTATATCTGGAGAAGGAATAGCAGCAGATTCCGCCAAGGTGGACACTGTGACCCATTGGGAAGCACCAACAACAGTTGGAGAGATCCAGAGTTTTCTTGGACTTGCAGGATACTACCGGAGGTTTATTGAGAATTTCTCGAGGCTTGCAAAGCCAATGATGAAGTTGTTAAAGAAGGACACCAAGTTCAGCTGGACAGAAGAATGTGAGGCGAGTTTCCAGGAATTAAAGAAAAGGTTGGTCTCATCCCTTGTGTTGATTTTGCCAGATCAACATAAGGATTATGAGGTGTACTGCGACGCTTCACGTTGAGGACTTGGAGCAGTTCTTATGCAGGAAGGAAGAGTGGTTTCGTATGCTTCACGACAACTGAAACCTCATGAGCTGAACTATGCCACCCACGATTTGGAGTTAGCAGCCGTAGTGCATGCATTGAAGACGTGGACACATTCTTATTGGAAACCATTGTGAAGTATATATGGATCACAAGAGTTTGAAGTATATATTCACTCAGAAGGAGTTGAATCTTAGGCAAAGGGGATGGCTGGAACTCATTAAGGATTATGACATGAGATTGCATTATCATCCCGGAAAAGCTAACGTAGTAGCCGATGCGCTAAGCCGTAAGAGCCATGTCAATACCCTAATGATGGAGGAATTTCCAAAGGAGTTGGCCGAGAACCTACGAGAACTACGTTTGGAGATAGTTCCGAGAGGCTATGTAGCAACACTAGAAATCCAGTCTACTCTGATGGATAAAACCAGAGAAGCTCAGAAAACTGACAAGGAGGTTGTCGCTATAAAGGAGAGGATGAGCGAAGGAAGAGCTAAAGGTTTTTGTGAGGATGAACACCACACGTTATGGTTGAGGACCGCGTGTATGTGCCTAATGACCCGGAGATCAGGAAGTTGATTCTACAGGAGGCCCATGATTCACCATACTCGATTCACCCAGGGAATACTAAGATGTATTTGGATTTGAAGGACATTTTCTTGTGGACCGGTATGAAAAAAGATATCGCGGAGTATGTAGCAGTTTTCGATGTATGTCAGAGAGTAAAGGCAGAACATCAGAAGCCCACAGGATTATTACAACCTATGCCGATACCCGAATGGAAGTGGGAGAAGCTTGGCATGGATTTTATCACCGGATTGCCCAGGACCAAAATAGGATATGATTCAATCTGGGTAGTAGTAGACCGTTTGACGAAGGTAGCCCACTTTATCCCTGTGAAAACCACCTATACCAGTGCAGAGTTGGCAAAGATATACATGACCAGAATTGTATGTCTGCATGGAGTTTCGAGGAGCATCGTATCAGATAGAGGAACCCAGTTTACCTCAAGGTTCTGGAATTAGTTACATGAAACTTTGGGTACCAGACTAGAGTTTAGCACAGCTTTTCACCCACAGACAGATGGACAGACTAAAAGAGTCAATCAGATTTTGGAGGATATGCTGAGAGCCTGTGCATTAGACTACGGATCTAGTTGGGATGACAACTTTCCCTACGCGGAGTTCTCATACAACAACAGTTACCAAGCTAGTTTGAAGATGGCACCGTTCGAAGCATTGTATGGAAGGAGATGTAGAACACTGTTGTCGTGGGACGAAGTTGGAGATCGGCAGTTGTTTGGACAAGACTTAATCAAAGAGTCTGAGGAGAAGGTGAAGTTGATTCGAGATAGACTAAAGGTAGCTCAGTCCAGGCAGAAGAGTTATGTAGACTCGAAGCGCAAGGAGATAGCCTATGAGATCGGAGACAGAGCATACTTGAGAGTATCGCCTCTGCGAGGAGTTAAACGTTTTGGAGTTAAAGGGAAGTTAGCCCCGAGATTTGTGGGACCTTACCGTGTTTTGGAACGCATGGGAGAGGTTGCCTATAAGTTGGAGTTGCCGGAGGGATTGTCAGGAGTGCACGACGTGTTTCACGTTTCGAAGCTTAAGAAGTGCCATGCGGAGATGGCCGATATACCGCTTAGAGACACGGTACCCCTGGAAGCAATTCAGTTGGACAGTGATCTGACTTACGAGGAGAAGCCTGTTAAGATTCTCGAATTTTCGAGCAGAGTCACCCGCAGTAAGGTTATCAAGTTTTGCAAAGTTCAGTGGAGTCACCACACCGAGGAAGAAGCCACCTGGGAACGAGAAGACGATCTACGCAAGGACCACCCACACCTGTTTTCTAGCCAAGTCGAATCTCGAGGGCGAGATTCATTCTAAGGGGGGTAGGTTTGTAACATCCCAAATTTTCAATTTGGAATGTTATACATAGATCATATTGAATTTCATGATTTTTGCATTTTTTTTTTGTTTGTGGCGTTCCTCGAAATTCTAAGCAACTCAAGGACCTACGGAGAGAGTTGGGAATTTTACCGTTTTCGTATTTGAGTTCGCTCGAATACCGGTACAAGGACAGTGTGATTCTAATTATTTTTCTCTCCTAAAAATATTTCTAAATACAAAATATGAGCGGAGATAATATGACTTCTCCAAAATAACATAAATATTGGAGGAAAAATGTTAAAATCACTTTTGGAATTTTTCTGGATTTATTTGCGAATTTATTTTCATAGGAAAAATGCGCGTTCTTCAAAATTTCATTTAGGTCCGGGAAAATGTTCATTTTGTCCTAAATATTATTAGAGGACGGTGAAAATTTATTTTGGGATTTTTGGAGTCCGTTTAGTATTAATTTCGTTAGTTTTTCTTCGCCAGGACTCTATTTAAAAAAAAGTGAACCGACTTAGACTCGTATAGGATTGGGACTCTGGGCTTTATAAGCGCCAGAGCCGGCCCAAGTCGCCAGCCCGCCTCGCCCCAGCCACCCGCAACCCTAGCGCCCGCCCCACCGCCACTTCGAGTCGCCGCCGCCTACCGCCGCGTGCCGCCGCCGCCTGCCGCCGCGTGCCGCCGACGCCGCCGCTGCTACCGCCGCCGCCCCGCCGCCGCACCACCGCGCCGCCGCCGCACCTCCGCGTCGCCGCCGCCCTGCAACCCGCAGCCGCGCCTCCCGCCTCGCCCCGCCAGACCACCCCGCCGGCGGACCGCCGTCGCCGGAGTTCGTTGTCGAGGTATATCGTTTTTTTAGAAACCGATCAGTTTAGTAAAACCATAGATTTGTTTTTTTAGATTAGATCGGTTATGTTTTTCGTCGGTTTAGTTATTTAGCGGACGTTCGTCCGTACGTTCGTTTTAACGAATGGTTTTCGTCAGTTAGCCGCAGACAGCGAACGTTCGTTCGTTAGCCTGTTCGTCCGTTTTCTTTTTCGGGGTATTTATCCGCGATTATTCCGATCGCGATTTCTGCCCTGATCTTGTTTTTCATTTTTCTTTTCGCTCGAGAGTCGGAATCTGGTGATTCAAAATCCCAGATCTTCGTCTCGACGACCTCTTTACGTTTAATCAACTTGAACAAGATTTTGGCTACTGTAAAATTTGACTTTAGACCAATTAGTAACCGGAGCTCGTTTCTTTTGCAGTTTGAGTTTCGTTGCTTCTTTTGAGTTGATTCTTTTTTGCAAACCGGAGTTCTTAAGTTGAACTTTCTGGTTAGATCTCTTATTTGAGTTTTACTCATGCATTAGTTAAGTACTTATTGTGTGCTTGTTTGATTGCGATAGAGTACCCGGAGTGCGCCGCTTGCTACTTTGAGTCTCTAGGTTTTGCGGATCATCAGCAAGGCAAGTAACACTTTGATCATACATTCCAATTACCCAGTTTTCATTGCATTAGTCCAACCCTCACACATTGCATGAGTAGGATCAAGTAACTTGTGGGATTGGGAAGTAGATTGAGGTAGTACCTATTACCTGCATTACATTCAAACCTTTGGGAGTTACTTCTATGTTTGCTGTTAGGTCATGCTATGCTCGTAGACGTGGTTTGGGTTTGAGTGAAATCCATGACAGATGTGTGTTTATTAATTAATGGTTCAACTCAAGGTGGCAACTTTAACACACATCTGGGTGGATTGAGGCATCTGGTTATTCCAGTGATTGCCTGTTTTTCTTTTGGACCGCCACCCAGGCTCAAAGGGATCATGAGATTTTTCATACTAGAAACTTCCGTGTGCAGCCACATGCCAATATGGGCTCTGGCATAGTTGAGTAAGTTGTGGGAAACCTTTCCATGATGGGCTAGCAGATGTAGTGGGTTTTGTAGGTGTACCGGCCTATCTATCTGGTTAAGGGGACCTCTGCGGAAAGACTGTGTTTCGGTCATCCGTTTCTCAAACACCATGCAGTGCGAGAAACCAAACGGAGGCGATCGAGTCTTGTGGGGAAAAGTGCACAAACCTCTGCAGAGTGTACAAACTGATCATGATTAGCCGTGTCCCCGGTTACGGACGTCTTGAGTATCTAGTACTTGGATTATCATGTGAATCTCATCATGTTACTTTAATTAATTTTGTTGGGTTTAATGATTTTTAATTGGGGTTGAGAGGATGTCTATCTTCTCAACGATGTTTCAACTACCATGATAGTTAATTAAAATCTATTCCTTTGAAGTAGGGAAAAATTGGCTTTAAGCAAAAACTTAACCATAGTGCTTTCCACCAGCCATATTGCATATAGTATAGTTTTACTTTCATTGCATTCTCTTGTGTTACCTTGCCAGCATGTTCCATGTGCTGACCCGTTTTCGGCTGCAACATTTCTTGTTGCAGACTTTTCAGACGACGAGTAAGGTGCCTTTTTAGGTCGTGGTTCTATACTCAGTGATGCCGTTGGAGTTGATGGACTCACTTATCTTCCAAGCCTTCCGCTGTTATCGTGTTAGATGGCCTTCAGCCATATTTAATGTAATAAGTTCGTCGTTGGACTATCGATGTACTAAGTGTGTGATTGCCACTCTGTTATAAATCTTTCAAGTACTGTGTGTGTCAGCATTACTGATCCAAGGATGACACTGATGCAGAGAGATCAGACTGTTTGAGGTCTGGTCGCTACAACAGACAGTAGTCCCTGATGCTTTGTTTGATTCTGAACAAAATCGGACAAAGGATCCATGTTATAGCATCTAACAGAGCTAAACTGTGTTATGTGTTTGAACATGCTTCACTAGTAGCGGCATCTGCCCAGGCCGCAGAGGTTTCCGAGCTCAATCGGGGCCGCAGAGGTTTCCGAGCTCAATCGGAAGCTTCAACTAGCTGATGAGGAGCTCGACCTAGTCAACAAGCATTTTGATGAAACACAAGGTATGTAGATTTTCGAAAAATTGAGATGTCAAAAGGTCATATGTTTGATCTGTGTGAGTGTGAACTCATTGTGCTATATAATTTATGCAACAGTTGACGCAGCTGAGGTCAAGGCCCTAAAGGGCAAGCTCGCAAAGGCCAAGGAAGAGGCCCAGGTGAGCAAAGCAGCCGCTGACAAAGCGTCTGCCAACCTGAAGGCCGAACATGCCGTGCGTCAACAGCATGAGTCGCTGGTGGCCGAAGTCGAAGAAGAACTGCGAGATGCCATTCTCAAGTGTGAGGCATTGGAGCAGTAGACTTCGGAGCAAGCATCCGAACTCAACACGGCAGTCAGTGCTGCCAAGGAGGCGCGGAGTGAATCGCGCAGCACTCATGAGGAGATCAAACAAGCCTGGCAGATAGCAACTAGTAAGACATTTCTCTTGCAGAGTATCTTCGGAGGTTAGAGGTATCTTGCGTTGACGCAATTATGGAGTTCTCTGGGCGTGTTTGCGGATCTCCCGAGGAGCATTGCCGCCGCCGCCCAATTCTTCCAAGCCCAGGAGGGGAACAACACGGAGAAGCTGTTCTGGTCGCTATTTCTTGCATCACAACGTCCAGTACCTCTAAACGACCAGATGAAGCAGATGGTCGAGCTGCACAACATGGCGGGTACGGCCATGAAGGACTTGATAGTGTGGCTATGGCCCGCTGATCCAATCCCAAGTAGCTACTTTGGGTTGGTGAAACAACTCATCGACACGAGTCCGTGGGTCGACACTGTATAGAAGGTGCACGAATGGCCTTCACCCGCGTCAAGATGCACTGGGCGAAGATGAAGGCCGCTGAGATAGCGACTACTGGCCTGCCAGAGGGCAAGGATCATCGGAAGCCGGAAAGGTACTTCGGTGATGTCCTAGAAGGAGCCTGCATTGTAGAGGGCCAGTGCTCAAAGGATGTAATCTTTGAGTAATTGTATTTGGATTGTAAAGACTAAGCTTATGAACCAATGTATATATAATTTTGCGCTTTTGTACTGTAAGTGACTTTTCCTTGTGTGCGGCTGTTTGTTTATATCTGAAAGTTTCTAGTCATCGTCTTCAACCCCCATGTAGATACTACAGGGGTGTTCGGTAATGCGCGTGAACACTCTTTATCCAATGTCTTGGTCCATAAAGGAGGTGCCCGTGGAGTGAACCAGGCAATTAGACTATGTGGCTTTAATTCTTTCACTTAGCCATAGGATCTTGACTTGTGGGGTTAAGTACTAGCCCCTAGTGCGTGTGCGGCTTCCCGAACTATGGTGCCTACTTTACGCGGCTGGGCGAAGACCAAACCCTCGTATAACACGGAGTAGATCACTATCGGTCATAGTATAACACTAGGTCACCGAATCACTGACCAGCTCTAGCTTCATCATGACAATTAGTTTTCGGCTTTCTCTACCGAGGTACTTGACCGGACAAACCAGAAGTACAGTCTCAACAGTTCTCCCTTTATTACCTTAGCCGAACAATGCGGAACATAAGGTGGTAAGCACAGGAGCCGAGCAACCCAACTATAGACCCAAGACTTGATTCGGAGCTGATGCATATAATGCAATATCCGGGACGCCGAACAGTTCCCTAGAGGTGTTCGGACTTGGAGGTGTGCCAGGCCGAATACAACCCCTAGTATTAAGTCCAGGTATTAAGGCACATGTGACAATCTGACGTGGGGAGGTGGTAATAAAATGAACTCCAAGCGAATCAGAACCAAACTGCTTCTTTTATATCCCGTTTAATACGGCGAGCTGTGTGGTTACAGATAATGCCAATAACATCTTTAGGCATTTTACATGCCAATAGAAGAAAAGGAACTAAAAAAGAAAGAAAAGGTTTACACAGAGCCTGGATCTAACGAAGAAAAGGAAATTTCGACGGGGGGGCTTGCTGCACGTCTGCGCCGTTTTCTCCTTTGTGATGTGTCCTTGAAGAGGGGAGTTATGATGGCCGCCTGAAAAAAGGAAAAAGAACTCTAGAAAAGAATGTCCTGCACAGCCGTAGAAAAGGTGGGTTCTTGTAATGAACCTTTAAAAGAAAATGTATTTTAGAGTCCGAATAGGGTCAAGCCAAACTATGGACTATCTTTATGCAGTGTGCCCCCGACGCCGCCCAAGCTATTTTAAGGGCGTAATTGTGTACATAAGGTACATATGCTACTACCTTGTGGGGCAGTCGACAGGGCCGTAGCTGCTAATCGAGCTCAGGTTCTTCCGAGCTGCCGCATTGTAATGCTGGCCGGACACGTTTAGCAGTGTCCGTGGTCTTGACGACCGATGAACTGTTCGGCTTGAATAAGCCGCTTTGGACCTCGGCTGCTAGGGCCACAGTGGCTTCCTCTATACAGAGGGAGCGCTCCATGTTTCCATTGACCGTGATTACGCCGCATGGTCTAGGCATTTTGAGCTATAAGTAAGCATAATGCGGGACCACATTAAAGCTGGCGAAGGTTGTTCTTCCGAGTAGTGCATGATAGCCACTTAGGAAAGGAGCGATGTCGAAGATTAACTCTTCGCTTCGAAAGTTATCGGGAGAGCCGAATACGACCTCCAGTGTTAATGAGCCCGTGCAGCGGGCCTCTACGCCAGGTATTACTCCTTTGGGCCTCATTCATTTCATAGGATTTGCATATCATAGGAATAGGAAATGTATAGGAATAGAGTGCCCAGTCTAGCTTAATCCTAGAGGAAGCAAAATCCTCAGGAATAAAGAATAGAGAGCATTCGGTTTACATCACAGGAGAAAGTACATGAATCTACTAGTCATTGGCTCATTTATTTATTACTAGTTGCTCAACTAGCCGTTAGCTCAAATGCAGCAACTAGCCGTTAGCTCAAGACGCAAGTGCATAAATGGCCTTCTTCTCTCCATTTCCTTCCCCTGTCTACTCTTTTCTTCTTCTCTTGATGCAAATCAATCATCAGCTTGCTCTTTTCTTCTTCTCTTCATCATGTGTCATTTTCTAGAGAAGCTTTACTCGACAGTGCAAGTTGTCATTTGCTAGAGAAACAAGGTTAGTACTTGTCCATCTTGTGCAAAAAAAATCATTCTTCAGTCGACCATAAGTCAAGATTTTTTATTCTCTTCTATTGATTTTTCAGCATCAGACAGACTTATTAACAACTCTACACCATGTATTCAAGTTACCAACAAAGATCAGGGAGCGATGATGAGTTCATTCATTTTGTTCTCCCTACTTTAGGAGATACATCACAATCATCTACTAGTAGGAGACCAATGCATACATCAAAGCTTACAGGTGGTTCTCGTGTTCATGAGATCTTAACAGGACATGGAAGTTTATGCAAAAGGATTTTCCGCATGGAGGTTCCTGTTTTTCAGGAACTAGTCAATAAATTTCGTGACAAAGGGTATCTAGCTGATACAACATATCATTCAGTAGAAGAGGAAGTTGCTATATTTTTGTATGGAGTGGCAAAAAATGCAACCAATGAAAGGCTTCAAGATTGGTTTCAGCATAGCCCAGATACAATACATCGACATTTTAAAAGAGTGCTTGAAGCAATCACAAATCTCACAGCTATCTACATACGTCCACCTTCTCTACACCCACATCCAGTATTGAGAAAACCAAAGTTTTACCTCTTTTTTAAGGTATCACCGAGTCTTAAATTACTCAAATTCATAACTAGGTATGAACTAGATACAAATTTATAACAGGGATGTGTCTTGTTTTTTGCAGAATTGTATTTGTGCTATAGATGGTACCCACATCCCTATGAAGCTTCCACTGGATCAGCAAGGGCCATGCAGAAATAGGAAGCAAACAATCTCGCAAAATGCTATGGTTGCTTGCGATTTTGATTTGAAGTTTGTGCATATACATCCTGGTTGGGAGGGATCAACTTCAGATGCAAGAGTTTTACATGATGCATTTAATCATGGTTTTGAGGTGCCTGATGGTAAATTTTATCTCGTAGATGCTGGTTATGCAAACACACCACAATTACTTTTTCCATACCGTGGTACTAGGTATCATTTAAATGAATAAGGAAGAGTTCATCAAAGGCCACAAAATTACAAGGAACTATTTAATCTACGGCATGCTCAACTCCGGAATCATATTGAGAGAATTATCGGCATATGGAAAATGAGATTTCCTATACTGAAAGTTGCTTCACATTATCCAAAAGAAAAACAGGTCGACATAACTGTTGCATGTGCTGTCCTACATAACTTCATACGCCTACACAATGGAGATATGACTTGGCCTAGTGATGCTACCATGGATATTGATCAGGAGCAGATTATTGATGTGCCAAATGGAGACCATAACTATCATGCTGCCATACATGCTTTCAATTACACAAGGGAAGCAGGGAATCAAATGCGAGATAATATAGCACATCATATGTGGGCGCAGTATGTATCACATAGAAGGTAGACCTAGACAAGGCTTGCAAGTTGTATCAACATCCATGTACCGGGATATTAAATTTCTACTTCATTATATTTTTTTATCCCATCCCTTAGCATAGGTGCAGACACATATTCAAGAATACAACATACTGGACTTCACGAACTACCAAAATATATATGCTAACCATGCTACATTACCAAAATATATGCTAACCATGCCACATGACCAAAATATGCTAACCAGCAGATGACGCCACGGGATGTTAGTTCTATTTCGGGTTGCTACGTGCAATCTCCCTTTTAATCCAAGCCAATCATAGTTCATTAGTTGAAAATGACAAGAAAACTTCCCTATTTTTTTGCTTGGAAGATATCTGATGCCATCCGAATGTCACTCATTTGTAGTCCCTCTAAATCTTTAAGCTTTGTAATGCACTTTTTAATGCTATATGGATCATCTGTTTTTTCTCCTCAATAGCTGCTTTCTTCTGCTCAATAGCTACAAATCGTTCTATTTCTTCCTGCTTCAACTTCATATATCGCTTGTGAAATCCATATGGAGGTTCAACAATGCTTCTCTTCTGTTTTTTTTGCTAGGCTTCTCTGTAGGTGCTTGTGTGGAGATTGGTGTGGTTTTCATTTGTTGCAAAGGTGTTGCTGAATGTTGAGCAGCATCCACATTTATATCCTCAATATCTCCTTCAGTAGGAAAATGGAAACCAAATTCCCCTGCACCTTGTAAAGTAGGTGATGGCATCTGATAAGAATTAGGATCTTCGTCAACATAATTCACCACATTATTTTCCTTGCTTTCATAATAGTCCATACCTCGACGAGTCCTACCTTCAACATAACGACCTATATATCATGTTACACGAAAAAAATTAGTGTGCCATCATGAAAAATATGAGTAAAGCATGATGTAAAAAAAACAAATAAGACTATCTACTAACCTTCATAGAGCGAGGGCAATTCATCATAGCATGGGAGAGACCTATCTCGCCATTGGAGGGCATCCTTGCTGTTCTTGTGAGCAGCAAATGCAGCCCAAACACTCGCTTGTGCATCTACCATCATTCTATCTTTATCCCATCCAAAGCCACTTTCGGCTATCAAATATTTTACACTTTGATAAGCTTTTTTCAAATCTTGCTCCTGTTGCTTTACTTGGTTAACATTAAATGACATGCTAAACTTGGTATTCAGTTGAGAAGTAATACTTGTCCATGCTTCCTTGCTCCATGCATTGTGTGTTTGATAACCAGGCACATCATGATCTTTCAAGAGCTGAATAAGAGACAACTTCATTTCACGACTCCATTTAGCTCTCGAAGAGGGCCTTATGGTACCTAAAGCAGATAAAAATTTGCTCAATTTCAGTTATACTAGTCCCATCAAGAAATTAGCAACACCTAGGACTTATGTGCTTGGTTTGCAGTACCAAATTATCAATCCAAGTTACTGAAAGTTGGTGAATTACCTATATGCTGAAAAGGCAACGAAGTCCATCGATTAGCTTCAGTATCATTGAGTCCTTGTGACTATGAACAAGGGCCTACTTGCTCATAGTTCTGGTGATTAGCCATCTGCAATAGGACAAATAATTCAACAGTGAAGAAATTTGTTAGAATATAAACATAGGCAAACTTAGCTAGCTAGCTTCTTCGTACATGCTAGTCTCCCAATAATCAATCAACCTACTTCCAAGCACGAGTGTGTTGCTATGGCCAAAAGCCATTGACCAATCACTACAAGAACTAAATCAATAAGCGTGGTTGATCTGTATAGTAAATTGCAAAAAGATTACTTAGATTAATTAATAAATAAGCGTGAAAGCATGTTGCCGGATCGATTCAAAGATTTCTATGATCTGATAGGATGTGGCCAGATCGATTCATGAGGTTTCTATAAACTGATGGGATGTCGCCAGATCGATTCATCATCAACTAAATTACAAAAGAGCCCTCAATCTAACAAATACATGAGGCAGATTAATTTCTAGTTACTCTCGAACCAACATACGAGTGAAGCGAACAAGCAGCCGACGAAGACGTGAGGGCTGCGGCCGGTAGGATTATTTGCGTGTAGGGAGGAGAGTAGATCCAGAGGAGATGGATGCGGCTGACCACTTGCCGCTGCCGCTCGCCTTCTACACCGCTCGCTTGCCGCCTCTGCTTCTATGCCAGTTCTTTTCCCTTCTTATTTATCGCCCGGACTGGAGATCGCTATTCTTTTTACCACAGGGAGCAGAGGGTGGCGCGCCGCTTCGCGCGCTCTTTTCGCGCCAGGATTTTTACCGAGAGGTCTGACTGGATGGTAGGAATCCTATGGAATATGGTAGATAGGAATACAATCCTCAGGATTTTGTAATCTAAATTCCTGTGAACCGAATGACCAGTACAGGAAAAAATCATGAGGTCGAAAATCCTGTAAAAATCCTTTAAGAAACGAATGAGGCCTTGAAGGTAGTGCTGCTGGGCTTAATCCTTGATGGGTCTATCCCTATCTTGCGGAGAGTGTCTTGATATATCAAATTTAGACTAATGCCACCGTCCATAAGGATTCGAGTAAAATGGTATCCATCAATTATAGGATCGAGTACTAGGGCCGCCGAACCTCCGCGACAGATACTGGTTGGGTGATCCCTGCAATCAAAGGTGATCGGGCAAGCCGGCCATGGGTTGAATTTGGGGGTGAGAGGCTCTACGTCATAAACGTCCCTGAGTGCGCGCTTGCGCTCCCTCTTGGGGATATGGGTGGTGTAGATCATATTCATGGTTTTTACCTCCGATGGGAATTTCTTCTGTCCCCCAGTGTTCGGCTGGCGAGGTTCATCCTCGTCCTCGCTTGGAGGTCCTTTCCCCTTGTGTTCAACATTTAACTTGCCAGCCTGCTTGATTACCCAACAATTTCGGTTGGTGTGATTTTGCAGGCTTGTCAGGGGTGCCATGAATCTGGCAAGGCCTCTCTAGTATTTTGTACGGGCTAGATGGACTGTCTCTGTTGCCTTTGAATGGCTTCTTCCATTGACCAGGCTTGGAGCCACAAAATTCGGCGTTTACTGTCGTGTCCTGTGTCTCTGGTATTGTTTCGATGTTTGTTCTTATTGCGTCGTGGCTAGCTGTTGCCATCCCTGACTTCAGAAGTGCCAGGGTCGCTGGTGATATTGCTGCTATGAGCTAGCCAGCTATCTTCACCCGCGCAAAAGCGGGTCATGAGTGTAGTAAGGGTTGCCATTGTCCTCGGCTTCTCTTGGCCGAGGTGTCTTGCCAGCCACTCATCCCGGACACTATGTTTGAATGCCGCTAAGGCCTCGGCGTCCAGGCAGTCGACAATTTGGTTCCTTTTAGTTAGGAACCAGTTCCAAAGCTTACAGGCTGACTCCCCAGGTTGCTGGATTATGTGAGTTAGATCATTAGCATCCGGGGGCCGTACATAAGTCCCCTGAAAGTTAGCCCTAAAAGCATCCTCTAAATCTTACCAGCTTCCAATGGAGTTCTCTTGGAGGCTGTTCAACCAGTGCCGAGCTGGCCCTTTCAGCTTGAGAGGTAAGTATTTGATGGCGTGGAGGTCATATCTGCGAGCCATGCGGATGTGAAGAATAAAGTATTCTATCCATTCACCAGGGTCCGTCGTTCCATCATATGCCTCGATGTTTACGGGTTTAAACCCTTCTGGAAATTGATGATCCATCACCTCATCAGTAAAGCATAGAGGGTGTGCAGCACCCCTGTATTGCGCAACATTGTGGATGTGTTCGGTGTTGGTTTCGAACTTGATTGTGCCCAGCATATTTGGCTTGGTAGCCGCCATATCGCGCGGGAGCGCGTTCTCTTGATCCGTAGTTGATCTGGCCTGAGCAGGTTTTTTATTCAGGTCCTGACGTAAATCATACTTATGGCCCTGAGCCGCTGTATCCATTTCTTTAAGGTAAGGAGGTGCGGGCTGGTGTACGACATTGCTTGCCGCTTTGTCCTGTCCACGAGGTGGTCGATCCGGTTGATCGGCCTGATCATACTTCGGTGGAATTAGCGTAAGGGCCTCATCGTTGAATTGGGGCAGCACTTTGCATTTAGGATAGCTCTTTGTTTGGCGCTCACGACCGTATCTTTCTTCAGCGTCTAGCACTTCGTTCCATCTGTCATTGAGCGTATCCTGTTCAGCCCGAAGCTGTTGTTGCTGTTTTTTCAAGCTCCTTGCTGTAGCAATGAGCTGTTGTTGAAAGCATTTTTGTTCGAGGGGTTCTTTTGGGACGATAAATTTTTCGTCTCCTAGGCTGACGTCCTCTTCGGAGACAGGTTCATAATTGCTACCTTCGGAATCGTCGTGATCGGTGAGTTGTTCAGGGCTGTGTTCGCCATCTTCCCGCTCGTCCTGCTCCACCGCTGGCTCTACGAGGTCATCGACTTCCTCTGGATATTCATTGTATCTGGTGCTGGTGTTACTTTCCTTTCCTCGACGCGATCGTGAGCGGCGTTTTTGACATCGACGTTTAGGAGGTTCATCAATGGCCTTATGCTGCTCTGGATCTTTATCGCCATCGTCTTCTTCTCATTGGGTGTATCCACCATGTACACATCGTAGGTAGAAGTGTTCGTCCATCGCCCGGTCACGGGCGGGTTTGTACCTAGATCGGCTTCGACATCGTGGTCCATCCCATCGATGTCTTCGGAAGCATAGTCTAGTAGGTCGGTTAGGTCTTCGACCGTAGCTACCAAGTGGGTGGTGGGTGGGAAGCAAAATTCCCTGTCCTCAGTCCCCACTTCAAACTGGGCATAGTTTCGCTGGAAATCCTTTGTTAGAGCGAGAGATTGCAGCAAGTCCAGCGCCTCGTTTAAGAGCGAGAGCTGGGTAGGCATTTGTGGGTCTGCGGGGCTAGGCTCGATGACAGCCACTCTGTTGAGCCCGGAGAGTGCGGATCCCGCAAGTCTGGAATTTGTAGTTTGAGATGAGTCCGACATTCCAGCGGCAGGGAGGATCCTGCTCAATTTTGGGTCAGTGAGCGGCTCGACAGCCGCTAAGTCCGCGGTTTCCATGGCGCGGTTGAACTTCCCGTCTTCGGATAATCTAGGTCTAGGGCCAGAGTCGTCACAGGTGTTGACCCCTCGATGGGATCCTATGACAGATCTAAGGTTTCTTCATCCTGTAGGCAGGGGGCAGCCGCCATGGGTGTGAATCCATCGAAGATCAAGTCTCCACGGACGTCAGCAACATAGTTCAAGCTTCAAAACCCGATTTGATGACCAGGGGCGTAGCTGTCGACCTGCTCGAGGTGGCCATATGTGTTGGCATGAAGCACGAAGCCGCCGAACACAAAGAGCTGGCCAGGGAGGAAAATCCCCTCGGGGGTGGCGCCGTCATTGATGACGAAGCGGACCATCAATCCTTCTATCGACGAGACAGTGCAACTCAATGAAAGCACCAATGTCGGTGTCAAAACCGGTAGATCTCGGGTAGGGAGTCCCGAACTCTGCGTCTGAGGATCGATGGTAACAGGAGACTGGGGACACAATCGAGGTAATACCCTACTTCCTGGTTGAATGATCTTGATGAGTATAGGGTTACAAGAGTTGATCTACCTCAAGATTGTAATGGCTAAACCCTAGAAGTCTAGCATAGGATGTTGTGATTCTGTCGCTATGAACTAAACCCTCCGGTTTATATATGCACCAGAGGGACCTAGGGTTGTAGATGATCATCTTGCAGAGGGAGGAAAAATATTACACCCCGACTCTAAACTTGCTATTTTACACACATGGGAGTCCTATCCGGATATGGGGGGATTATTCTTTAGCAATAATCTTCATGGCCCACCAGTCCGGCCCATAACAAGTAATCCGGCCACCCGAGGACCCCTTAATCCAGGACTTGCTCAGCTAATGCATAGTGAGCTCAAGTAGCCGACGACAGTGATGTTATTTCCCTTGGTTGTGATTTGTTACAATATATCTTTCTTAATTAAAAAATGGCAAGCCATTTGCCTTGTTTCAAACAAAATATGGCAGTCACAACCGAGTTGAAACCCAGTGTGGGTACCCCGACTCATAAGTCGTGATCACCGAATGCACGTGTATAGTGATCCAGAGGTCAATGCTCACTGAACACACAGAAATTGAATAACAAGAGTCTTACATCCATACATACCATGCTACACACATTGTGACGACTATGGTCAAGTCTTGAGTATAATTCATCGCAGCGGAAATCTTCGTCGACATCTTGACCCCATGCCATCTGCCTTAACCCTACATGCATTCTGACTGGGAAGTGTCCTAGCTCGCACGATCGTCACCAAAGAAATCTTCTTCATACACCTGTTCTTTCATGCCTGGCCAATAAAATAACCAGTGGCAAGCCAATGAGTACTTTGAATGTACTCACAAGCAACCCAAGTGTGATGACGGAATAATTATGCAAGGCTTTACTACTAAATTGGCATTTTTGCGTAAGTCTAGTTTTTCATATGCAAGTATGATCAACATATATCAAGAACATGCATGCGTCTGCAACAAGTATCAGGAGGTTACATACATCAATATCGAGAAAGAGTTATAAACAACTCATGCTCAAGCTCATCATGACTTCCTCAAGAATCACATCATCAATATCACCGAACTGTGTTGTTTTCCTCAGACACACACGAGGTTTCGCAAACAATGGACGTA
Source organism: Secale cereale (assembly GCA_902687465.1). Classification (NCBI taxonomy): domain Eukaryota; kingdom Viridiplantae; phylum Streptophyta; class Magnoliopsida; order Poales; family Poaceae; genus Secale; species Secale cereale. The sequence continues at coordinate 495,500,646 of LR738710.1, forward strand.
GCCCAAGAGCGGTTACCCAACTGTCCTTGACCGTGGACACGGCTATTCGAATAGTTTTACACTCTGCAGAGGTTGCACACTTTACCCACAAGATCCAGGGAACTTTCGTGTCATCCACAACCCGCGGTACCTCAAGTACCTGGGGTAAGCACCCGATCACTATCTTTCCCTAGATGACACTAACATATAGCCCACGCGATTGGTAGCAACCCCCGTGCCCAACATTTCACATCTTAAAATTGTGGAGCCTAGCTCCCATATTCATCACATACCACTGGCACAGGGTACCAACGGTGTGTCCGGTGCCCTGTGAAAACAGTCATGGCTGCGTATCCAAGCACGGCCCCGTCCCGAGAGTGACCTCGTGTCACCCTCGTCACTAGTAATGCAGGCACCATGCTAGTATCGGCCCAGGTAATCAATAATGCCCTTTCCCATATAAAGGTAGAGCGGTTGCGCATGTAAGGTTGGAATAACGGTCGCAACTTAAATCAATCCATTTTGAAAACCACACACACATTTGCCTCGGTACACCACTTCATCATCAAGTGGTTACCCAACTCATCATCTCCCTTGGGCATAAGTGAAACCTGACGGGGTTTTCGAAAAGTCTTTTGAAAGTACTCTGCCTCCGTCACCATGCATATTCCCGTCGCACTTGCGTAGCCACTACTATAGCAAGATACCTACTCCCACCCGCATAACCCTCATAGGAAGGTAGGCTCATGCTTGATGCAAGTTTCAATAGGAAAGTAACAAAGGTACCAACCAAAGTGGTCACCATCTCAACATGATTCTGATGCATTGATAATAAGGTGCTATAAGACATGCATAAAAAGGGTTTCTCAAACATGGTCAAAGGGTTGCTTGCCTTGTTCATCAGGGTCTTCAAAGCTTCTGGTCCATCTCCAGGTACTCCGTATACTTCGTCAACTAATGTCGAAAATAATCACAATAAGCAACACAACAAGGCAAAACTAAAAGTTCTCTAAAAATATGAGTTGGACTTTTCTAGGATACCTTTGGTCATATGAGGAATGAGGAATGACCAAAATGGTTTCACTGGAATTTGATCAATGGATATCTCTGAATGTTTCAATATGATGGAATCAAGGGATTTGTGGATTTGCAAGAAGTGTACAGAAGAATTATTTTGAAAAATTACCAAAGGCACCCATCTAACAAGGAATAATTTTAGAAGCATCTAGGAGTTGGTTTTACTGGATTTGGAGTTCAAATGAATTCCCTAGGGATTGGCAAAGTTGGCTATACATGGATAAATATACCAATATTTGATGTGGTACAAAAAGCATTGGGAAAAATGTTCAAAAACTAAGTTAGGAACATATAATTATCTAGGAATTTGAATCATTCCATTTGGATCAATTTTGAGCCCTCTGTGATTTTCTAAAGTTTATCACAGAAAAAGGGAAAGTGGGATTTCATAAATATTTGTGAAGGAAATGGTTCTAAAAAAATGTGCAAGTAGCACCATGTGATATAGCATGATTTATGGATTCACTAGAAATTTGAATCATCAAATTTGGAGGTCTAATGAATTATTTAAGGATTTTACAAGTTGTCTGGGAAAAATAAAAAGGGAAACAGAAATCAACCTTATAATGCGCACTAGGCGGAGCCCAGCTAAGCAGCGCCTACTGAGCTCAGCCCAGTGACTCAGCGGCACGAGGGAGGTGGTGACGCCGAATGCGCATTTCAGGTGGGCACTACCACTTCAGAGAGGCGGAGTCTGGCGGGTGCGCTTCCACTTATCGAGGGTGGGGGCACGTGTCAGTTGCTCCCACTGCCGCCCCGTGGCACTTACAGGCGGGGCCCGCTTGGCGGGTTCGACGTCCTCCCCCCGCCCAATGTAGAGGAGGAGGCAGGGGAGATGCCAGGGTCGACAGCCAGCGGCATCGGTCACCGTTGGACGCGTCGGGGGCACGGGCATGCTCGAGGGGCGGCGCCTCACCCGCTCCGCCTGCCAGCATGTCCAGGGGAGGATAGAGGCATGCGGAGCCACGGCTATGGCGGAGATCAGCATTGGTGACGTTGGGCAGAGGTGCTGCAATCGCGGAGGGGACGAACGGAGGCTCGACAAATCCCCATGGGGCCTCGGGGTGGTGGTGAGGGAGTACTGGTGTAGGTAAGGGAGAGAGAGAGGGGCCGAGGTGCCCGAATTTTGGCGGCGGCCGGTGGGGAAGCTCCGGCCATAAGAGAGGTTGGAGGGGATAGGAGGAGGTGTCGGTTGGCCTAGGAGACATACGGGAGGGAGAGGGGGTAAATGGAGCAGAGAGGGGGCTCGGGGGTGACTTTATAAAGGCCAGCCGAAGCTCACCGTGGTCTCATGCACCGGTGAGGACACGGGTGATGCCAGAGGTGACAGAGGCTGGGGAAACTGAGTCTAGTTTTGTTTGTGGAGATGGTCCACGACCAGGGGAAGGGAGAGAAGGAGCGGGGAGGTGCCAGAGGGGGTTGCGTGTGTGAAGCCGCTCACTGGAGCTCGTAGGCGGCTGGCGCACGTGCGAGAGAAACAACAGGAGGGAGAAGGAGGGGAGCAGACCGCGTAGCGTGTCGTGGACATCGAGGCGACCTCGAGAGACACGAGGGGGAGGCCCTAGGTCGTCGGGCAGAGGGCCGCTACAGTGCGCGAGCGCACTGTAGCGTGGTCCAAAGTTCCCATTTGGCATGCCACTGCATGCCCACGCGCTCTGGGTGTGTCCCTCCTTGTCTACTAGCTGCTGGGGCATATGGAGATGCTCTTGGTAGCTTAGGTACTAAGGGATAGGTAGGGAGGTAAAAGAGAGGGGGGAAAAGAGATGCTGCCATGGCTGTCCAGAGAGGAAGAGTGAGGTTTTCACCCACCAATTATTGGTCCATGGCCTTGAAAAACTTACTAGAGGTAGAAGGTAATCAGGGTCATATGTGGTAAGAATTTGAGGTAAAGTGGAACAATGAAAGGGGTCAAAACAGTTGTTTTGGTAAAATGCCAGAAGGTGTTTGATGTAAGTTTGGGCAAGTAAATGAAGTCGAAATGACATGCGACTTAACAGGATGAAATGGTACATGAAAATAGGGTGTTCCACCAAGTTTGAGCTCATTTGAAGAAACTTGCCAATGTAACTTTGGTAAACCCTAGAAATCAACAGAAATGGCTTTTCCAAGATTTAGTCATGCAAATCATCCATCCTTGATGTACCACTTGGTTTTTTGTCATCATTTGGGGTTGTGATCATGTCCACAAAAAATTGAGGTCACAAGTAAAAAGTTGGTAATGTAGAGTTGTTCAATGTTGGATCTGGCCAGAAAGGGTTTGGGGGCACTTTTGGTCAAGTTATCCTTCTCCAAAACTTGTGCCATTTGGTCCAGATGCATAATTAGACCATTTTAGCATGTGCACCAAGTTTGAGATAATTTGGACATGTTTGGCAATGTAAAGTTGCTCAAACTTCAAAATGGACAAAAATGGTTTTGAGGGGGTTTGATGATGTTTTCTTGATCTTCAAGGCACGAGTCTCTGCAAAATCATCAAATATGTCATATGTGACATGCTAGAATTTTCTTGGAATTAATAAAGAACATTTCCTTTGTAAATATTTCAAAAGCTTGAAATATCCAGAAAGGATTTTTGAGGGATGTGACCAGTATTTTGAATATGACCATGTGTTGAAACTCATATATATGAACAATATATGTCCTTTGAGCTTCCCTAAATTTTCTCAAATATTTTTGAAACAATAAAATAATTTTAACCTATTAAAGACCATTTCTGACCTAAAGAAAAAGCCTTTAAATAAAATAGCACAATAACTTTGAAACAAATATTTTTGTGGTTTTTGGGAGTCCTATATCTAATAGGATTCAAGTATAATTTTTGAAAGATTTTTCACACCCTTAACTAAGTACTTGTAGTTCAAGTCTCAATTCAGGGGTTTTTGGGAAACCTAGTTTAGAAAATGCTTTTTGGCCAAAATATTTTTGTAAGAAAATACTATTATGTACTATACACATAGCATGATCATTGGGCAAAGTTTTGGACCAAGGAGAGGGAGTACAAGAGTAGGAGGATTTATTTGACGTTTAGAGCACTTGCAAACAACAAACAAAAACCAAATCAAGCAAAGCCCCAAACACTCAAAAGTATTTGTCAAACCACATTTTTTGCGTGATTATTAGCTTAAGTGTCGTGGCATGGAAAATAGGGTGTGACACCCAGATTACAAACTGTACAAAAGCACGAGGGTTAATTGTTCATCAGGTTTAGACAAAACCCCGACTGAACATGTATGGCAATAACATCTAACCCAACCACTGTTTTTTGCAGTCACAAACAAATGGGTTGCTCTGATCCATAAAATTAACATCCTGTGCCAAAATGTTAATTGGCATATGACGACAAGTTGTTGTAAATAGAAGCCGAGCACGTTTAGAAGCCCATTTGTCGACCTGAAACTTCTTTTTTTGCTGTTCAACATATCCATCTATGAGGAATTTCTTGTTAAAAAACTTAAGCCTCATGGACCATAGTAACCCCGCATTCAATGGGAAGAATGTGACGAAGTTTCTATTTGCCTAATTGGATGCATAACCTTCCATCGTATCAAACGAATGTCATGAGAACTGAGAAAATCCCGATGCTTATTATGCCACCGATTGGTTATATGTTTTGCTCCATGTGTTGCTGCCTACGTAGACATGAAGATTGAAAACATTTAAGGTCTAAAAAAGAGTATGTCAATAGAGCGATAGCCGGACGGTAATTCTAGTACAATATATATGGGCTTTCAATGTGCATGAAATAATCACCTTTATATAAAAATTCTCCAAACATGGAAAGCCTCGCAACAAGCCAATAATTGTGTCCAGATCAATACTAAACATTCCGATATATAAGATCTTGATGGAATCCAACACAATTGGTAGGCTATCAATGGACGAACTCTTCATTGAGCATATAACATAATATTAGTATCCAAAGTGTACTCCAAGATGATATAAAATTTATGCGCACAAATGAAAAATGCAACTTGTGATTACAAAAGTGTAGATGATAATATACAGTACCTGAATAAATGTGGAGCCAAACACCATGTTGTGATGTACAAACGGATCATGAATTACACCCAAGGCCTCAAGTTTAGGCGCAGAGACGCCAGTTATTTGCGAAAGTTTATAACAATCATCAAGGAGCAACCTTTCAAGTGAAGGGGGATCTTCGATGATGAGTTGTTGGTTGGGGAACGTAGTATTTCAAAAAAAATCATACGATCACGCAAGATCTATCTAGGAGAAGAATAGCAACGAGCGGGGAGAGTGTGTCCACGTACCCTCGTAGAACGAAAGCGGAAGTGTTTGGTAACACGGTCGATGTAGTCGAACGTCTTCGCGATCCAACCGATCAAGCACCGAATGTACGACACATCTGCAATCTGCACACGTTCAGCTTGGTGTCGTCCCTCGAACTCTTGATCTAGTTGAGGTCGAGGGATAGTTTTGTTATCATGATGGCGTGGTAACGGTGTTGATGAAGTTACCAACGCAGGGCTTCGCCTAAGCACTGCGACAATATGGCTGAGGTGTGTAACAATGGAGGGGGCACCGCACACGGCTAAAACAATTGTCAACTTGTGTGTACTAGGGTGCCCCCTGCTCCCGTATATAAAGGAGCAAGGGGAGGCCGGTCGGCCCCTACAGGCACTGTTGGGGAACGTTGCATGGAAAACAAAAATTTTTCTCTACGTTCACCAAGATCAATCTAGGAGATGCAACTACGAGGGGAGAGTAGGATCCACATACCCTTGTAGATCGCTAAGCGGAAGCGTTAAGAACGCGGTTGATGGAGTCGTACTCGCCGCGATTCAGATCGCTGAAGATCCTAGCACCGAAGCAACAGTGCCTCCGCGTTCTTCACACGTACGGCTCAGGGACGTCTCCTCCTTCTTGATCCAGCAAGGGGTGGAGGAGAGGTTGATGGAGAGACCGGCAGCACGACGGCGTGGTGGTGATGGTGGAGGATGATTCCAGCAGGGCTTCGCCTAAGCACCGCGGGAGACGAAGATGTTATGGGAGAGGGAGGGCAGCACCGAGGCACAAACGTGTGTTGGCTGCCCTCCCTCTACCTCTCTATATATAGGGGGAAGGAGGAGAGGGGGGCGCCCTAGGGTTTCCCCTAGGGGGGCCGGCGGCCAGGGCAGAGGGGGGGCGGCGGCCAAGGGCTGCGCCAGGCCCTAGGGTTTCCCCCCCTAGGTGCCTTGCCCCCCAAGCTAGGGGGTGCGGCTGCCCTAGGAGGGTCCAGCCCCCCATGCGCCATAGGAGAGGGCCCAGGGGGGGCGCACAGCCCTATGAGGGCTGTGGTGTCCCCCCTTTGTGGCCCATTAGGCCCAGAACCACTTCCGGGACCCCCGAAACCCTTTTCGGTAATCCGCCGATTTCCCGATGCTCCCCGGAACACTTCCGGACTCCGAAACCTTTCATCCTATATATCAATCTTCGTCTCCGGACCATTCCGGAGACCCTCGTCATGTCCAGGATCTCATCCGGGACTCCGAACAACCTTCGGTAACCATGCACTGTTCTCACTAACAACCCTAGCGTCACCGAACCTTAAGTGTGTAGACCCTGCGGGTTCGGAAACCATGTAGACATGACCGAGACACTCCCAGGTCAATAACCAATAGCGGGATCTGGATACCCATATTGGTTCCCACATGTTTCTCGATGATCTCATCGGATGAACCACGATGTCAAGGATTCAGGCAATCCCGTATACAGTTCCCTTTGTCTCGTCGGTATGTTACTTGCCCGAGATTCGATCGTCGGTATCTCTATACCTAGTTCAATCTCGTTACCGGCAAGTCTCTTTACTCGTTACCGTAATACATAATCCCGTGACCAACTACTTAGTCACTTTGAGCTCATTGAGATGACGTATTACCGAGTGGGCCCGGAGATACCTCTCCGTCACACGGAGTGACAAATCCAGTCTCGATCCATGTCAACTCAACATACACCCTCGGAGATACCTGTAGAGTACCTTTATAGTCACCCAGTTACGTTGTGACGTTTGGTACACACAAAGCACTCCTACGGTGTCAGTGAGTTACATGACCTCATGGTCATAGGAACTTATACTTGACATGCAGAAAACTATAGCGATAACTGACACGATCAAAAGCTATGTTTAACGTTTGGGTCTCGTCCATCACATCATTCTCCTAATGATGTGATCCCGTTATCAAATGACAACTCATGTCTATGACCTGGAAACCGTGGTCATCTTTGATCAACGAGCTAGTTCTGTAGAGGCTCACTAGGGACACAAAGTCTGTCTATTCATCCACACATGTATTTGAGTTTCCAGTCAATACAATTATAGCATGGATAATAAACGATTATCATGAACAAGGAAATATAATAATAACTCTTTTATTATTGGCTCTAGGGCATATTTCCAATAGTCTCCCACTTGCACTAGAGTCAATAATCTAGCATTACAAGGTAATGAATCTAACACCCATAGAGTCTTGGTGTTGATCGTGCTTAGCCCGTGGAAGAGGCTTAGTCAACGGATCTGCAACATTCAAATCCGTGTGTACTTTGCAAATATTTATGTCCTCCTCCTTGACCGAATCGCGGATGGAATTGAAGCGTCGCTTTATGTGTCTGGTCCTCTTGTGAAACCTTGGTTCCTTGGCTAGAGCAATGGCACCAGTGTTGTCACAGAACAGAGTCATTGGGTTCAGTGCACTAGGCACAACTCCAAGATCTGTCATGAACTCCTTCATCCAGACACCTTCCTTTGCCGCCTCCGAGGCAGCTATATACTCCGCTTCACATGTAGAATCAGCTACCACGCTCTGCTTGGAACTGCACCAGCTTACCGCTCCCCCGTTGAGAATATATACGTATCCGGTTTGAGACTTAGAGTCATCCGGATCAGTGTCAAAGCTTGCATCGACGTAACCCTTTACGACGAGCTCTTGATCACCTCCATAAACGAGAAACATATCCCTAGTCCTTTTCAGGTATTTTAGGATATTCTTGACCGCTGTCCAGTGATCCATACCAGGATTACTTTGAAACCTTCCGGCCATACTTATGGCAAGGCTGACATCTGGTCTTGTGCACAGCATTGCATACATGATAGAGCCTATGGCTGAAGCATAGGGGACGACACTCATCTTTTCTCTATCTTCCGCAGTCACTGGGCACTGAGTCTTACTCAACTTTGTACCTTGCAATACCGGCAAGAACCCCTTCTTGGATTGATCCATTTTGAACTTCTTCAAAACTTTATCAAGGTATGTGCTTTGTGAAAGTCCTATCAAGCGTCTTGATCTATCTCTATAGATCTTGATGCCCAATATGAAAGCAGCTTCACCGAGATCTTTCATTGAAAAACTCTTGTTCAAATACCCCTTCACGCTATCCAAAAATTCTATATTGTTTCCAATCAGCAATATGTCATCCACATATAATATCAGAAACGCTATAGAGCTCCCACTCACTTTCTTGTAAATACAAGCTTCATTGTAAACTTGTATAAACCCAAACGCTTTGATCACCTCATCAAAGCGAAGATTCCAACTCCGAGATGCCTGCACCAGCCCATAAATGGAACGCTGGAGCCTGCATACTTTGTCAGCATTCTCTGGATCGACAAAACCTTCTGGTTGCATCATATACAACTCTTCCTTAAGAAAACCGTTAAGGAATGCTGTTTTGACATCCATCTGCCAAATTTCATAATCGAAATATGCAGCTATTGCTAACATGATTCGGACGGATTTAAGCATCGCTACGGGTGAGAAAGTCTCATCGTAGTCAATCCCTTGAACTTGTGAAAAACCCTTTGCCACAAGTCGAGCTTTATACACGGTGACATTACCGTCAGCGTCCGTCTTCCTCTTAAAAATCCATTTATTCTGAATGGCCTTCCGCCCTTCAGGTAATACTTCCAAAGTCCATACTTTGTTTTCATACATGGATCCCATCTCGGATTTCATGGCCTCTAACCATTTGTCGGAATCTGGGCCCACCATCGCTTCTCCATAGCTCGTAGGTTCACCGTTGTCTAGCAACATGACCTCCAAGACAGGGTTACCATACCACTCAGGTGCAGTGCGTACCCTTGTCGACCTACGAGGTTCTGTAGTAATTTGATCAGTAGCTTCTTGATCATCATCATTGGCTTCCTCTTCAACCTCTGCAGGCTCCACAAAAACATCTTTCTGTGCTGCGCTACTTTCTGGTTGAAGCAGAGGTTCAATAACCTCATCAAGTTCTACCTTCCTCCCACTCAATTCTTTCGAGAGAAACTCTTTCTCGAGAAAGGACCCGTTCTTAGCGACAAACACTTTGCCCTCGGATCTGAGATAGAAGGTGTACCCAACTGTTTCTTTTGGGTATCCTATGAAGACACATTTGTCCGCTTTGGGTTCGAGCTTTTCTGGCTGAAGCCTTTTGACATAAGCATCGCAACCCCAAACCTTGAGAAAAGACAACTTAGGTTTCTTACCAAACCACAGTTCATACGGTGTTGTCTCAACGGACTTAGATGGAGCCCTATTTAAAGTGAATGCAGCTGTCTCTAACGCATATCCCCAAAACGATAGTGGCAAATCGGCAAGAGACATCATAGAACGTACCATATCTAATAGGGTTCGATTACGACGTTCGGACACACCATTACGCTGTGGTGTTCCAGGTGGCGTCAACTGTGAAACAATTCCACATTTTCTTAAGTGATCACCAAACTCATAACTCAGATATTCTCCCCCTCGATCAGATCGTAGGAACTTGATCTTCTTGTTACGACGATTTTCAACTTCACTCTGAAATTGTTTGAACTTTTCAAAAGTTTCAGACTTATGCTTCATCAAGTAAATATACCCATATCTACTTAAGTCGTCAGTGAAGGTGAGAAAATAACGATATCCACCGCGCGCCGTTACACTCATCGGACCGCACACATCAGTATGTATGATTTCCAATAAGTCACTTGCCCGTTCCATTGTCCCTGAAAACGGGGTCCTTGTCATCTTGCCCATGAGGCACGGCTCGCACGTGTCAAGTGATTCAAAATCAAGAGACTCCAAAAGTCCATCAGCATGGAGCTTCCTCATGCGTTTCACGCCGATATGACCCAGACGGCAGTGCCACAAGAAAGTGGTATTATCATTATCAACTCTACATCTTTTGGCATCAATGTTATGAACATGTGTATCATCACTATCGAGATTCAACAAGAATAAACCCCTAACTTCGGGTGCATGACCATAAAAGATATTACTCATATAAATAGAACAACCATTATTCTCTGATTTAAATGAGTAACCGTCTCGCAATAAACAAGATCCAGATATAATGTTCATGCTTAACGCAGGCACTAAATAACAATTATTCAGGTTCATAACTAATCCCGATGGTAATCGAAGAGCGAGCGTGCCGACGGCGATCACATCAACCTTGGAACCATTTCCCACGCGCATCGTCACTTCGTCCTTCGCCAGCCTCCGTTTATTCCGCAGTTCCTGTTTAGAGTTGCAAATGTGAGCAACCGAACCGGTATCAAATACCCAGGCACTACAACGAGAGTTGGTAAGGTACACATCAATAACATGTATATCACATATACCTTTGTTGTTGTTGGCCCCCTTCTTGTCCGCCAGATACTTGGGGCAGTTCCGCTTCCAGTGGCCGTTCCCCTTGCAATAGAAACACTCAGTCTCTGGCTTGGGTCCAGCCTTTGGTTTCTTCACTGGATTAGCAACTGCTTTGCCACCCTTCTTAGAGTTACCCTTCTTGCCCTTGCCATTCTTCTTGAAACTGGTGGTTTTATTGACCATCAACACTTGATACTCCTTCTGGATGTCTGCCTCAGCGACTTTCAGCATCGAAAACAGCTCGGCGATGGTTTTGTTCATCCCTTGCATGTTATACTGCTGCACGAAGCTCTTGTAGCTAGGAGGGAGTGACTGGAGAATTCTGTCAATGATAGCCTCATCCGGGAACACAAGTCCCAGATCAGCTATGCGGGTATAGTACCCAGACATCTTCAGTAAGTGCTCACTGACAGACGAATTCTCCTCCATCTTGCAAGCAAAGAATTTATCGGTGGTCTCATACCTCTCGATCTTAGCATTCTTTTCAAAGATGAACTTCAACTCCTGGTACATCTCATATGCACCATGACGTTCAAAACGCCTTTGAAGTCCTCCTTCCAAGCCGTACAGCATGGCACACTGCACTATCGAATAGTCATCCGAACGTGTCTGCCAGACGTTCAAAACGTCTGCAGGGGCTGTAGGAGCGGGGGGGTCACCTAGCGGTGCATTTAGGACATAAACCTTTTGGGCAGCTGTGAGGATGATCCTCAGATTGCGGAGCCAGTCCACAAAGTTGCTCCCATCATCTTTCAGTTTAGCTTTCTCTAGGAACGCATTAAAATTCAGGGGAGCTACTGCGCGAGCCATCTACAACAAAAGATTTGCAAAGACATTTTAGACTATTGTTCATGATAAGTGAGTTACTACCTAATCAAATTATTTATAACTCCCACTCAAATTGACATCCCTCTGGTCATTCGAGTGTGACATGATCCAAATTCACCAACCCAAGTCCGATCATCACGTGAGATGAGGTGGTGTCAATGGTGAACATCAACATGTTGATCATATCTACTATATGACTCATGCTCGACCTTTCGGTCCTTCGTGTTCCGAGGCCATGTCTGTACATGCTAGGCTCGTCAAGTCTAACCCGAGTGTTCTGCATGTGCAAAACTGGCTTGCACCCGTTGTATGCGAACGTAGAGTCTATCACACCCGATCATCACGTGGTGCTTCGAAACGACGAACCTTCGCAACGGCGCACACTCGGGGGGAACACAATTTTATCTTGAAATTTTAGTGAAGGATCATCTTATAATGCTACCGTCGTCCTAAGCAAAATAAGATGCATAAAAGGATTAACATCACATGCAAATCATAAGTGACATGATATGGCCATCAACTCGTGCTTTTGATCTCCATCTCCAAAGCACCGGCATGATCTCCATCGTCACCGGCGCCACACCATGATCCCCATCATCATGATCTCCATCATCGTGTCGCCATCGGGGTTGTCGGCGCCCACCATGCTCTTACTACTATTGCTACCGTTTAGCGATAAAGTAAAGCATTACAAAGCGCTTAATGATTGACACGCAGGTCATACAAAAATTAAAGACAACCCTATGGCTCCTGCCGGTTGTCGTAAGCATCGACATGCAAGTCGATATTAACTATTACAACATGATCATCTCATACATCAAATATATATCATCATGTCATTGGCCATATCATATCACATACATACCCTGCAAAAACAAGTTAGACGTCCTCTAATTTGTTGTTGCATGTTTTACGTGGCTGCTATGGGTATCTAGCAAGAACGCTTCTTACCTACGCAAAGCCACAACGGTGATATTCAAGTTGCTATTTAACCTTCTACAAGGACCGCCTTGTTCTATTCCGATTCAACTAAGATAGGAGAGACAGACACCCGCCAGCCATCTTATGCAACAAAAGTCACATGTCTGTCGATGGAACCGGTCTCATGTACGTGGACATGTAAAGTTGGTCCGGGCCGCTTCATCCCATAATACCGCTGAATCAAGAAAGACTAAGGAGGGCAGCAATTTAAACATCAACGCCCACAAACCCTTTTGTGTTCTACTCGAGAAAGCATCTACGCAAGATCCTAGCTCATGATGCCACTGTTGGGGAACGTTGCATGGAAAACAAAAAATTTTCTCTACGTTCACCAAGATCAATCTAGGAGATGCAACTACGAGGGGAGAGTAGGATCCACATACCCTTGTAGATCGCTAAGCGGAAGCGTTAAGAACGCGGTCGATGGAGTCGTACTCGCCGCGATTCAGATCGCTGAAGATCCTAGCACCGAAGCAACGGTGCCTCCGCGTTCTTCACACGTACGGCTCGGGGACGTCTCCTCCTTCTTGATCCAGCAAGGGGTGGAGGAGAGGTTGATGGAGAGACCGGCAGCACGACGGCGTGGTGGTGATGGTGGAGGATGATTCCAGCAGGGCTTCGCCTAAGCACCGCGGGAGACGAAGATGTTATGGGAGAGGGAGGGCAGCACCGAGGCACAAACGTGTGTTGGCTGCCCTCCCTCTACCTCTCTATATATAGGGGGAAGGAGGAGAGGGGGGCGCCCTAGGGTTTCCCCTAGGGGGGCCGGCGGCCAGGGCAGAGGGGGGGCGGCGGCCAAGGGCTGCGCCAGGCCCTAGGGTTTCCCCCCCTAGGTGCCTTGCCCCCCAAGCCAGGGGGTGCGGCTGCCCTAGGAGGGTCCAGCCCCCCATGCGCCATAGGAGAGGGCCCAGGGGGGGCGCACAGCCCTATGAGGGCTGTGGTGTCCCCCCTTTGTGGCCCATTAGGCCCAGAACCACTTCCGGGACCCCCGAAACCCTTTTCGGTAATCCGCCGATTTCCCGATGCTCCCCGGAACACTTCCGGACTCCGAAACCTTTCATCCTATATATCAATCTTCGTCTCCGGACCATTCCGGAGACCCTCGTCATGTCCGAGATCTCATCCGGGACTCCGAACAACCTTCGGTAACCATGCACTGTTCTCACTAACAACCCTAGCGTCACCGAACCTTAAGTGTGTAGACCCTGCGGGTTCGGAAACCATGTAGACATGACCGAGACACTCCCAGGTCAATAACCAATAGCGGGATCTGGATACCCATATTGGTTCCCACATGTTTCTCGATGATCTCATCGGATGAACCACGATGTCAAGGATTCAGGCAATCCCGTATACAGTTCCCTTTGTCTCGTCGGTATGTTACTTGCCCGAGATTCGATCGTCGGTATCTCTATACCTAGTTCAATCTCGTTACCGGCAAGTCTCTTTACTCGTTACCGTAATACATAATCCCGTGACCAACTACTTAGTCACTTTGAGCTCATTGAGATGACGTATTACCGAGTGGGCCCGGAGATACCTCTCCGTCACACGGAGTGACAAATCCAGTCTCGATCCATGTTAACTCAACAGACACCCTCGGAGATACCTGTAGAGTCCCTTAATAGTCACCCAGTTACGTTGTGACGTTTGGTACACACAAAGCACTCCTACGGTGTCAGTGAGTTACATGACCTCATGGTCATAGGAACTTATACTTGACATGCAGAAAACTATAGCGATAACTGACACGATCAAAAGCTATGTTTAACGTTTGGGTCTCGTCCATCACATCATTCTCCTAATGATGTGATCCCGTTATCAAATGACAACTCATGTCTATGACCTGGAAACCGCAGTCATCTTTGATCAACGAGCTAGTTCTGTAGAGGCTCACTAGGGACACAAAGTATGTCTATTCATCCACACATGTATTTGAGTTTCCAGTCAATACAATTATAGCATGGATAATAAACGATTATCATGAACAAGGAAATATAATAATAACTCTTTTATTATTGCCTCTAGGGCATATTTCCAACAGGCACGCCCCAAGAGGGGGAGTCCTACTAGGAATAGGAATCCTATTCCTAGTAGGAGTCCACTAAGAGGGAGAGAGGGGGGATGAAGGAGAGGGAGAGGAAGAAGGAAAGGGGGGCGCCGCCCCCCTTCCTAGTCCAATTCGGACCCAAGGGGGATGGGGCACACGGCCTGCCCTAGCCACCCCTCTCTCTCCACTAAGGCCCATGTGGCCCATTAGTTCCCCCACGGGGTTCCGGTAACCCACCGTAACTCCGGGTTTTGTCCGAAACTTCTCCGGAACACTTCTGGTGTCCTAATATAGTCGTCCTATATATCAATCTTTATGTCTCGACCATTTGGAGACTCCTCGTCATGTCGGTGATCTCATCCGGGACTCTGAACAACCTTCGGTACATCAAAACACATAAACTCGTAATACCGAACGTCATCGAACGTTAAGCGTGTGGACCATACGGGTTCGAGAATTATGTAGACATGACCGAGACTCGTCTCCGGTCATTAACCAATAGCGGAACCTGGATGCTCATATTAGTTCCTACATATTCTACGAAGATCTTTATCGGTCAAACCGCATAACAACATACGTTGTTCCCTTTGTCATCGATATGTTACTTGCCCGAGATTCGATCGTCGGTATCATCATACCTAGTTCAATCTCATTATCGGCAAGTCTCTTTACTTGTTCCAGAATACATCATAGCGTGAATAACTCATTAGTCATTTGCTTGCAAGGCTTATTACGATGTGTATTACCAAGAGGGCCCAGAGATACCTCTCCAACATTCGGAGTGACAAATCCTATTCTCGATCTATGCCAACACCACAAACACCTTCAGAAACACCTGTGGAGCATCTTTATAATCACCCAGTTATGTTGTGACGTTTGATAGCACATAAGGTGTTCCTCCAATATTCAGCAGTTGCATAATCTCATAGTCAGAGGAACATGTATAATCATGAAGAAAGCAATAGCAGTAAAACTAAACGATCATAGTGCTAAGCTAAAGGATGGGTCTTGTCCATCACATCATTCTCATAATGATGTGACCCCGTTGATCAAATTACAACACATATATATGGTTAAGAAACATAACCATCTTTGATTAACGAGCTAGTCTAGTAGAGGCATACTAGGGACACTCTGATTTGTCTATGCATTCACACATATATTAAGTTTCCGGTCAATACAATTCTAGCATGAATAAAAGACATTTATCATGATATACAAGGAAATATGAATAACAACTTTATTATTACCTCTAGGGCATATTTCCTTCACTTTTTTCCTTCAAAATAGATTCCAATGCTTTTAATGTGAGGCGACTTTATTTGGAGACAATGGATACATATTTCTAATCTGAAAACAAGAAGCAAGCGCTCTAGGGTAGGGCAACCAGATTGGATTGTGTTGTGTAGTGAGGCCTCCGACAAATCAACCACCACAAGCGAAAGTCTTTTTAGCAGTGGGAGTTGAATCATTAGTACTAGATTGTCTGGTAGATGGCATCGGGCTATGGTGAGGGTGTGGAGAGAGCAGGAAAACCACGAGATGGACAAAGGTGGTATGGGCACAAATATAAAGAGTTCATATCGCAGCATATATTTTTCATAGTAATGGTAGAACTCAAGTTGCTGGAGTTTTTAGAATTCAGTGGATGTCAGCCACGCATCCACCATGTGGGGTATGGACATCAAGTAGCGTGTCGGGATGTAGAGGCATTGAACGGGCCCTGGTGGGAGGAAACAATGGCTCTGAGGAGATAAAATTCAAGAAGGAATTCAGGAAGGACAGATATCTGACGACAGTCGAGATTAAGAAGCATGATGCGCCAGAGAGTGCGCCACCAAGATGCGAGGACTTGTGTGCAGAAGTCATCCTTGGTGGGGAGAAGGGAGATGATCTCCCCAAGGATGTCGTCCGGGAGATCACTAATGCGGTCCACCGGAGATTCTACGGGTTCCTCAGATCCGGGTGGGGGGGGGGGCTTGCCGCTTCTCCTCGCGCTGTTGGATGTGGGATCTACAACTGGCATCGTCGCTAGCGAGAGCCTCATCTTCTTGGCGCTGGGGCCAGCCGACTCCATTTTCCTTGCGGGCGTCTTGCCGAGCTCATGAGTTTGAACAGAGTATCCAGAGACGAGCCTAGTGGCAGTGCGAGTGGGGAAGGAGCGTAGGGGTTTTCTGTAGGAGTGGAAGAAGAGGAGTAGGGGTTTTCTGTACGAATGAGGAAGAAGGTGAGTGGGGGTTTTGTGTACGAGTGAGGAAGATGGGGAGCGGGGGGAATTGGGGGACGACGGAAGGAGGAGAGTCCAGCGAGCTGCAGTATAAGTGGAAGCGAGGAGGAAGGAGGGTTTTTCTGGGATCGCCTCCTATTCAAGAAATATGGGCTTCTCCTCACAAAATACAAAAACAAATGGGCTTTAAGATGGATAGTCTTTTGTATCGGCCCAGGCGGATGCCCGTGTTTCGTACTGGAGGGCCTTAACACTATAGGTAGCCCATTAATTAGAGACGCTCTCCAGCTCTCCAACTTATTGTCCATTCGAAAGAAAATAAGAGATGCCTCCAGCTTAATTATGGCTCCTCATAGGTAACATTTGTCAACTTGAAAAAAAGTTATAGCTCCTTTTCGGGCCGGCTTGGCATCCACCAAATTAGAGGATGGTGTACTGCATGCAGACACTCACACTGGTCATAGCGCGGCAAAATGAGGGGTCAAATAACATGCCCACAATATACATAGATTGGAAAGGTTGACACGCTAGTCAACATTCACACTAAACTAAGCTTCACAAGATACGGTATGCATACTATCTAACATTCACAAGCACATAAGTTCAGCATGTTTACGCATCTAAATGATTCACAAGACTATAACCAAGACATAGCTATGAGAAGGTGTAGATATGGTATTACACCTAGATCAGATATGAACTCCTTCATCCAGACTCCTTCATTTGCTGCTTCCGAAGCAGCTATGTACTCCACTTCACACGTAGATCCTGCCACGACGCTCTCCTTGGAACTGCACCAACTGACAGCTCCACCATTCAAGAAAAATACATATCTGGTTTGTCACTTAGAGTCATCCGGATCAGTGTCAAAGCTCTAATCGACGTAACCGTTTACGACAAGCTCTTTGTCACCTCCATAAACAAGAAACATATCCTTTGTCCTTTTCAGGTACTTCGGGATGTTCTTGACCGCTGTCCAGTGGTCCACTCCTGGATTACTTTGGTACCTCCCTTCTAAACTGATAGCAAGGCACACATCAGGTCTGGTACACAACATTGCATACATGATAGATCCTATGTCCGAAGCATAGGGAATGACTTTCATTTTCTCTCTATCTTCTGCAGTGGTCGGGCATTGAGTCTTACTCAACTTCACACCTTGTAACACAGGCAAGAGCCCTTTCTTTGACCGATCCATTTTGAACTTCTTCAAAACTTTATCAAGGTATGTGCTTTTTGAAAGTCCAATTAAGCGTCTTGATCTATCTCTATAGATCTTGATACCCAATATATAAGCAGCTTCACCGAGGTCTTTCATTGAAAAATTCTTATTCAAGTATCCTTTTATGCCATACAGAAATTATATATCATTTACAATCAATAATATGGCATCCACATATAATATTAGAAATGCTATAGAGCTCCCATTCACTTTCTTGTAAATACAGGCTTCTCAAAAAGTCCGTATAAAACCATATGCTTTGATCACCTCATCAAAGCGTATATTCCAACTCCGAGATGCTTGCAGCAGTCCATAGATGGATCGCTAGAGCTTGCACACTTTTTTAGCAACTTTAGGATCGACAAAATCTTCTGGTCGCATCATATACAACTCTTCTTTGAAATGTCCATTAAGGAATGCAGTTTTGACATCCATTTGCTAGATTTCATAATCATAAAATGCGGCAGTTGCTAACATGATTCGAGCTAACTTAAGCATCGCTACGGGTGAGAATGTCTCATCGTAGTCAACTCCTTGAACTTGTCGAAAACCTTTCGCAACAAGTCAAGCTTTGTAGATAGTAACGTTACAATCGGCGTCAGCCTTCCTCTTAAAAATCCATTTATTTTCAATGGCTTGCCGATCATCGGGCAAGTCAACCAAAATCCACACTTTGTTCTCATACATGGATCCCATTTCAGATTTCATGGCCTCAAGCCATTTTGCGGAATCTGGGCTCATCATCGCTTCCTCATAGTTCGTAGGTTCATCATGTTCTAGTAATTAACATGACTTCCAGAACAGGGTTACCGTACCGCTCTGGTGTAGAACGTACTCTGGTTTACCTACGAGGTTCAGTAGTAACTTGATCTGAAGTTTCATGATCATCATCATTAGCTTCCTCACTGATTGGTGTAGGAATCACTGGAACTAGTTTCTATGATGTACTACTTTCCAATTCGGGAGAAGGTACAATTATCTCTTCAAGTTCTACTTTCCTCCCACTCACTTCTTTCGAGAGAAACTCCTTCTCTAGAAAGGATCCATTCTTTGCAATGAATATCTTGCCTTCGTATATGTGATAGAAGGTGTACCCAACAATTTCCTTTGGGTATCCTATGAAGATACATTTCTCCGACTTGGGTTCGAGCTTATCAGGTTAAAGCTTTTTCACATAAGCATCGCAGCCACAACCTTTAAGAAACAACAACTTGGGTTTCTTGCCAAACCACGGTTCATAAGGCGTCATTCTGTCTCTAAAGCATAACCCCAAAAAGATAGTGGTAAATCGGTAAGAGACATCATAGATTGCACCATATCTAATAAAGTACAGTTACGACGTTCGGACACACCATTACGCTGTGGTGTTTCAGGTGGGGTGAGTTGTGAAACTATTCCACATTGTTTGAAATGAAGGCCAAACTCATAACTCAAATATTCGCCTCCGCGATCAGAACATAGAAACTTTATTTTCTTGTTACGATGATTCTCTACTTCACTCTAAATTTCTTTGAACTTTTCAAATGTTTTAGACTTGTGTTTCGTCAACTAGATATACCCATATCTGCTCAAATCATCCGTGAAGGTCAGAAAATAACGATACCCGCCGCGAGCCTCAACACTCATTGGTCCGCATACATCAGTATGTATGATTTCCAATAAGTCAGTTGCTCGCTCCATTGTTCTGGAGAACGGAGTTTTAGTCATCTTGCCCATGAGGCATGGTTCGGAAGCACCAAGTGATTCATAATCAAGTGATTCCAAAAGTCCATCAGCATGGAGTTTCTTCATGCACTTTACAGCAATATGACCTAAACAGCAGTGCCACAAAGAAGTTGCACTATCATTATCAACTTTTCATCTTTTTGCTTCAATATTATGAATATGTGTATCACTACGATGGAGATCCAACAAAAATAGACCATTCATCAAGGGTGCATGACCATAAAAGATATTACTCATAGAAATAGAACAACTATTATTCTCTTATTTAAATGAATAACCATCTCGCAACAAACAAGATCCAGATATAATTTTCGTGCTCAACGTTGGCACCAAATAACAATTATTTAGGTCTAAAACAAATCCTGAAGGTAGATATAGAGGTAGCGTGCCGACGGCGATCACATCGACTTTGGAACCATTTCCCACGCGCATCGTCACCTCGTCCTTAGCTAATATTCATTTAATCTATAGCCCCTATTTCGAGTCACGAATATTAGCAACCGAATCAGTATCAAATACCCAGGTGCTACTATGAGCATTAGTAAGGTACACATCAATAACATGTATATCAAGTATACCTTTGTTCACTTTGCCATCTGTAGCGACCACGATTCCAATGAATCGAAGTGTCTGTGCTCAGTGTCATCCCTAGATAGGTATGCTAACACACGCAGTACTTGAGGATTTATAACAGAGTTTCAATCACACTTATTACATCGAAAAGTTCTCGAAGAGACAATATCCATTACATGAATATGGCTTAAGGCCATCTAAAATTAATATAATACAGAAGCTATGAAGAGTAGTTGAGTCCATCCAACTCCACGGCATACATTGAGTGCATGACAACGACCTATCGCACCTTAATCTTCGTCTGAAAACTCTGCAACATGATACGTTACAGCCATGTAGGTCAGCACATTCAATATGCTGGGAGGAACATACTGTAGCAAGAGAGATGAACAATGTCTACAACTGTATGCATATTTGGCTGGTGGAGGTTGTAAGGTTTTGTTTTGCATAAACCTAATTTTTCTCTACAACAAAGGAATACATTTTATTTACTACTCAGTTTAATTAAGCAATATTGAGAAATGGTTCCTCCATCTCAATCCCAAATTACCAAAGTCATTAATAACCCAACAAGTTAATTAGAGTGATGAGATCAGTCCATAATTCAAATACCAGGATGCTAAAGATGTCCATAACCGGGGACACGGCTACTCATGAATAGTTTGTACACTCTGTAGAGGTTTGCGCACTTTTCCCCACAAGACTCGATCGCCTTTGTTTAATTTCTCGCACTGCATGATGTTTGAGAACCGGATGACCGAGGCACAGTCTTTTAGAAGCATTTACTCTTTACCTTGGGCAGACCGGTACACCTACTTTCCCCTACATCTACTAGTCTACCACTGAAAGAGCTCACACAACATACTGAACTATGCTAGAGCCCATAATAGCTTGTGGCTAGACACGGAAGTTTCTAGGCATGAATGATATATGATCCCTTTGAGCTTGGGTGGCATTCCATATGATAATCACACGGGTCCTTCGGGATTTCCTAGGATAACACTGGATTCTCCAGGTGCCCTGCAACCAATCCACCTAGTGGTGTATTAAAGTTACCACCTTAAACATTCCATTAGTTGTTATTACACTCACAACTTTTATGAAAATCTCACATACCAATCAACATCTACAAGCATGGCTAAGCAATAAGTAACAAAGCGTATATTCCCTTGGGTTGATCTCAAGTCATTGGGTTCCTACCTCATGAACTACTAAGCAATACCACATGTGATCAAGTCCTACTCGTGCAATCTTTGAGGCTAGAACTAATGCAATAAAAACTGGCTATTGGAAAGTATGATCAATGTATGAACTTTCCTTGCTGACGATTGCTGAAACCTAGAGACTCGTAGTAGCATGGTTCGCACTCTGAAAATTCTATTGCAATCAAACAATAGCATACATAAGCAAACATGTAACGGAATCGAAGAACGAAACTCGAGAGACTTCAAAAACGAGCAAACGGCACTTGTAGCATAAAACAATTTCCAACAGTACCAAAATTGAGTGAATTTGACCTTATCGGAAAGTTTAGGTCAAGAGCTTCGATTTGCAAAAAGAATGAAATCAAACAGAGTTATGAAACTCAAGATATGATCAAACGAAGTTCAAATTCAAAACTGGTTGAATTCAAATTTTAAAACTTTCAAAAAACATGTTTGAGTTGATTATCCAGACAGAGGGGATTATAACAAAAACGTGGGACTGATCGGTAAAAAGTAACGATCATTTAAAGATCAGGGACTGATCGGTACAACTTTAAATTGCGAATAGGTCCTAGACGAGAAATAAGAGAAAAAGAAAAATCTAAAATCTAAACATTTGTTTTCTCAAACTAAACAGCGAACGTTCGCTATTTAGTAAAACCTAAAAAACCAATCTAGGTTTTCTAAACAACCTGATCTTGGGTTTAAAAAAACCGAAAGAAAACCACAAAAATGATGGTTTTACCTCACAGATCGGATCAGTCGCGTCGTGGCGACTGCGGGGCTCCGGCGGCTTCGGCCGGCGGCGGCGGGCAGCAGCGTCGGGCGGCGAGGGGTGGCGGGCGGCGGCGGCTGCGTGAGGGAGGGGTGACGTGCAGCGGCAGCAATAGTGGCGGCGGCGGCGGGCGGCGGGCGGCGCAGGCGGCGGGGCGGCTTACGACGGTGGTGGGTGGCTCGAGGGGGCGGCCGGGGCGGCTATTTAAAGGGGCCCGGGGGGTGGCCGACTTGGAGGAGGGGCAAGCCAGGGCGGTGGTGGCGGCTCCGACTCCTCCGAGTCCGGCGGCGGCACGGCGAGGCGAAAGCGGTGGCGGTAGCGGGCCGGCCTGCTCGGCTGGGCCTTCGGCCCATTCGGGCGGGGATTTTTTTTTTAATTCCACCGAAGAGAAAAAAATCGTAATAAAATAAAAAAAAATCTAAAAATACCAAAAACTATTTTCACCGTCTAAACCTAATATTTAGAATACAGTGAGCATTTTTCTGGCCTAAAAATGCAATTTTCAAAAATGCATATTTTTCTAATTCAAATAAAATAGCAAATAAGAAACCAATACAAAATTTATTTTTTATTTTAAAATTGTCTTCTCCAATATTCCTGTCATTTGGAGAAGTCATTTTATCTCCTCTCATTTATTTGTATTATTGGAAATAATTGGAGAAAAATAGTATTAAAATCAATTTGATCCTCTTTTCAAATTTGAGAAAAGTCAAATATGAAAATTTGTGAAACCTCCAACTCTCTCCCTGTGGTCCTTGAGTTGCTTAAGATTTCCAGGATCTCCAACAAAATGAAAATAAAATATGATATGCATATGATGACCTAAGTGTAACATCCCAATTGAACCTACCCCCCTTAAGATGAATCTCGCCCTCGAGATTCGGGTTGGCTAGAAAATAGGTGTGGGTGGTCTTGGCATAGATCATCCTCTCGTTCCCAGGTGGCTTCGTTCTTTGTATGGTGACTCCACTGTACTTTGCAAAACTTGATGACTTTGCTGCGGGTAACTTCGTCGGCAAACTCGAAAATCTTTATGGGCTTCTCCTCGTAAGTCAGATCACTCTCTAACTAAATTGCTTCTAGGGGTACTGTATCTCGTAGTGGAATATCTGCCATCTCTGCATGACATTTCTTCAACTGGGAAACGTGAAACACATCGTGGACTCTAGACAAAGTTTCAGGTAACTCTAGCTGATAAGCTACTTCTCCTCTGCGCTCCAAAACTCTGTACGGTCCCATAAATCTTGGTGCTAATTTACCTTTAACTCTGAAACGCTTAACTCCTCGAAGCGGGGACACACGAAGATATGCACTATCTCCAACTTCGTAGGTCACCTCCTTGTGTTTTGTGTGTGCATAACTCTTCTGCCAAGACTGGGGTATCTTCAGCCTGTCTCAGATCAACTTGACTTTCTCTTCTGAATCTCTGATTAAATCAAAATAACTGACGGTCTCCGACTTCATCCCACATCAACGGTGTTCTGGACCTCCTTCCGTACAAAGCTTCGAAAGGGGCCATTTGCAAACTGGTTTGATAACTGTTATTGTAGGAAAACTCTGCATATGGTAGGTTATCATCCTACTAGATCCATAATCAAGCGCACAAGCTCTCAACATGCCCTCCTAGATCTGATTGACTCTCTTGGTTTGTCCATCCGTCTGTGGATGAAAGGCTGTACTGAACTCGAGCCTCGTACCCAAAGTCTCGTGCAACTGCTTCCAAAGCTTTGAAGTAAACTGTGTTCCTCTAACTGATACAATGGTCCTCGGAACTCCATGCAGACATACGATCATGGTCATGTATATCTTGGCCAACTTAGCACTCGTGTAAGTGGTCTTCACGAGGATAAAGTGAGCTACCTTAGTCAAGCGGTCAACTATCACCCAAATAGAATCGTACCCTGAACGTGTCATGGGTAGTCCTATGATGAAATCCATTCCAAGTTTATCCCACTTCCATTCGGGTATTGGTAAGGGTTGCAACAACCCTGCTGGTTTCTGATGTTCCGCTTTGACTCTCTGACAGACGTCATACACTGCTACATACTCGGCAATGTGCTTCTTCATTCCGGTCTACCAGAAATTCTGCTTCAAATCCAGGTACATCTTAGTGTTGCCTGGGTGAATCGAATACGGCAAATCATGAGCCTCCTGGAGAATCAACTTCCTGATCTTGGGGTCATTGGGCACCTAAATACGCTTTTCAAACCAAAGTGCTTCGTATTAATCCTCACAAAATCCTTCCGATTTTCCTTTGTTCATTCTCTCCTTTATTTCTGCAATTTCTTTGTCCGTCTTCTGGGCTTCACGAATCCTTCCCAACAAAGTGGACTAAATTTCCGATGTGGCAACATATCCTCTAGGGACTATCTCCAACTGCAAATCCCTAAGATTATCGGCTAACTCCTGGGGTAAACCATCGGTCATGATTGTATTAACATAAGTCTTGCGACTTAGAGCATCTGCCACGGCATTGGCTTTTCGTGGATGATAATGCAATCTCATGTCATAATCCTTTATAAGCTCCATCCATCTCCTTTGCCTGAGGTTTAACTCCTTCTGCATGAAGATGTACTTCAAACTCTTATGATCCGTGTATACATCACAACGGTTTCCAATAAGAAAATGCCTCCAGGTCTTGGGTGTGTGCACTACGGCTGTTAACTCCAAATCGTGCGTGGCATAATTCATCTCATGTGGTCGAAGTTGACGTGAGGCGTATAACACAATTCTTCCATCTTGCATGAGAACGCCTCCAAGTCCTTGACGAGAATCGTCGCAATATACTTGAAATTCCATGTGTATATCCGGAAGAATCAGCACTGGATCTGTAACCAAACGTTCCTTCAACTCCTGAAAACAGGCCTCACACTCTTCGGTCCACTTATACTTAGTCTCTTTTTTCAACAACTCAGTCATGGGCTTCGCAATCTTGGAGAAATTCTTGATGAATCTCCGATAATATCCTGCGAGTCCAAGGAAACTGCGAATCTCACCAACTGAGGTGGGTGCCTTTCATTCTGTGACTGCCTCAACCTTGCCGGGGTATACGGCTATACCGTCTCCTGATATAACATGTCCAAGGAATCCAACTTCCTTCAACCAAAACTCACATTTGCTGAACTTGGCATATAATTGATGTTCTGTGCGCTTCTCAAAAACTAAACGCGAATCTTCCTTGTGCTCCTCTTCATTCTTGAAGTACATCAATATGTCATCTATGAATACTACCACAAACTTATCCAAGAACACCATGAATACCTTGTTCATCATACTCATAAAATAGGCCGGGGCGTTAGTCAAACCAAATGACATAACTGTATACTCATAAAGCCCGTACCTCGTGGTAAAAGTTGTCTTAGGTGTATCTTGTTCTCGGATCTTCAGCTGATGATATCCAGATCGCAAATCTATCTTAGAGAGTACCTTGGCTCCTTGTAACTAATCAAACAAATCATTGATCATCGACAGAGGGTACATATTCTTGATTGTCACCTTGTTCAGTGCATGATAATCAACAACCATTCTTAGGGAACCATCCTTCTTTTCAACTAAGAGCAGTGGGGCTCCCCACGGCGAAGTACTAGGTCGTATGTAACCCTTATCCATTAACTCCTTGATTTGCTTCTTGATCTCCTTCAGATCATTAGCGGGCATCCGGTATGGTCTCTTAGATATTGGTTTGGTGCCGGGTAACAGCTCAATCAGGAACTCGATGTCCCTGTCCGGTGGCATTCCGGGTAACTCCTCCGGGAACACATCGGGGTATTCCTTCACAACTGGCACTTCTTCCTGAACAACTCCCGAGAGTGCATTCACATGTGTTCTCCTGGGTGTGTGCCTCGACACATACTTGATCCTCTTTCCTTCTAGGGTGGTGAGAAGAATTGATCTACTGGCGCAGTCAATGTTTCCTCCAAACTTGGATAGCCAATCCATACCTATGATTACATCCAAACCCTGGGATTCCAAAAGGATGAGATCTGTGGGAAATACATGTCTTCCAATGGTCAATGGCACTTGATAGCATCCTCGGCTAGCCATGTACTCTGCTCTAAGGGAACTCACTAACATAGGGGTCTTAAGGGCTACGGTTGGCAATTTATACTTTTCCACAAAACCCCTTGATATGTATGAATGCCATGCACCCGTGTCAAAAAGAACAAGGGCAGTAAATGCATTAATAAAAAACTTACCGACAACTGTGTCGGGTTGGTCGTCAATCTCCTCCACATTGACGTGGTTCACCTGTCCTCTAGTGAACGGGTTGGGCTTCTTTCCTGAGCTTCCATTTCCATTCCCATTCTTTGACTTAGGGCACTCAGTAGCATAGTGTCCAGTCTTCCCGCACATGAAACAAGTAATGTGACTCAGATCCTTCTTGGCGGGTGTTGAGGGAGTGGTACGGTTCTGATTGTTACTTCCTCCATTCCCGTTGCCATTCCTGGTACCACTATGGTTGTGTGCATTCCCTCCATTATTAGAATGGCCTCCATGGTTATGAGTGGGATGGTTATGTCCTCCTGAGTATGGAGTATAGCAGGGCTTTTGGTGGGCTCTAGAATTATATTTCCCAGCTCCATACTTCTTCTTGCGGTTATCAATCTGTTGCTGCTTTCCTTCAATCATGATGGCCTTGTCCACTAACTCTTGGTAGTTGTTATAGGTTGCTAGCATCAGCTGCATACTCATCTCATCATTGAGTCCTTCTAGAAACTTCTCCTGCTTCGCAATGTTAATGGCCACATCATCTGGCGCATAGCGAGATAACTGCCTAAAGTCATCCACGTACTGCCGCACAGTATGGTTTCCTTGGGCGCAAGTTGCAAAACTCACGCTTCTTCAGGCTCATGGCTCCAGCTGAGACATGTGCGGTACATAATGCTTGCTGAAAATGATCCCAAGTAATTTCAGCAAGTGGATAGGGTGTGGTCTAATTCTCCCACCATGCGGCTGCTGGTCTCTCAAGCTGATGTGCAGCAAAACGCACTCGCTCTGCATCTGTGCATCCTGCAGTTGCTAGCTCTCTGTCCATCTTGCGGAGCCAGTCATCTGCAACAATCGGCTCTGTGCTACTAGAGAACACCGGCGGTTGCAACCTTAAGAACCGGGTCAGGTTGTCATGGGGAGGCGGAGGTGGGTTGTTATTGTTGTTGTTGTTGTTGTTGTTGTTGTTCTGATTCTGGACAAGTAGTTGCATCAAAGTGCTCTACTGCTGGATCAACTGGGTGAGCTCGGGGGGAAACTCAAATCCGGGCTCACGTCTCGGAGGCATCTGAGGGGTTTAGAGGGGAGAGATTAGCATAGAATGAGGTCTAGGGGAAATCACTACCCATATGCACATGACACAACCAATTTCATATCATATCACTCAGTTCAATCAAGATCATACAAAAGATCCTATTACAAAGCTAGCGAACAATTCTAACTACTCGGATTAATACTAAGGATTACAAGGTGGTCATCTAATCACTATCATCTGAAGACTCCATGATGTCTGCTCCAGCTTCTTCTTCATAATCACTTTCATCATGGTCGGTGTCGTCAATCAGAATGTAGTTTTTTGGGTGAATGCCCATCTCTGGTTCCGGCTTCATCGTTCTGGTTCCAGCCTTCTTCTTTAGTGCTTCATTCTGCTCCAATAATACGGCGATTTCATCTTCATACCCATCACACATTGTCTTGAGTTCTTCTTCTAGCTCCATGTTTCGGGTTATCACCATGTTGGTTTTCTGCATAAGTACGCACATCGTAGCGTCAAACGTGTTGGTCCATCTCCTGGATGTATGCTGCAATGGATCCATCCTTCCTGGTGCGTAGCATCTGCCATTGCTCGTCTCGACGTCCACAAATCTGGTAGATGGTGTCTTCGAGATCCTTGTTTTAGACTTCACATGTGCGTCCAAACGTGATATGAGCTTCCATACTCTTTCCCAAGGTTCACGTTAGTGTGTCAAAGGCAAGCTCAAGTGGTTCGTGAATGGTGCAATAGTCCTCCCAGGAACACTGACTTTGATCTTCCAGCACTCCTCTTCCGGCAATGTTGCATCGAGATCTCCAGTGATACTTGGTATTCCAATGTGTAAGTACCTAGTGACTTCCTTCAAGTGTCTTCCGAAAGGGGTGTCATCGTCTGGCTGAGTGAACTTTCTCCCTGGGTCTGACATCTATAGAATAGAAATAGAGAAGAATTAGAATGAGTGGAGAAGAAGTAGAATGAGTAGAGAAGAATCATCATGTGGATTGTCATAATGGTCACGTCCTACAGTCAACGTGTGCTCTGATACCATCTTGTAGCGACTACGATTCCAATGAATCGAAGTCTGTGTGCTCAGTGTCATCCCTGGATCGGTATGCTGACACACACAATACTCAAGGATTTATAACAGAGTTTCAATCACACTTACTACATTGAAGTCCTCGAAGAAACAATATCCATTACACGAATATGGCTGAAGGCCATCTAAAATTAATATACTGCGGAAGCTATGAAGAGTAGTTGAGTCCATCCAACTCCACGGCAAACATTGAGTGCATGCCAACGACCTATCGCACCTTAATCTTCGTCTGAAAACTCTGCAACATGATATGTTGCAGCCATGTAGGTCATCACATTGAATATGCTGGCAGGATCATACTGTAGCAAGAGAGATGAATAATTTCTACAACTATATGCATATTTGGCTGTTGGAGGCTGTAAGGTTTAGTTTTGCATAAAGCTAATTTTTTCCTACAACAAAGGAATAAATTTTATTTACTACTCAATTTAATTAAGCAATATTGAGAAATGGTTCCTCCATCTCAATCCCAAATTACCAAAGTCATTAATAACCCAAGAAGTTAATTAATTAGAGTGATGAGATCAGTCCATAATTCAAATACCAGAATACTCAAGATGTCCATAATCGGGGACACGTCTACTCATGAATAGTTTGTACACTCTGCAGAGGTTTGTGCACTTATCCCCACAAGACTCGATCGCCTCCGTTTAATTTCTCGCACTGCATGATGTTTGAGAACCGGATGACCGAGACACAGTCTTTTAGAAGCATTTACTCTTTACCCTGGGTAGACCGGTACACCTACTTTCCCCTACATCTCCTAGTCTACCACTGAAAGAGCTCACACAACATACTCAACTATGCCAGAGCCCATAATGGCTTGTGGCTGCACACAGAAGTTTCTAGGCATGAATGATATATGATCCATTTGAGCCTAGGTGGCATTCCATAGGATAATCACATGGGTCCTCTGGGATTTCGTACGACAACACTGGATTCTCCAGGTGCCCTGCAACCAATCCACCCAGTGGTGTATTAAAGTTACCACCTTAAACATTCCCTTAGTTGTTATTACACTCACAACTTTCATGAAAATCTCACATACCAATCCACGTCTACGAGCATGGCTAAGCAATAAGTAACAAAGCATATATTCCCTTGGGTTGATCTCAAGTCATTGGGTTCCTTCCTCATGAACTACTAAGCAATACCACATGTGATCAAGTCCTACTCGTGCAATCTTTGAGGATAGAACTAATGCAATAAAAACTAGGTATTGGAAAGTATGATCAAAGTATGAACTTGCCTTGCCGACGATCGCTGAAACCTAGAGAATCGTAGTACCCCGCTTTGCACTTCGGAAATTCTATCGCAATCAAACAATAGCATACATAAGCAATCATGCAACAGAATCGAAGAACGAAACTCGAAAGACTTCAAAAACGCGAAAACGCTCTTGTAACATAAAACAATTTCAAATAGTACCAAAATTAAGTGAATTGGGCCTTATCTGAAAGTTTAGGTCAAGAGCTTTGATTTGCAAAAAGAATCAACTCAAACGGAGTTACGAAACTCAAGATACGATCAAACAAAGTTCAAATTCAAAACTGGTTGAATTCAAATTTTAATACGTTCAAAAACATGTTAGAGTTGATTATCCGGACAGAGGGGATTATAACGAAAACGTGGGTGTTGGATTCACCTAATTCTGATTAACGAGTAAAAGGTAATGACCGTTTAAAGATCAGGGACTGATCGGTAAAACTTTAAATCGTGGATAGGTCCTAGACGAGAAATTAGAGAAAAAGAAAAATCTAAATGGTGAACGTTTGTTTTCTGAAACTAAACAGCGGACGTTCGCTATTTAGTAAAACCTAAAAAACCAATCTAGGTTTTCTAAAAAAAACCAATCTAGGATTTAAAAAAACCGAAAGAAAAAAACGGTGGTTTTACCTCGCAGACCGGATCGGTCGCGTCGCGACGGCTACGGGGCTCCGGTGGCTTCAGCCAGTGGCGGCGGATGGTGGTGTCGGGCGGCGAGGGGTGGCGGGCGGCGGAGGCTGCGCGAGGGAAGGGCAGCGGGCGACGGCGGCGGCGGACGGCTGCGGCGGCGGCGGCGCACGCGGCGGGGCCGGTTGCGGCGTCGGTGGGTGGCTCGAGGGGACGGTCGGGACGGCTATTTAAAGGGGCCCGGGGGGTGGCCGACTTGGAGGAGGGGCAAGCCGGGGCGGCGGTGGCACGGCGAGGCGAAGGCGGTGGCGCTAGCGGGCCGGCCTGCTCGGCTCGGCCTTCGGCCCAGTGAGGCGGGATTTTTTTGAATTCGCCCGAACAGAAAAAAAATCCTAATAAAATAAAACAAATCTAAAAATACCAAAAACAATTTTCTCCGTCTAAACCTAATATTTAGAACATAGTGAACATTTTTCTGGCCTAAAAAATGCAATTTTTAAAAATGCATATTTGTCTAATTCAAATAAAATAGCAAATAAAAAACCAATAAAATATGTATTTTTGATTTTGAAATTTTCTTCTCCAATATTCCTGTCATTTGGAGAAGTCATTTATCTCCTCTCATTTATTTTTATTATTGGAAATAATTGGAGAAAAATAATATTAAAATCAATTTGATCCTCTTTTCAAATTTGAGAAAAGTCAAATATGAAAATTTCTGAAACCTCCAACTCTCTCCCTGGGGTCCTTGAGTTGCTTAAGATTTCCAGGATCTCCAACACAATGCAAATAAAATATGATATGCATATAATGACCTATGTATAACATCCAAATTGTAAATTGGGATGTTACACCATCCTTTTTATCCGCCAAATACTTGGGGGCAGTTCCGCTTGCAGTTTCATGTCCCTTTGTAGTAGAAGCACTCAGTTTCAGGCTTAGCTCCGGACTTGGGTTTCTTCGTGGGATTAGCAACTGGCTTGCTATTCTTCTTGAAGTTCCCCTTCTTTCCCCTGCCTTTTTTCTTGAAACTAGTGGTCTTGTTAACCATCAACACTTGATGCTTCTTTTTTATTTCTACCTCCACAGCTTTGCATATAGCAAAGAGCTCGGGAATTGTCTTCTGCATCCCTTGCATATTATAGTTCATCACGAAGCCTTTATAGCTTGGTGGCAGTGATTGAAGAACTCTATCAATAACACTATCTTCATCAACTTTGCATCCAAGTTGAGTCATGTGATTGTAGTACCCAGACATTCTGAGTAAGTGTTCACTGATAGAACTAGTCTCCTCCATCTTGCAGCTATAGAACTTATTGGAGACTTCATATCTCTCAATTCGGGATTTTGCTTGAAATATTAACTTCAACTCTTGGAACATCTCATATGCTCCATGACGTTCAACACGTCTTTGAAGTCCCGATACTAAGCCGTAAAGCATGGCACACTGAACTATCGAGTAGTCATCAGAACAATCTTGCCAGACGTTCATAACGTCAGGAGTTGCTCCTGCAGCAGGCCTGTCACCTAGCGGTGCTTCAAGGACATAATTTTTTTCTGCAGCAATGAGGATAATCCTCAAGTTACGTACCCAGTCCGTGTAGTTGCTACCATCATCTTTCAACTTAGCTTTCTCTAGGAACGCATTAATATTCATGGAAACGGTAGCACGGGCCATTGATCTACAACCACATAGATATGCAAAAACTATCAAGACTAAGTTCATGATAAATTAAAGTTCAATTAATCATATTACTAAAGAACTCCCACTTAGATAGACATCCCTCTAGTCATCTAAATGATCACGTGATCCAAATCAACTAAACCATGTCCGATCATCACGTGAGATGTAGTTTTAAATGGTGAACATCTTATGTTGATCATATCTACTATATGATTCACACTCGACCTTTCGGTCTCCAGTGTTCCAAGGCCATGTTTGTACATGCTAGGCTCGTCAAGTTTAACCTGAGTATTCTGCATGTGCAAAATTGTCTTACACCCGTTGTATTTGAACGTATAGCTTATCACACCCGATCATCACGTGGTGTCTCGACACGTCGAACTTTCACAACGGTGCATACTCAGGGAGAACACTTGTACCTTGAAATTTTGTAAGGGGTCATCTTATAATGATACCACCGTACTAAGCAAAATAAGAAGCATAATAAGTTACACATCACATGCAATCAAAATATGTGACATGATATGGCCATCATCATCTTGTGCTTTTGATCTCCATCTCCAAGATCTCCATTGTCACCATCTTGACACCATGACATTCATCGTAGCATCGTGGTTGTCTCGCCAACTATTTCTACTACTACTATCTCTAACTCATAGTGATAAAGTAAAGCAATTACATGGCTTTCGCAATTCATACAATAAAGAGACAACCATAAGGCTCCTGTCGATTGCCGATAATTTTACAAAACATGACCACCTCATACAATAACGTATAACTCATCATGTCTTGACCATACCACATCACAACATGCCCTGCAAAAACAAGTTAGACGTCCACTACTTTGTTGTTGCAAGTTTTAAGTGGCTGCTACGGGCTTAGCAAGAACCGTTCTTACCTACACATCAAAACCACAACGATTTTTCGTCAACTGTGTTGTTTTAACCTTCACAAGGACCAGGCGTAGTCACACTTGATTGAACTAAAGTGAGAGAGACAGACGCCTGCGGGTCACATTTAAGAAACGAGTGCTCGTAACGGTAAAACCAGTCTCACGTAAGCGTACGCATAATGTCGGTCCAGGCCGCTTCATCTCACAATACCGCCGAATCAAAGTATGACATGCTGGTAAGACATATGACTATTATTGCCCACAACTCATTGTGTTCTACTCGTGCATATCATCTACGAATAGACCTGGCTCTGATACGACTGTTGGGGAACGTAGTATTTCAAAAAAACTCCTACGATCACGCAAGATCTATCTAGGAGAAGCATAGATACGAGTTGGGAGAGTGTGTCCACGTACCCTCGTAGACCAAAAGCGGAAGCGTTTGGTAATGCGGTCGATGTAGTCGAACGTCTTCACAATCCAACCAATCAAGCATCGAACGTACGGCACCTTCGCGATCTGCACACGTTTAGCTCGGTGACGTTCCTCGAACTCTTGATCCAGTTGAGGCCGAGGGAGAGTTTCATCAGCACGACGGCGTGGTGACAGTGTTGATGAAGTTACTGACGCAGGGCTTCGCCTAAGCACTGCGACAATATGACCGAGGTGTGTAATAGTGGAGGAGGGCACCGCACACGGCTACAACAATTGTCAACTTGTGTGTACTAGGGTGTCCCCTGGTCCCGTATATAAAGGAGCAAGGGGAGGTCGGCCCCTATAGGCGCGCCGCAAGAGGGGGAGTCCTACTAGGAATAGGAATCCTATTCCTAGTAGCAGTCCACCAAGAGGGAGAGAGGGGGAAGGAAGGAGTGGGAGAGGGAGAGGGAGAAGGAAAAGGGGCGCCCCCCTTCCTAGTCCAATTCGGACCCAAGGGGGAGGCTGCGCACAGCCTTCCCTAGCCTCCCCTCTCTCTCTCTCTCCACGAAGGCCCATGAGGCCCATTAGTTCCCCCGGGGGTTCCGGTAACCCTCCGGCACTCCGGTTTTATCTGAAACTTCTCCGGAACTCTTCCGGTGTCCGAATATTGTCGTCCTATATATCAATCTTTATGTCTCGACCATTTTGAGACTACTTGTCATGTCCATGATCTCATCCGGGTCTCCGAACAACCTCTGTTACATAAAACACATAAACTAATAATACCGATCGTGATCGAACGTTAAGCGTGCGGACCCTACGGGTTCAAGAACTATGTATACATGATCGAGACTCATCTCCGGTCAATAATCAATAGCGGAACCTAGATGCTCATATTGGTTTCTACATATTCTACGAAGATCTTTATCGTTAAAACTGCATAGCAACATACTTTGTTCCCTTTGTCATCGATATGTTACTTGCCCGAGATTCAATCATCGGTATCATCATACCTAGTTCAATCTCGTTATCGGCAAGTCTCTTTACTCGTTCGGTAATACATCATCTCGTGACTAACTCATTAGTCGTTTTCTTGCAAGGCTTATTACTATGTGTATTACCGAGAGGGCCCAGAGATACCTCTCCGACACTCGGAGTGACAAATCCTATTCTTGATCTATGCCAACACCACAAACACCTTCGGAAACACTTGTAGAGCATCTTGATAATCACCCGGTTACGTTGTGACGTTTGATAGCACACAAGGTGTTCCTCCGGTATTCGGGAGTTGGATAATCTCATAGTCATAGGAACATGTATAAGTCATGAAGAAAGCAATAGCAGTAAAACTAAACGATCATAGTGCTAAGCTAACAGATGGGTCTTGTCCATCACATCATTCTCATAATGATGTGATCATGTTGATCAAATGACAACACATGTCTATGGTTAGGAAATATAACCATCTTTGATTAACGAGCTAGTCTAGTAGAGGCATACTAGGGACACTCTGATTTGTCTATGTATTCACACATGTATTAAGTTTCCGGTAAATACAATTCTAGCATGAATAAAAGACATTTTTCATGATATACAAGGAAATATTAATTACAACTTTATTATTGCCTCTAGGGCATATTTTGTCAGGACCCCGATCCTAAGTCACACCGATCTAGCTGTAACACGTCATATCACTTTGCGGCCTCACGCACGGTAACCCCACGGGTGCCACCTTACCTGGCCCGGGACCGTTTGCGCATTTTGGCACACGTATATGACAGTGTCGCTAGCATCCATATGATAGAGAACCCGGGCCGACATGGCTAGTTATAAACCAAAAGTGGCACTAAATTACAGAGACAGGCATCCATGACCCAGCAACGAACGTGTCGGTCATCAACGTATGAACCCAAGTCGTAGCAAGCTACATGGACTTAAAGGAACAACGCGTGACATTTCCCCTAAGGGACAGACACAGGAACGAAGAAGGACACATGCCGGCCAGCCTACGTGTTCCGAGCAGTAGCAAGCTACCAAGGCTCATTGGAATCACTAGGAGGCATTTCCCTGTAAGATAGGCTACCAAAGGAAAACAACTAGGTGTCGGATCCCACACATACCAAGCATTTCAATCATACACGCAATATGCTCAATATGTGCAAATACAACATTGCATCACAACAGAACTCTATGACTCAAAGTACTTTATTGAAAAGGCTCCAAGAACCATACATAACATAGTCATACAGGTAGGGGTCACATGACCCAACACTCAAGTCATACAGTCATACAGGCACAAGCGGAAGCTACATGTCTGAGTACAGACAACTTAGAAAATAAAACAGGCTTGGTGTAGCCTGACTATCTACAAGGCCCTTCACAAGCTCCAGATCACCGTCTGGGTGTCAAGCTACTCGTCGACATCAACGTCTATGTAGAACCCATCAGCAGGGGCAGGGTTCTCCTCTGCAATAGTTATTAAGCAAACATGAGTACAAAGGTACTCAGCAAGTCTTACCACAGAACCTATCATACATGCAACATTATCAAGGGGGATAGTGGAGTTTATAGCAGAATGCCAGCTTTGACCTTGGCTAACCTATACTACAACTCTCAACGGATTGCAAGATGTTATTACGAACACGAGTCCTCTAATCACCACATCAATACACTACCGAGGATCCTCTTCCGTCATCCTACGGAAGAGCCATCCACGGCACTCACGCTTATCTTGAGGCTTTTAGTAGTATCCATCAACTTGTCTATGAACTGTAAGAGTAACCAAGTAGTTCGTACCGCGAACAACGGCTATTCGAATAGTTTGATAACCCTGCAGGGGTGTACTTCTTCACACATGTTTTCACCACTTAGCGTCTGCACACGACATGTGCTCGGCAGACTTCAAGCAAAAGCCGACGTGGGTGTAGACCACGACCTAACCAACCACTCAAGTCTCTCGTCCAGGTTTATCGCCTATTTGGGTTCCATCCGTGGGGAGATCCGGCCGGGGTGTCGCTCACGGCCCCAAACGATGTGTACAGGGTTCCCGAGTCACCAAACGGGCAACCGGTACACCGTGCCACGTACCTGTCGCATCACAGCCCACCCCGAGGGTCAGCGCTGCGCACGACCTCCAGTAAACTATAAACACCAGAAACTAGTTG
>LR738710.1:495537293-495559606 GCA_902687465.1 Secale cereale
TCCTGGACAGAGTACAAGGGCAGTCAATAAGTCGAGCGGGGTCATATTTCAGGGCCCAATGTGTGGTAGTAACTGTAACTTGAATCACACACACAGATCTCGGGTCCTATGGACGATTCCAATGAAACAACCCACCATGTACTCCTACATGGCCTTTCATCGATACCTTTACCAAGCGTATTCCACACTTCCCTCCCTTTATCGGTAAGATCATTTCACTCTGATCCATCACCCAGATGAATCAGACCAGACACAACTCTAAGCATAGCAGGCAACATAAGTAAATAGCATGGTGGATCACACATCACATGGCTCAATCAACTCCTACACATGCTAGTGGGTTTCAACTATTTACTGTGGCAATGACAGGTCATGCAAGGGAATAGGGTTCAACTACCGCAGCAAGTAGCAGTTCACGCGTTGTTGCCTTAATGCAGTAAAAGAGAGCAGGAGCGAGAAGATTGGGTTTGTATCGGAATGATCAATGATTGCTTGCCTGACAAGGTAGTTGTCGGGTACTGCTCTTCAACTGGATACGCAGCAGTATCCTCGGGAGCAGGACCTAACACAGGGAATACCGACGATACAATCATTAACAAACAAATGCAACAATATGATGCATGTTTATGACATGGCAAGATGCTTGTGTGCTGGCTAATGCAACTAAAACCAGAAGGGTTTGAACCTATTTGAATCAAGGATTCAAATTGAAGTTCAAACTATTATTTAAATAAGTGCATTTTTATCATGTTTTTGATATAAACAGCAAGTTAACTTGTTCAAACATGCATGAAACCAGTGCCATTAGAAAGATTGGATTTTTCTGATCATTTTTCATATATAACTCTTTTCCATCTGAGCTATGGTTGATTTTATATGATTTTTAGAAGTTTTGGGTATTTTCTGGAATTTCCTGAATTATTATTAAATCTAAAAATCCCAGAAAAACCTTTACTGCGTCAGCATGACATCATGCTGACATCAGCCAGTCAACAGGGCCAGTCCAGGTCAAACCTGACCAGTGGGTCCCTCATGT
Source organism: Secale cereale (assembly GCA_902687465.1). NCBI lineage: Eukaryota > Viridiplantae > Streptophyta > Magnoliopsida > Poales > Poaceae > Secale > Secale cereale. The sequence goes on from LR738710.1 coordinate 495,538,330, forward strand.
CAGTGTCACAGCTAATTAACTGGGTTAATTAGAGTTTAACTAAAACTAATTAGCTGTCAGTGGGGCCAGGGCCCACGTGTCAGTGACTAACTAACTAACTAATTAATATTAAATTAACAACTAAACTAAGTTTGACTTGCGGACAGGGCCCACATGTCATTGACCCAGGGGGTCAAACCCGTGGTCAAACAGGTCCAACTCGCCGGCGTTTAGCCGCCGGCGAGGCCAAACGCGGCGGCGTGCTTCAGAAAACGCCTGCGGTGCACGGCTGGGGCTGCGGCTGGGTGCGTTGGAGAGCTCTTGCTCTTGCGCGTCGGATGGAGGTGGTCGCCGGACCTGGGGTGGCCGGAGACGACGGCAACAAGCTCGATGGCGGCGACCGGCGTCGGGCGTGTGTGGAGAAACGACGGCAGGGGCCTAGGCGATGCGTGCGTAGCACCGTTCGCATCTACGTGCTGTGGTGAGTACGTTGGACGGGTGCCGGTGACCAAATGGTCACCGGAGCATCACCGGCGACGAGCACGGCGGCGGTGCGTGCGGACGAGCTTCGTGCAGTGTGTTACAGGGCAAGAGGGAGCCAACGGAGAGGGGGAGGAGGAAGCTAGGCTCACAGGGGTTGCGGCAAGCACCCGAGCGAGCTCGGGGGTGGTCGGAGCTGAGCAGAACGGCGAGGGGGATCTCCGCGGCCGGAGTTGGGGAAGAAGAGGTCGGGGGCGTCTCCAGGGCGGGCGAGCGCTCGGGGCTCGGCCTGTTCGAAGCAGTCGAGGACGGCGTAGACGATGGACAACACGGCGGAGCTCGGGGACGACGGTGGACGCGGCTTCTACGACGGTGCGATCACGGCGGCGTCGGCCATGGCGCGGGGAGAGCGGAGGAGAGGGACTGGGGGGAGGCGGAGGTGTCTGGGGGGTCGAGGAGGTCGTGGAGGTTCGATCCATCCCTCCAGGACGGCGAGGGGGTGAAGCAAGGCGGCGGGCAGCTGCGTGGCGCGCCGTGCGGTCGCCGTCGAGCACCTGCCTGCCTGCCTGGCCGAGCCAAGCAGCTCGCTGGAGTGGCAGCTGGGCTGGGCCGGCAGGTGGGCCGGGTGGGCGCCAGGTAAGTGTTCTTCCTATTTTTTTCTTTCTGTTTTATTTCTTTTGGAGCTTTGTTTAATTAATAAAAATGCCTAAACATTTTTATAACTCATGACACTTGTCATACCTACTGTATATAGTATGAATAGTAGGAAACATTATAGTTCATGATTATTTGAGCATTTAAAATATTTTATAGCATTTAAATGCCCAAATTTAAATACCATATGATTTAATCCAAAGCCCTAGATTGTCCTAGAAAATTGTGCACCATTTTTGGCAGAGGTTTAAGACCAAGGCAGAAATGATGAACATTTTGAAGGGCATTTTGGGTACATTGGAAAATATTTTAGCAAACCCTAGTTGTTAGGGGAGGGGGTGCTGGGGTTTCTGTTAATCCCATTTCAAGTTTCTTTGAAAGTAAACATGATGCACACTCTAGTCAGGTCCTAATGCAAGTGCTAGCTAGGGATGTGACAACTCACCCCCACTTAAAAGAATCGCGTCCCGAGATTCGGGTTCCTCCGGAAAGAGGGTGGGGTACTCAAGTCGAAGACGATCCTCCCTTTCCCAAGTAGCTTCACTCTCGGAATGATGTGACCATTGAACCTTGAGAAACTTGATATTGTGGCGTCGAGTGGTGCGCTCAGTTTGATCAAGAATACGAACGGGGTATTCTCGATAAGTGAGATTGTCTTGGAGATCAAGCGTTTCGTGGTCCACTCCGCGGATAGGATCCGAGAAGCAACGCCTGAGTTGAGAAACGTGGAAAACATCATGAACTCTGGAGAGGTGCGGAGGTAGTTCCAATTGGTAGGCAACTTCTCCTCGTTTGGCAAGAATGCGAAAAGGACCAATGTAACGAGGGGCCAATTTGCCTTTAATACCGAAGCGATGGGTTCCCTTAAGAGGAGTAACCCGAAGGTAAGCCTTATCGCCGACTTCAAAGGTCACAGCCTTATGATGACTATCATATTGGCTCTTTTGGCGAGACTGGGCTGTTTTCAATCTCCCACGAACGATGCGAACTTGTTCTTCTGCTTCCTGAATCATATCTGGGCCAAAGAATTGTCTTTCCCCGGTCTCTGACCAGTTAAGAGGTGTTCGACACCTTCGTCCATATAGAACTTCGAAGGGAGCTTTACCCAAGCTGGCTTGATAACTATTGTTATAAGCGAGTTCGGCAAATGGAAGACACTTTTCCCATTCCATACCGAAAGAAATGACAGAGGCTCGAAGCATGTCTTCCATAATTTGATTGACTCGTTCCACTTGACCACTTGATTGCGGATGGAAGGCAGTACTGAAAGAGAGATGAGTTCCCATAGCATTCTGGAAACTTTCCCAAAATCGTGAAGTGAAAAGACTTCCACGGTCTGAGTTAATCTCCAACGGTACACCATGAAGTGATACTATTCGAGATATATATAAGTCTGCTAGCTGGCTAGCGGTAATACTCTCCCGAACAGGCAGGAAATGAGCTACTTTAGAGAGGCGGTCGATAACGACGAAGATAGCATTATTCCCTTTCCTGGACCTGGGAAACCCGGTAATGAAATCCATACCGACTTTATCCCATTTCCATTCAGGAATAGCTAAAGGTTGAAGGGTGCCAGCAGGCCGTTGATGCTCTGCTTTAACTCGACGACAAACGTCGCAGTTAGCAATGAACTGAGCGATTTCTCTCTTCATCCTAGTCCACCAGAATCTTTGACGTAGGTCTTGATACATTTTGGTACTACCGGCATGAATCGTGAGAGGAGATTCATGAGCCTCCTTAAGAATTAATTGCCGCAGATGGTGGTTCTTGGGAACCACTACACGGTTCTCAAAGAAAACAACACCTCGATCATCCATAGAGAAACTTTTAGCGAGTCCGCTAGCAATGTTTTCTTGGAGTCGTGATACACCTTTATCACGCTTCTGGGCAGCTATGATTTGATCCATAAGGGTAGGTTTCGCCACCAAGGTGGAAAGGAATCCTCGAGGAACAATGTGAAGGTTAAGCTTACGAAATTCCTCGTGGAGAAGTGGTTGACTTTGTTGTAACATTAAATTGTTACAATATGACTTACGACTTAGTGCATCAGCCATGACATTGGCCTTTCCAGGAGTGTAAGTGATTCCTAAATCGTAGTCGGTGAGCAACTCAACCCAACGTCTTTGCCTGAGATTTAGATCCGGTTGGGTGAAGATATACTTCAAACTTTGGTGATCAGTGAAGATTTCACAGCGATTACCAAGGAGGTAATGTCGCCATGTTTTGAGTGCATGGACTACAGCTGCAAGCTCTAAATCATGAGTAGGATAGTTATCCTCATGTGGACGCAACTGTCGGGATGCGTATGCAATCACTTGACGATCTTGCATGAGAATGCAACCTAGTCCTTGTCGCGAGGCGTCGCAATAGATTATAAAGTCCTTGGAAAAGTCTGGTGGTACCAGTACAGGTGCAGATGTCAGGCGTCTTTTCAGTTCCTGAAAAATGGACTCGCACTGTGGGGTCCACTCAAACTTTTTATCTTTCTTGAGGAGTTCGGTTAGAGGTTTAGCAACCTTGGAGAAATTCTCGACGAAACGTCGGCAATAGCTCGCTAAGCCAAGAAAACTCCTAACTTGCTTGACCGATTCAGGGGGAGTCCAATCAAGGACGGCTTGAACTCGCTCGGGATTGACAGCAATACCCTTGCCAGAGATCACATGACCTAGATAGGTTACTTCTAGCAACCAAAATTCACATTTAGAGAATTTGGCATAAAGGCGGTCCTCTCGAAGTTTCGTTAATACCAGCCTTAAATGCTCGGCATGATCTTCCTTGTTCTTGGAGAAAATGAGTATGTCATCGAGGTATACCACGACGAATTTATCCAAATACTCCATGAATATAGAATTCATTAACCGAGAAAAGGTAGCTGGCATTGGTTAATCCGAAGGACATGACGGTGTACTCATATTGGCCATAACGAGTAACGAAAGCTGTTTTAGGAATGTCCCTGTTCTTGATTTTGATTTGATGGTAGCCCAACCTCAAATCCATCTTAGAGAAGACTGAGGATCCAGCGAGCTGATCATACAGGTCGTTGATCCTGGGGAGCGGATACTTATTCTTTATGGTGACCAGATTGACGAGTCGGTAATCTACAACCATCCGCTCCGTTCCATCCTTCTTCTTGACGAAGAGGACGGGGCAAGCCCAAGGGGAAGAACTAGGACGGATGAAACCCTTTTGCAAGGACTCATCGAGTTGTTTCTTTAGCTCAGCTAATTCTAGTGGTGCCATCTTATAGGGTCTCCTAGAGATTGGGACGGTTCCAGGGATAAGATCTATCACAAACTCGACATCTCTGTCAGGTGGAACTCCTGGCAGTTCTTCTGGAAAAACATCCGGAAAGTCACGGACTACCGGGATATCTTCGAGTTCTGGTAGAGGGCTGGCATTAAGAGAATAGAGCTGGCGTTCAGCCATTCGAGTCAAGACATTGACTATCTTGCCGGATGGATGTGTAAGTTGAACGGTCCTAGTAAAGCAATCAATTTTGGCGTAATGGGTTGTCATCCAATCCATACCCAAAATGATATTTATGTCCGAGGACTTGAGAGCGATTAAGGATGCAAGGAAAACAAGTCTATCGACAAGGATTTCATTTCCATGGCTTACCCTAGAGGTTTGCCACTTTGAACCAGGAGTTTGAATAACCATGGAAGTAGGCATGTCACAAAAAGTCATGTTGTGCAATCGAGCATAGCTCTCAGATATGAACGAATGGGATGCTCCAGTATCGAAAAGAACAGATGCCGGATGGCAGTTTACGAGAAGCGTACCAAGGACGACGTTAGGATCCTCATAAGCTTCTTCGGCAGAAACATAGTTGACATGACCACGTGCAGTGGGGATTGGCTTGACATAGTTCACCTTGCCGGTTGGCTTGCCACGGCCAACGGGTTTTCCTGGCTGATTCTGGGGACAATCACGCATGTAGTGTCCCGGTTCTCCACACTTGAAACAGGTCACAGTGGTGGGGCGTGGAGCAAAGTTGGAGGGTGGACCTCCATAGGTCTTAGCAGGTGCAAACTGTTGAGTTGGGCGAGGCGCCTCATAGGATGGCCTCGGTGTATACTTGGGTGGCAGAGCAGTGTTAGGAACCCATACACGGCGCTTGTGAGAGCCAGAGCCGGATGAGGAACCAAAATCTCGAGTATGCTTGCGGGTGGCCTCGAAGTCGGTCTGGCCTGTCTCAGCACTGATAGCCTTGTTAACCAACTTCTGGAAGGAGGTGCACTCGTGCAGACGTAGATCTCGATGAAGTTCAGGGCTGAGTCCCTTGCGGAACCTCGCCTGTTTCTTGGCATCGGTGGATACTTCCTCAGGTGCATAGCGTGCCAGATTACCAAACTCACGACTGTAGCCATCCACAGTTAAACGGCCCTGGGTGATATTGCAGAATTCCTCCCGCTTGCGATCCATGAGACCTTCCGGAATGTGATGTTCACGGAATGCCTCACTGAACTCAGCCCAGGTAGTGACTTGGCCAGCAGGACGCATAGCTTCAAAGTTTTCCCACCAAAGACTGGCAGGGCCCTCAAGATGATAGGCGGCGTAGATAACCTTGTCAGCTTCGGCCACACGGGCAGAGTGTAGCTTGTGGGTGATACTACGTAGCCAGTCATCAGCATCCAGAGGTTCAGTGGAGTGATGGAACTTTGGTGGACACATCTTGATAAAATCGTGGATTGACACCACGTCATTCCTCTGACGGAACCCAGTGTTTTGCTCTATGCGTTCCAGCAGACGGTTGGTCTCTCTCTTGTTCCGTTCTGCTTCAAGCATAACTTCCGCCAAAGAGGGTGGCTAGGGCAAATTTCCATCTCTAGCCTCACTAGCCTCACCCTGCTCCTGAGCAGCAGGAGTGTTGCGAGTGTTGACCATCCTAGGAAAACAAAACAACGGTTTAGACAAGGATGGCAAAAATTTGACATAGAAGTGCAGAATGTAATGGATGTCACAGAATGCAGAGATGTTCATCCGTACGACATGGTAATATAGGAACTGCTATATATACACCAATGGTCATACACACCATACAAAGTTTAGTACAAGCCAAGGCTAAAGTACAACTGCGGTGAAAGACGATACATCCCATCAGAGGCATTCCAAGCTCCTATACATTATTTAACTACACCTCCGGAATTCAGTACACACTAAGTCATATTCCACAAGACGCGCAGGACTGTGGAAATACAACTACTACAATACTACTACTACCATGGACTAGCTCAGACATTCGCGTAGTAATCCTCGTAAAGATTACCACCGTAGCCTGGAAGTGGTACAGACGGATCTTGGAACTCGCGAGCACTCGAAGGCTGTGGACCATAGGGGCATGAGTGTGGTCTCGGTCCTGATGCTGGTGGTAACCGACGCCCACGTGGAGGTGTAATACCCCCAACGTCACGCCAATCCATGCGATCAGGCAGACGAGTCTGCACAGGATACAAATCCCGCATGTCCAGATATCCGGCGTGCACAGCAGGTGCAAGCCGTGTCAAAGTAGTCCAGTGAGCGGCTCGGGTGTTATACAGCTCCATTCGGAGGGCACGGACCTCACGGTCCCTATCCTCCAACATCTGAACAGTAGTCTGAAGCAGTGGCTCTTCATGAGCAGCATCAGTATACAGACCAGTGTAGTAGCCTTCTTCTCCGGGGAGTGAAGCTGGCATGTAACAGAACTCAGTGTTCAGCAACAGGGCATGCCTAGCACGGAGAATGGTCATCATCAAATAAGCGGCATCTTGTACTGCCATCTCGATGGTAATCCCGAGTCCATAAGACCAATGGATGGGATCATTTGCTCCGGGATATGAGGGGTATATCCGGACTGTGCAGAAATACTGACTTTGATTGAAATCCCGATACTGTTCCTCCATAGTGTATTCAGGATACCAGCGATAACCGGTCTCAGTCATCACACGGACTAGCATGGCCGTATGACCGGGCACATTAATGCACCGAGTCAAACGAACCACTTGGTGAGGGATGCGGCCAGACATCTGAAACACGAAATAATGCAAAGGCATTAGTGTTTCTGGAAGAAATCGGGCAGCATAACAATTGCAAATGCTCAAACAAAGATTTGAGACATCATATAAATGATAGCATAGTCACTCAACAATTCCATATCAAGGTTCCGGGTTCAACAATCATCATACTCAAAAGGATAGAAACTGAACTGAGGCTTGAAACCAACAATCCTAAGAGTCTACGGATTAGTAACACGTGAACCTAGTAAGGATAAGAGGCCTAATCCTAAATCCCCGTAGAAAGAATAGACAGACTCGGATCAGAAGGGCATAAGGTAAAGGAGTAAAAGAGCCTTACGTTCCCTTCCACAATCAATTCCCCTACGTATAACTAAGAATTTTACTAGACTCAACATCGACCAGTTTGGCTTAAGAAACCTACAGGCAGTCCAGCTCTGATGCCAACGCTGCCAGGACCCCGATCCTAAGTCACACCGATCTAGCTGTAACACGTCATATCACTTTGCGGCCTCACGCACGGTAACCCCACGGGTGCCACCTTACCTGGCCCGGGACCGTTCTTTCATTTTGGCACACGTATATGACAGTGTCGCTAGCATACATATGACAGAGAACCCGGGCCGACATGGCTAGTTATAAACCAAAAGTGGCACTAAATTACAGAGACATGCATCCATGACCCAGCAACGAACGTGTCGGTCATCAACGTATGAACCCAAGTCGTAGCAAGCTACATGGACTTAAAGGAACAACGCGTGACATTTCCCCTAAGGGACAGACACAGGAACGAAGAAGGACACATGCCGGCCAGCCTACGTGTTCCGAGCAGTAGCAAGCTACCAAGGCTCATTGGAATCACTAGGAGGCATTTCCCTGTAAGATAGGCTACCAAAGGAAAACAACTAGGTGTCGGATCCCACACATACCAAGCATTTCAATCATACACGCAATATGCTCAATATGTGCAAATACAACATTGCATCACAACAGAACTCTATGACTCAAAGTACTTTATTGAAAAGGCTCCAAGAGCCATACATAACATAGTCATATAGGTAGGGGTCACATGACCCAACACTCAAGTCATACAGTCATACAAGCACAAGCGGAAGCTACATGTCTGAGTACAGACAACTTAGAAAATAAAACAGGCTTGGTGTAGCCTGACTATCTACAAGGCCCTTCACAAGCTCCAGATCACCGTCTGGGTGTCAAGCTACTCGTCGACATCAACGTCTATGTAGAACCCATCAGCAGGGGCAGGGTTCTCCTCTGCAACAGTTATTAAGCAAACATGAGTACAAAGGTACTCAGCAAGTCTTACCACAGAACCTATCATACATGCAACATTATCAAGGGGGATAGTGGAGTTTATAGCAGAATGCCAGCTTTGACCTTGGCTAACCTATACTACAACTCTCAACGGATTGCAAGATGTTATTACGAACACGAGTCCTCTAATCACCACATCAATACACTACCGATGATCCTCTTCCGTCATCCTACGAAAGGGCCATCCACGGCACTCACGCTTATCTTGAGGCTTTTAGTAGTATCCATCAACTTGTCTATGAACTGTAAGAGTAACCAAGTAGTTCGTACCGCGAACAACGGCTATTCGAATAGTTTGATAACCCTGCTGGGGTGTACTTCTTCACACATGTTTTCACCACTTAGCGTCTGCACACGACATGTGCTCGGCAGACTTCAAGCGAAAGCCGACGTGGGTGTAGACCACGACCTAACCAACCACTCAAGTCTCTCGTCCAGGTTTATCGCCTATTTGGGTTCCATCCGTGGGGAGATCCGGCCGGGGTGTCGCTCACGGCCCCAAACGTGTGTACAGGGTTCCCGAGTCACCAAACGGGCAACCGGTACATCGTGCCACGTACCTGTCGCATCATAGCCCACCCCGAGGGTCAGCGCTGCGCACGACCTCCAGTAAACTATAAACACCAGAAACTAGTTGCAACTCCTGGACAGAGTACAAGGGCAGTCAATAAGTCGAGCGGGGTCATATTTCAGGGCCCAATGTGTGGTAGTAACTGTAACTTGAATCACACACACAGATCTCGGGTCCTATGGACGATTCCAATGAAACAACCCACCATGTACTCCTTCATGGCCTTTCATCGATACCTTTACCAAGCGTATTCCACACTTCCCTCCCTTTATCGGTAAGATCATTTCACTCTGATCCATCACCCAGATGAATCAGACCAGACACAACTCTAAGCATAGCAGGCAACATAAGTAAATAGCATGGTGGATCACACATCACATGGCTCAATCAACTCCTACACATGCTAGTGGGTTTCAACTATTTACTGTGGCAATGACAGGTCATGCAAGGGAATAGGGTTCAACTACCGCAGCAAGTAGCAGTTCACGCGCTGTTGCCTTAATGCAGTAAAAGAGAGCAGGAGCGAAAAGATTGGGTTTGTATCGGAATGATCAATGATTGCTTGCCTGACAAGGTTGTTGTCGGGTACTGCTCTTCAACTGGATACGCAGCAGTATCCTCGGGAGCAGGACCTAACACAGGGAATACCGACGATACAATCATTAACAAACAAATGCAACAATATGATGCATGTTTATGACATGGCAAGATGCTTGTGTGTTGGCTAATGCAACTAGAACTAGAAGGGTTTGAACCTATTTGAATCAAGGATTCAAATTGAAGTTCAAACTATTATTTAAATAAGTGCATTATCATGTTTTTGATATAAACAGCAAGTTAACTTGTTCAAACATGCATGAAACCAGTGCCATTAGAAAGATTGGATTTTTCTGATCATTTTTCATATATAACTCTTTTCCATCTGAGCTATGGTTGATTTTATATGATTTTTAGAAGTTTTGGGTATTTTCTGGAATTTCCTGAATTATTATTAAATCTAAAAATCCCAGAAAAACCTTTACTGCATCAGCATGACATCATGCTGACGTCAGCCAGTCAACAGGGCCAGTCCAGGTCAAACCTGACCAGTGGGTCCCTCATGTCAGTGTCACAGCTAATTAACTGGGTTAATTAGAGTTTAACTAAAACTAATTAGCTGTCAGTGGGGCCAGGGCCCACGTGTCAGTGACTAACTAATTAACTAATTAATATTAAATTAACAACTAAACTAAGTTTGACTTGCGGGCAGGGCCCACATGTCATTGACCCAGGGGGTCAAACCCGTGGTCAAACAGGTCCAACTCGCCGGCGTTTAGCCGCCGGCGAGGCCAAACGCGGCGGCGTGCTTCGGAAAACGCCTACGGTGCACGGCTGGGGCTGCGGCTGGGTGCGTTGGAGAGCTCTTGCTCTTGCGCGTCGGATGGAGGTGGTCGCCGGACCTGGGGTGGCCGGAGACGACGGCAACAAGCTCGACGGCGGCGACCGGCGTCGGGCGTGTGTGGAGAAACGACGGCAGGGGCCTAGGCGATGTGTGCGTAGCACCGTTCGCATCTACGTGCTGTGGTGAGTACGTTGGACGGGTGCCGGTGACCAAATGGTCACCGGAGCATCACCGGCGACGAGCACGGCGGCGGTGCGTGCGGACGAGCTTCGTGCAGTGTGTTACAGGGCAAGAGGGAGCCAACGGAGAGGGGGAGGAGGTAGCTAGGCTCACAGGGGTTGCGGCAAGCACCCGAGCGAGCTCGGGGGTGGTCGGAGCTAAGCAGAACGGCGAGGGGGATCTCCGCGGCCGGAGTTGGGGAAGAAGAGGTCGGGGGCGTCTCCAGGGCGGGCGAGCGCTCGGGGCTCGGCCTGTTCGAAGCAGTCGAGGACGGCGGAGACGATGGACAACACGGCGGAGCTCGGGGACGACGGTGGACGCGGCTTCTACGACGGTGCGATCACGGCGGCGTCGGCCATGGTGCGGGGAGAGCGGAGGAGAGGGACTGGGGGGAGGTGGAGGTGTCTGGGGGGTCGAGGAGGTCGTGGAGGTTCGATCCATCCCTCCAGGACGGCGAGGGGGTGAAGCAAGGCGGCGGGCTGCTGCGTGGCGCGTCGTGCGGTCGCCGTCGAGCACCTGCCTGCCTGCCTGGCCGAGCCAAGCAGCTCGCTGGAGCGGCAGCTGGGCTGGGCCGGCAGGTGGGCCGGGTGGGCGCCAGGTAAGTGTTCTTCCTATTTTTTCTTTCTGTTTTATTTCTTTTGCAGCTTTGTTTAATTAATAAAAATGCCTAAACATTTTTATAACTCATGACACTTGTCATACCTACTGTATATAATATGAACAGTAGGAAACATTATAGTTCATGATTATTTGAGCATTTAAAATATTTTATAGCATTTAAGTGCCCAAATTTAAATACCATATGATTTAATCCAAAGCCCTAGATTGTCCTAGAAAATTGTGCACCATTTTTGGCAGAGGTTTAAGACCAAGGCAGAAATGATGAACATTTTGAAGGGCATTTTGGGTACATTGGAAAATATTTTAGCAAACCCTAGTTGTTAGGGGAGGGGGTGCTGGGGTTTCTGTTAATCCCATTTCAAGTTTCTTTGAAAGTAAACATGATGCACACTCTAGTCAGGTCCTAATGCAAGTGCTAGCTAGGGATGTGGCATATTTCCTTCATTGTTGTCCTTCAAAATAGATTCCATTGCTTTTAAGGTCAGGCGACTTTATTTGGAGACAATGGATACAGATTTCTAATCCAAAAACAAGCAGCAAGCGCTCCAGGGTAGGGCAACCGGATTGGATGATGTTGTGTAGTGAGGCCTCCGACAGATCAACCACCACAAGCGAAAGCCTTTTTAGCAGTGGGAGTTGAACCGTTAGTACCAGATTGTCTGGTAGATGGCACCGGGCTATGGTGATGGTGTGGAGAGAGGAGGAAAACCACGAGATGGACAATGGTGGTATGGGCACAAATATATAGAGTTCATATCACGGCATATATTTTTCATAGTAATGGTAGAACTCAAGCTGCTGGAATTTTTCGAATTCAGTGCATGTCAGCCAGGCATCCATCGTGTTGGGTATGGACATCAAGTAGCATGTCGGGATGCAGAGGCATTGAACGGGACCTGGTGGGATGAGACGACGGCTCTGAGGAGATAAAATTCAAGAAGGAATTCAGGAAGGACAGATATCTGACGACAATCGAGATTAAGAGGCGCGGTGCGCCAGAGTGCGCCACCGAGATGCGTGGACTTGTGTGCAGAAGCCATCCTTGGTGGGGATAAGGGATATGATCTCGCCAAGGATGTCGTCCGGGAGATCGCTGATGCGGTCCACCGGAGATTCTATGGGTTCCTCCTCTCTCCACCGGAGATTCTACGGGTGGGGGGGCTCGCTGTTGGAAATATGCCCTAGAGGCAATAATAAAGTGGTTATTATCATATTTCCTTGATCACGATAATCGTTTATTATCCATGCTAGAATTGTATTGATCGAAAACTCAAATACATATGTGGATACACAACAAGATGTCCCAAGTCAGCCTCTACCGGACTAGCTCATTGATCAAAGATGGTTATGGTTTCATAGCCATTGACATGAGTTGTCATTTGATAACGAGGTCACATCATTTGAGAATGATGTGATGGAAAAGACCCAAATTGTGAACTAGCATACGATCGTGTCAGTTTATTGCTATTGTTTTCTGCATGTCAAGTATATGTTCCTATGACCATGAGATCATGCAACTCACTGACACCGGAGGAGTGCCTTGTGTGTACCAAACGTCGCAACGTAACTGGGTGACTATAAAGGTGCTCTATAGGTATCTCTGAGGGTGTCTGTTGAGTTTGCATGGATCAAGACTGGGATTTGTCACTCCGTATGACGGAGAGGTATCTCAGGGCCCACTCGGTAATAGAACATCACAATGAGCTTGCAAGCAGTGTGACCAATGAGTTGATCACGGGATATTTTAATATGGAACGAGTAAAGAGACTTTCCGGTAATGAGATTGAACTAGGTATGGAGATACCGGCGATCGAATCTCGGGCAAGTAACATACCGATAGACAAAGGGAACTGCATACGGGATTGTGTGAATCCTTGACATCGAGGTTCAACCGATAAGATCTTCGTAGAATATGTGGGAACCAATATGAGCATCAAGGTCCCGCTATTGGTTATTGGCCGTAGAGGTGTCTCGGTCATGTCTACATAGTTCTCGAACCCGCAGGGTGTACACACTTAACGTTTGGTGACGATATTACTATAGTTGAGTCATTATGGTGGTTACCGAAGGTTGTTTGGAGTCCCGGATGAGATCCCGGACGTGAAGAGGAACTCTGTAATTGTCCGGAGGTGAAGATCGAGATATTGGACGAAGGGTATTGGAGTCTGGATGTGTTCCGGGGGTACCGGGTGATGGCCAGCATGACCGAAAGAGGTTTCGGGGGCCCCGGCAAGTGTTGGGGGGCCTGATGGGCCAAGGGGAGGGAAAAAACCAGCCCACTAAGGGGCCGTGCGCCCCCCCCCCCTCACCCCTTCCCACGTTGAGAGAGGAGGTGGGGGCGCCACCCCTAGGGTTCCCACCCCTTGGCTTGGGGGCCAAGTCTTCTAGGGAGGAAAACCCATCTAGGGTTTCCCCCTTGTGGCCGCCGCCCCCTAGATTGGATCTAGGGGCGCCACCTCCTCTCCTCCCTTCCCCCTATATATAGAGAGGTACAGAGAGGGAAGTCGCACCCTAATACACCACGGCGCTGCCCCTTCTCTCTCTCGTAGCCTTCTTCCTCTCCGTAGCGCTTAGCAAAGCTCTGCTGAAATTTCTCCACCACCACCGCCACCACACCGTCGTGCTGCCAGAAGACTCGAGCTGCTATTTCACCATTGCTCGCTGGATCGAGGAGGTGCAGGCGTCATCAAGCCGTACGTGTGTTGAACGCGGAGGAGCCGTCCGTTCGGCACTAGATCGGAGTTCGCGGGATGGATCATGATTGGATCGCGAAGACGTACCACTACATCAACCGCGTTCTTGAACGCTTCCGCTTAGTGATCTACAAGGGTATGTGGATTCAACTCTCCTCTCGTAGATGTGCCTCCTAGATTGATCTTGGGTGTTCGTAGGAAATTTTTTGTTTCCCATTCAACGTTCCCCAACAGTGGCGTCATGAGCTAGGTCTATGCGTAGATGACATCACGAGTAGAACACAAAGGAGTTTGTGGGCATTGATATTCAGATTGCTTCCTTCTCTAGTCTTATTTTGATTCAGCGGTATTGTGGGATGAAGTGGCTCGGACCAACCTTACATGTCCACGTACATGAGACCGGTTCCATCGACAGACATGCAACTTGTTGCATAAAGATGGCTGGCGGGTATCTGTCTCTCCCACCTTAGTTGGATCGGATTCGACGAAGGCAGTCCTTGTAGAATGTTGAATAGAAATTTGCATATCACCGTTGTGGCTTTGCGTAGGTAAGAATCATTCTTGCTAGATACCCATAACAGCCACGTAAAACATGCAACAACAAATTAGAGGACGTCTAATTTGTTTTTGCATGGAATGTTGTGATGTGATATGGCCAAGAACATGATGAGATATATTTGATGTATGAGATGATTATGTTTTGTAATAGTTTATCACGACTTGCATGTCGTTGAATACGGCAACTGGCAGGGGCCATAGGGTTGTCTTTAATTATTGTATGACATGCGTGTCAATCATTACACGCTTTGTAATGCTTTACTTCATCGCTAAGCGGTAGAAATTGTAGTAGAAGCATGGTTGGCGTGACAACCCCGATGGCAGCACGATGATGGAGATCATGATGATGGAGATCATGGTGTCATGCCAGTTACGATGGAGATCATGCCCGTGCTTTGGAGATGGAGATCAAAAGCACAAGATGATGGCCATATCATGTCACTTATGATTTGCATGTGATGTTAATCCTTTTATGCATCTTATTTTGCTTAGGACGACAGTAGCATTATAAGGTGATCCCTCACTAAAATTTCAAGATAAAATTGTGTTCTCCCCAAGTGTGCACTGTTGCGAAAGTTCTTCATTTTGAAGCACCACATGATGATCAGGTGTGATAGACTCTACGTTCACATACAATGGGTGCAAGCCAGTTTTGCACATGCAGAACACTCGGCTTAAACTTGACGAGGCTAGCATATACATGCATGGCCTCAGAGCACAAGAGACCGAAAGGTCGAACACGAGTCATATAGTAGATATGATCAACATGGAGATGTTCACCATTGAAACCACCTCATCTCACGTGATGATCGGACTTGGGTTGGTGAATTTGGATCATGTTACACTCGGAAGATTAATTGAACTCTTTTATCATGAACAATTGTCTAAGTTGTCTTTGCAAATTATGTTGTAGATCAAATAGCTTGCGTTGTAGCTCCCTGTTTTAATACGTTCCTAGAGAAAGACTAAGTTGAAAGATATTGTGAGGAATTATGCAGACTATGTCCATAATCTGAGGATTTTCCTCACTGCTGCACAGAAGGCTTATGTCCTTAATGCACCGCTCGGTGTACCAACCCCTCTAGCATCATCTGTGGATGTTGTGAACATCTGTCAGACACGTTCTGATGACTACTTGATAGTTTAGTGCTCCATGCTTTAAGGCTTAGAATCGGGGCTTCAAAGGCGTTTTGAACATCATGGAGCATATAAGATGTTCCAGGAGTTGAAGTTTATTTTTGTGAAAAAATGCCCGGGTCAAGAGGTATGAGACCTCCGACAAGTTCTTTGCCAACAAGATGGAGGAGAATAGCTCAGCCAGTAAGCAAGTGCCCAGAATGTCTGGGTGCTATAATCGCTTGAATCTAGTGGGAGTTAGTCTTCCAGATAAGAGAGTGATTGACAGAGTTCTCCAGTCACTATCACAAAGCTGCTAGAACTTCGTGATGAACTATAACATGAAAGGGATGGAGATGATCCCGAAGTTGTTCGCGGTAGGCCGCGAAGGTATAAATGAAGAAGGAGCATCAAGCGTTGATGGTTAACAAGTCCACTGGTTTCAATAAGGGCAAGGGCAAGAAGGGAACCTTCATGAATGGCAAGCCAGTTGTCGCTCCGGTGAAGAAACCCAAGGTTGAACCCAAACCCGAGACTAAGTGCTTTATTCTAAGGGGTACATTCATTGGTAGCGGAACTACCCCATATACTTGGCAGATAAGAAGGTTGGCGACTTCAACAAAAGTATATTTGATATACATATTATTGATGTGTACCTTACTAGTAATCCTAGTAGCACCTGGGTATGAGATACCGGTTCAGTTGCTAATATTAGTAACTCGAAACAAAAGCTGCGGAATAAACGGAGACTAGCTAAGGGTGAGGTGTTGATGTGTGTTGGAAGTGTTTCCAAGGTTGATGTGATCACCATCGCACGCTCCCTCTACTCTCGAGATTAGTGTTGAACCTGGATAAATGTTATCTGGTGTCTACGTTGAGGCATGATCATGATTCGATTGTGTTTATTGCAATACGGTTATTCATTTAAGTCAGAGAATAATGGTTATTCTATTTACATGAATAATACCTTCTATGGTCATGCACCCGATGTGAATGGTTTATTGAATCTTGATTGTAGTGATACACATGTTCATAATATTGATGCCAAAAGATGTAGAGTTAATGATAGTACCACTTTCTTGTGGCACTGCCGCTAAGGTCATATTGGTATAAAGTGCATGAAGAAACTCCATGCTGATGGACTTTTGGAGGCACTTGATTTTGAATGACTTGACACATGTGAACCATGCCCCATGGGCAAGATGACAAAACCGCTGTTTTCTGGAACAATGGAATTGGCAAGTGACTTGTTGGAAATCATACATACTGATGTATGCGGTCCGATGAGTATAGACGCGCGCGGTGAATATCGTTATTTCCCCACCTTCATCGATGAATCGAGTAGATATGGGTATATTTACTTAATGAAGCATAAGTCTGATACATTTGAAAAGTTCAAGCAATTTTAGAGTGAAGTTGAGAATCATCAGAACAAGAAGATGAAATTCCTATGATCCGATCGAGGGGAGATTATCTGAGTTATGAGTTTGGCAATCACTTAAGACAATGTGGAATTGTTTCACAATTGACGCCACCTGGAACACCATAGGGTAATGGTCTATCCGAACGTCGTAATCGTACCTTATTGGATATGGTGCGTTCTATGATGTCTCTTGCCGATCTGCCATTATCGTTTTGGGGCTATGCATTAGAGACAACTGCATTCACTTTAAATAGGGCACCATCTAAGTCCGTAGACACGACACCGTATGAACTATGGTTTGGCAAGAAACCTAAGTTGTCGTTTCTTAAGGTTTGGGGTTGCGATGCTTAAGGCTTCAGTTGGAAAAGCTCGAACACAAAGCGGACAAATGCGTCTTCATAGGATACCCAAAAGAGACGGTTGGATATACCTTCTATCTCAGATCCAAAGGCAAAGTGTTTGTCGCTAAGAACGGGTCCTTTCTCGAGAAGGAGTTTCTCCCGAAAGAATTGAGTGGGAGGAAGATAGAACTTGACGAGGTTGTTGAACCTTCACTTCAAACAGAAAGTTGCGCAACATAGAAAGATATTTTTGTGGCAACTACATCAGTTGAAGAGGAAGCTAATGATGATGATAATGAAGCTTCAGATCAAGTTACTATCGAACCTCGTAGGTCGACAAGGATACATACTACTCCTGAGTGGTACGGTAACCCTGTCTTAGAGGTCATGTTGGTGGACAACGGTGAACCTACGCGCTATGGAGAAGCAATGGTGGGCCCGGATTCCAACAAATGGCCGGGAGCCATGAAATCTGAGATAGGATCCATGTATGTGAACAAAGTATGGACTTTGGTGGACTTTCCCGATAATCGGCAAGCCATTGAGAATAAATGAATTTTTAAGAAGAAGACAGACGCTAATGGTAATGTCACCATTTATGAAGCTTGACTTGTCACAAAGGGTTTTCGACAAGTTCAAGGAGTTGACTATGATGAGAATTTCTCACTCGTAGCGATGCTAAAGTCTGTCAGACTTATGTTAGCAGTTGCTGCATTTTTCAATTACGAAATCTGGTAGATAGATGTCAAAACAGAGTTTCCTTAATGGTTTCCATGAGGAAAGGTTGTATGTGATACAACTGGAAGGTTTTATCGATCCTAAGGATGCTAAAAGGTATGCGAGCTCCAGCGATCCTTTTATGGATTGGAGCAAGCATCTCGGAGTTGGAATATACGCTTTGATGAGGTGATCAAAGCTTTTGGATTTATACAAAGTTTGCAAGAAACTTGTATTTACAAGAAAGTGAGTGGGAGCACTACAACATTTCTGATAAGTATATGTGGATGACATATTGTTGATCGTAAATGATGTAGAATTTCTGGAAATCATAAGGGGTTGTTTGAAAGGAGTTTTTCAAAGAAAGACCTGGGTAAAGCTGCTTACATATTGGGTATCAAGATCTATAGAAATAGATGAAGATGCCTGATAAGACTTTCACAGAGCACATACCTTGACATGATTTTGAAGGAGTTCAAAATGGACCAGTCAAAGAAGGGGTTCTTGCCTGACTGGTAAGGTGTGAAGTTGAGTGAGACTCAAATCTCGACCACGGCAGAAGAAGAGGAAGGACGAAGGTCATCCCCTATGCCTTAGCCATAGGCTCTATACGGTATGCCATGTTGTGTACCGCACCTACGGTGTGCCTTGCCACGTGTCTGGCAAGGGGGTACAAAAGTGACCCAGGAGTGGATCACTGGAAAGCAGTCAAAATTGTCCTTTAAGAAATAAGGAAATATTTCTTGGTTATGGAGGTGCTAAAGA
This sequence comes from Secale cereale, assembly GCA_902687465.1. NCBI lineage: Eukaryota > Viridiplantae > Streptophyta > Magnoliopsida > Poales > Poaceae > Secale > Secale cereale. The sequence goes on from LR738710.1 coordinate 495,557,179, forward strand.
GTTCGGCTTAAAGGGTTACCTCGATGCAAGCTTTAACACCTATTCGGATGACTCCGAGTAGCAAACCGGATACATATAAGTGGAGCAACCATTTGGAATAGCTCCAAGTGGAGCATGGTAGCAGCATCTACAATGTGACATAGAGATTTGCGAAGTACATACGGACCTAAATGTTGCAGACTCGTTGACTAAAACCTCTCTCACAAGCCTAACATGATCAAACCCCAGAACTCATTGAGTGTTAATCACATGATGATGTGAACTAGATTATTGACTCTAGTAAACTCTTTGGGTGTTAGGCACATGGCGATGTGAACTATGAGTGTTAATCACATGGCAATGTGAACTAGATTATTGACTCTAGTGCAAGTGGGAGACTGTTGGAAATATGCCCTAGAGGCAATAATAAATTGGTTATTTTCATATTTCCTTGTTTAGGATAATTGTTTATTATCCATGCTAGAATTGTATTGATCGGAAACTCAAATACATGTGTGGATACATAGACAACAAGATGTCCCTAGTCAGCCTCTACCGGACTAGCTCGTTGATCAAAGATGGCTATGGTTTCCTAGCCATTGACATGAGTTGTCATTTGATAATGAGGTCACAACATTGGGAGAATGATGTGATGGACAAGACCCAAATTGTGAACGTAGCATATGATCGTGTCAATTTATTGTTATTGTTTTCTGCAGGTCAAGTATATGTTCCTATGACCATGAGATCATGCAACTCACTGACACTGGAGGAGTGCCTTGTGTGTATCAAACATCGCAACGTAACTGGGTGACTATAAAGGTGCTCTACAGGTATCTCCAGGGTGTCTATTGAGTTGGCATGGATCAATACTGGGATTTGTCACTCTGTATGACGGAGAGGTATCTCAGGGCCCACTCGGTAATACAACACCACAATGAGCTTGCAAGCAGTGTGACCAATGAGTTGATCACAGGATCTTGTATTATGGAACGTGTAAAGAGACTTTCCGGTAATGAGATTGAACTACGTATGGAGATACCGACGATCGAATCTCGGGCAAGTAACATACCGATAGACAAAGGGAACTGCATACGGGATTGTCTGAATCCTTGACATCGAGGTTCAACCGATAAGATCTTCGTAGAATATGTGGGAACCAATATGGGCATCCAGGTCCCGCTATTGGTTATTGACCGTAGAGGTGTCTCGGTCATGTCTGCATAGTTCTGGAACCCGCAGGGTCTACACACTTAACGTTTGGTGACGATATTAGTATAGTTGAGTCATTATGGTGGTTACCAAAGGTTGTTTGGAGTCCCGGATGAGATCTCGAACATGAAGAGGAACTCCGGAATGGTCCGGAGGTGAAGATTGATATATTGGACGAAGGGTATTGGAGTCCGGATGTGTTTCGGGGGTACCGGGTGATGGCCAGCATGACAGAAAGAAGTTTCGGGGGCCCTGGCAAGTGTTGGGGGGGGGGCTCATGGGCCAAGGGAGGGGCAAACCAGCCCACTAAGGGGCTGTGCGCCCCCCCTCGCCCCTTCCCATGTTGCCAGAGGAGGTGGGGGCGCCACCCCTGGGGTTCCCACCCCTTGGCTTGGGGGCCAAGTCTTCTAGGGAGGAAAACCCATCTAGGGTTCCCCCCTTGTGGCCGCCGCCCCCTAGATTGGATCTAGGGGCGCCCCCTCCTCTCCTCCCTCCCCCCTATATAGAGAGGTAGAGAGAGGGTATCCGCACCCTAATACGCCACGGCGCTGCCCCTTCTCTCTCTCTCGTAGCCTTCTTCCTCTCCGTAGCGCTTGGCGAAGCTCTGCTGAGATTTCTCCACCACCACACCGTCGTGCTGCCGGAGGACTCGAGCTACTACTTCACCATTGCTCGCTGGATCGAGGAGGTGAAGGCATCATCAAGCCGGACATGTGTTGAATGCAGAGGTGCCGTCCGTTCGGCCCTAGATCGGACTTCGCGGGATGGATCGTGATTGGATCGCGAAGACGTACCACTACATCAACTGCCTTCTTGAACGCTTCTGCTTAGCGATCTACAAGGGTATGTGGATCCAACTCTCCTCTCATAGATGTGCATCTCCTAGATTGATCTTGGGTGTTCGTAGGAATTTTTTTGTTTCCCATGCAACGTTCCCCAACACTCGCCGCTTCTCCCCTCGCTGCCGGGTGCGGGATCTACAACCGGCGTTGCCGCTAGCAAGAGCCTCATGTTCTTGGCACTGGGGCCAGCCGACTCCATTTTCCGTGTGGGCGTCGTGCCAAGCTCACGGGTTTGAGCAGAGTAGCCAGAGACGAGCCCAGTGGCAGTGCGAGTGGGGTAGGAGGGTTGGGGTTTTCTGTAGGAGTGGAAGAAGAGGAGCAGGCATTTTCTGTACGAATGAGGAAGAAGGTGAGTGGGGGTTTTGTGTACGAGTGAGGAAGATGGAGAGCGGGGG